>JAOTBA010000005.1:19830152-19860516 GCA_025629845.1 Erythroxylum squamatum | reverse complement strand
CTGATGTAGCACGCCACCCTCGCGGGGCACGGACTCGGATATCACCAACGATGTCGGGTTCGGGTCACGCGGGAGTGAGGTGTTATAAGTGATCAATGGCAACCTTAACCATTGATGAGGAGGAGGATGTCCTGTTAAATGTAGGGGCGACGGTGCAGGTAGAGATATCCCAATATCAATACTGCATGGTGGGTATGTTTCTTATGCTGGCCCCTATAAATTTTCAGTCAATAATAAACACTCTTGCCGACGTTTGGCACCCGATAGGAGGTGTCAATATATCAGAGATTGGTGTTAAGCGATATATTTTTCGTTTCTATAATGACATTGATCTGAATAGGGTGATTGAGGGTGCACCTTGACATTTTAACAGACACTTGTTATTATGGAGTAGGGTTGATGAAGGTACGGGATCCTCTGGGAATTCCCCTGACTCATAGTAATATATGGATTCAAGTCCATAATCTTCCCCCTGGCTTTACTAATGAAGTGATGGATATGACGCTCGGATATTTTGTTGGGAGTTTTCTGGAGTATGATGTAAGAATGATACGTAGGATGTCAGAGCCTAAATATATGAGGGTCAAAGTGACCTTGGATGTGCAGAAACCGCTGAAGAGAAGGAAGAAGATAGTTGACGATAAGGGTGAGATGCATGTGGTCAATTTCAAGTATGAGAAAATTAGTGTCTTCTGCTTTCTGTGTGGGAAGTTAGGTCACTCTGAAGCATTCTGTGAATTATGTTTGCGTCTAAAACCAGAAGAAGTGGTGTTTGGATGGGATACCAGTTTAAGAGCTCCGGCGAGGAGGCATACACCGGCGGTTAGTCCATGGATAAGGGATGAGGCTGATGATTTCAGGGAGGACAAAAGGCAGGATAATCTGAACCCGAGATTTTTGGGAATGTAATATTCAAAATTCCATGACTTTAGAGCTTCCTTCTTGGGCACGGCATCGAGCGGGAAACAGATCCTAAAGGGTGAAGGTCAGCCAAGTAGAATGGATCTAGATAGAGATAGTTTGGACTCCGGTGGTGGGCCTAGCTCTCTTAAAGAAGATGAACCCATGCCTAAGGTTGATGATGACAAGAAAGACCACGAGATAACAACAATCGATCTTCTTCCGTTTCTAATCATGGTGATTCGGTTGAGGGTACAATGACAATCCAAGCGGCTGGTCCTGGGAGACAGGACAGCAAACAACAATGAAGGCCCTTTGTTGGAACTGCCGGGGAATGGATAATCCTCAGGCAGTTAAAGCAGTGAGGGAGTTGGTGTTGAGGTATCGGCCCTGGTGTATTTTTCTGATTGAAACGCAGGTGCAGAGTTTGAGAATGAATGAAGTTAGAGTTCAGTTGGGGTTTACTAATTGTTTTAGTGTTAATAGCTCAGGCAGAAGTGGGGGTCTTAGTGTTTTGTGGAATGATTCGGTACAGATGCAAGTAGTGGGGTTCAGAAATTAATTTATAGATACTAATATTCTTGTACTAGATACGTGGGTGCGGGTTACTTGCTTCTATGGTAATTCGAATAGGAGTAGGAGACATATTTCGTGGAATTTGCTTCAAGTATTGGCTAGACAAGATGACAAAGAGTGGGGTATGTATTGGTGATTTTAAAGAGTTGCTACGTCAAGAAGAGAAATGGGGAATTCGTGATCATCCACATTATTTAATTCAGAATTTTAGAGATGTGTTATCAGATTGTGATTTGAATGATATCAGGTATATGGGTAGCATGTTTACGTGGTATATGAAGAGAAACAGACAGGTGGTTACGAAGCAGCGGTTAGATCGAGCAGTTGGTAATGGTAGCTGGTTTTTGCAGTTTCTAGAATGTTCAATTCAATCTCTGGTGGCTCCGGTCTCCGACCATGATCCGTTGCTACTGGATACAAGCCCAGGCTCTCAGCAAACGGTTTGTCGAAGATTCCGTTTCGATAATGCATAGCTCCTTGATGCAAATTTGGAAGCAATAATGGTGGCGGGTTGGAGGTGTAAGGGTGAGGCTGATCTTTTGCATAAGAAAGACAATTGTGTAGAAGAATTACAGCTATGGGGAAGACGCAGAAATAGAGATAGAAATATGAAGAGAGCACTGGTACAGAAACTTTTACAGGAGAGTAGGGCTGGAACAGATGGAGGTGAATTGGATCGCCTACGGGAAGAATGGAATCTTTTGCTCGAGAAAGATGAGGTGAGACGTAGACAACAAGCAAAATTATTTTGGGCTCAATATGGGGATATGAACTCTAAATATTTCCATGCACACATTAAAAGGAGGCGGCAAAATAATTTAATACAAGGGTTAAAGAATGCTGCTGGGGGTGGTGTAGAGACCGGGATGGTATGCATGGCTTAGTTTTTGAGTATTTCTAGGAGTTATTTCAAACAAGTGGTAATCGTCATAATACGGCTACTCAGTTAATACAAGCCAGGGTGAGTGAGGAGGATAATGGGATGCTCTTAGAACCATTTACGAAAGAAGAATTCCGAGAGGTCGTTTTCCATATGCACCCGGATAAGGCGTCAGGACCAGATGGTCTTAACCCGGGTTTCTTCCAGAGGTTTTGGCACATTATGGGAGATGATGTAGTGGCAGGTTGCAGCTCTTGGTTTAAACGAGGTATGATTCCTTCAACCCTCTCTGATATGCTTGTGGTCTTAATTCTGAAGATCCACCGTCCTGAATTTGTGAACGACTATAGGCCTATTTCCCTATGTAATGTCTTGTATCAGATTATAGCTAAAGTGCTTGCTAATAGGCTTAAAAAGGTTATACCACATGTTATTTCCCCTAGTCAATCGGCTTTTATTTCAGGAAGGTTAATAATAAACAATATTTTGGTTGCATTTGAAACTATTCATAGTATGAAGAATTTTACTTGGGAAAGTGTTGGGTCGGTGGCTTTGAAAACTGATATTAGCAAGGCCTATGATAGAGTGGAGTGGAGCTACCTCAAGCAGATGATGAGACAGTTGGAGTTTCATGATAAGTGGGTACATTGGTTAATGATGTGTATTACCAGTGTACGGTACTCTATACTGGTGAATGGTGAAACAGTGAGCCCTATTTCGCCTAGTCGGGGGCTTAGACAAGGGGACCCTCTATCTCCGTATTTATTTATAATGTGTGTTGAAGGTCTTTCTATGTTGTTTAATCGGGTGGAAAGGCAAGGTTTGATACATGGGCATAGAGCGGGGTTTAGATGCCCTAGAGTTTCTCATTTTCTATTTGCAGATGATTCGATATTTTTCTTTAAAGCCATAAAATAGGGAACGAAAGAGGTGAAGCGAATTTTAGAGGAGTATGAAGGAACCTCGAGTCAAGCGGTCAACTTCCAAAAATTGGGTATTTTCTATAGTCCGAAAGTTTCACAGGATAGTAGCTATACTATTGGTAATATTCTCAATGTCAGATTACCACTCGGGGGAGGTAAGTATTTGGGTCTACCATCACTTATTGGAAGAAATAAGAAACAAAATTTTCAATTTCTAAAAGATAGGATGTGGAAGAAGGTAAATGACTGGAAGAATAAGATGCTTTCTAGAGCAGGGAAGGAGACTCTGATAAAATTTGTTGCTCAGGCCTTACCGGCTTAAATGTATGAATGTGTTTCAATTTCCTTTATCGTTATGTGATGAACTTCAGAAGATAATGAATAGCTATTGGTGGGGAAATTTGGGAGAGGGTGCTAAAGGTATTCATTGGTATGCATGGGACAAGATGTGTCAGCCCAAAAGGAATGGAGGCATGGGGTTTCGTGATTTGCACTGTTTGAATATAAGCATGCTTGGCAAACAGGGGAGACGACTTTTATGTGGTCCTAACACTCTTCTATTTGGGATTCTCAAATCTAAATACTTCCCTCAAGGGGATTTTTTGGAAGCCGGGTTTGGACATAATCCCAGCTACGCGTGGAGAAGTGTGTGATTTGCCAAGGATGTTTTGAAGAAAGGCGTGAGGTGAAGAGTGGGTAATGGGGCGACAATTAGGGTAGGTGTGGACCCATGGATCCCTAGAGATGGGGAGTTTTGGGTGGAGGATGGAACAACTTTTGTGAGTTCTACATTAAAAGTGTGTGAGTTATTTAGGGGAGCTGAGAGGACGTGGGACGTGGAAAAGGTGATGGGCATGTTTAGTCATAGAGATAGTAGGGATATCCTTGCAATTCCACTTCGGTGGGGAGAGTGTGAGGATAGTTGGGTTTGGAATTTTGATAAAAAAAGGGAGGTATACGGTGAAGTCTTGTTATTATGTAGCTTTGAAAACATTAAGGAGAGGTGGTGAGGCAGAAGAGGGTGATTTTTGGGGAAAATTATGGCATATTGCTTCTTCTCCAAAAGTTAAGGTCTTCATGTGGAGAGCTCTAAAAGGCATTCTACCTACTAGGGTACAACTAGCTCGTAGAGGAGTGCAGGTGGATGATAAATGCTACTGTGGGGAGGTGGAGGATGTTAATCATTGCTTGGTGGGGTGTGAGAGGGCGAGAGAGGTGTGGGAGTTAGGTGATTTTTTTATTGCTAACCCAGCTCCTTCTTTTAGGGAGTTTTTCTTGCAGGTACTGAATGCGAACAATGGAGCACACATCTCAAAATTTACGACCATAGCATGGAAGATATGGGAGGGAAGAAACAAAGGCTTATGGCAAGCTCAATTCCCTACAGCGAGGGGAACTTGGCAACTTGCAATGGATCACCTACATCAATGGACTTTGGCGCAAGAACGAAAATGACAACAATAGCTTTTGTCCTCCAGCGGCAATAAAGGCCCAGCAGCCAATCGTTTCATAGCTGCTGGGAGAAGACAAAGTGCAGCAGATAGCTTGGATGAATGGCATATTTTTGTCGACGGGGCAAGATTTCAGAGTATGGGCAAATCGGGATTTGGCTTTATCATTGAGAGCCTTAAAGGCCTCTTTCAACATGCAATTTCTGGATGGTTTGAAGGTCTACATTCAGCGTTAGTGAAAGAGGCCTTAGCGGTTCGGCAGGCTCTTCTATGGACGGTTCCCAACATAAAACATGTGGGGAGTATCTTTACTAATTCTCAACTTGTAGTGGTAGCCATTAAATCACACCAAGAGGATCATTTAGAGTTTGGGGGAATTATTAAGGATTGCAAACTCATATTGGGCAGTAATTCTAATATTTCTGTTGTTTGAATTAATCGACGAGGAAATGTGGGCGCTCATGAACTTGCTAGAGTGTCTTGCAATTTCTCTCGTTTGAAAGTATGGGTGTCTATTCCACCTTGTCTAACTCATTTATATAGTTAATGTAGTTTTCCTTTACCTTTCAAAAAAAAATATGTCGATAGAATAACTAGTATCAACACGCTTAAGGGAAAGATTTATGACATCAAATATTTTAAATGTGATCTCTTTGTCTCTAAGTCTAAGTATTAGTTTTCCCTCATTAACATCAATAATAGACCTAGTGATGGTTAAAAGAGTCGACCTAGAATTACAGGTACTTATACATCTTCCTCTATGCCAAGAATTAAAATTTTGATTAGGAAAATAAACCTTTTAACCTTAACAAGTATATCCTCAATAGTGCTTCTAGGATACTTTACTGATCAATTTCTTAATTGTGAACTCATCCTAGTAGGTTTTGGTTAATCTAATCTCAGTTTCTTAAACAAAGAAAAAGGCATCAAATTAATATCAACCCCTAGGTCAGTTAAAGTCTTTTATATTTTTAAGCTCCCAATTTGACAAGGGATAGTACAACTCCTTGGATCTTTAAGCTTCTCTAATGGCTTACTCTGAAGAATTGTCAAGCATCTTTCACTCAACATCCCAATATCCAACTCCTCTAACTTCCTCTTATTTGCGAGTAACTCCTTCAAGAATTTTGAATGCTTCAGTGTTTGCACAATAGCCTCAACAAGGGGTAAGTTAATATGAATTTGTTTAACTAGTTCAAGGAACTTACTAATCTACTCATCCATGCGATCTTTCTTCACTTTAAAAGGATAAGGGATAGTAGGCTGAAATTCATTGACTTTTGGAAGGCACTCTTTACCTTCAGCTTTTTGTTGACTCTTGGTGTCAGTTTTTCTCATATTGGGTTTAGTTCTCCTTTTATAACTATTTTCCACTCCTAAGGCTGACTACCATCACCCGTTCTTTAGGATTTGTCTCGGTGGTACTAGGAAAACTCCCTTATTGTCTTTCAAAAACTAACTTTACAAGCTGATCAATTTAAGTTTCCAAGTTATGTATAGAAACTCTTGATTTTTAAATAAAGTTTTGGTGGTTTCAAATCTTACCTTAAAAGTTTAAAGACATCTAGTTATTAGGTTTTCCAAGCTTAGCCTCTTTTTTTAAGGTGGGTGTTGCAAGAGTCTTGTTAGAGAGTTATTCCTTAGCTATCCTTGATTCCCCCAAGAGAAATTTAGGTGATTCATCCATCTTAAATTGCATATATTACTGTAGAGATTATTATGGGGTCTAGGAGAATTTACCATATAATCCACATGCTTGGGTTGTAGTGTTTGACATTCTTAACCTGGATGTCTTATCTCTCACACCTCACCCCTCACACTTAGAGTAGCTGAGGATTCATTGTCAATCCATCTATCTTCCTACTCAAAGCATCAACTTGGTTTGCCACTGCAGTAACTGTATCTACATCATATACTCATATTGGCTTGATATATTTTGATCGAGAAGAGCATCATTGCTAGTTATTCGTTGTCATATTTTCAATGAGTTCTTGAGCTGCTTCTGGAGTTTTACTTTTGAAAGTAACCCTAGTTACTTCATCTCATCTGCCTCGTCGTTTGATTTAGCCCATTGTAGAAGGTCTAAATTTGCGTCTATAATGGTATACCATGGTGTGGGCACTTCGTTAACATCTCCTTGGAACTCCCCCATTGTTAAGCAAGTTTTACAATTTATAAAACCCTCAATGTCCTGCAAATGCATGAGTCGTAAGCATAGTAGTTGAGGCGTCGATCCCACGAGGAATTAGTGAACTAATTGAATCCTAATTTTGTTTAAGGTTGTAAAAAGTGATTTAAATAAAAATAAAGATAAACAGAAAATTAAACAATTAAGTAAGGCTTGAATAAAAATAAATTTTCAAAATTAACAAAAGTAGATCAAAATGAAGCACAACCATTTAACAATTGAGATATCTCAACAAGACAAGATCAAAGAATTATGAGAAGAGGGATTTATCCTATCATCAAATGCTAACACAATTACTTTTGAGTTAATTCAGTATCGTTCTAAGACTTTCAAAGGGTGGATTATTGTCTCTAGAGTTATAACCATTAAACCCTAAATCATAAATCCTAATTGAATTATGAAATTTGCAATCTCTCAATTAACAAAAAGCCCACACATCCATTTGGATCTTAAGCCCTCTAATAGACTATCAGGTCCTCACATGAGATCTCTCTTCATATAAATTACCAATTTCATTATTTGTGTGATCTATCAGATTGTTTAACTCCCATGACCTAATCTAATCATTTTGCTGTCGATTTACTCTCTTGATTTGTTATTGAAGCATGCAAATACAACAAATAATTGCAATACCCAATGTATTAATATCAAAAGAAATCACATTAAAATTGATTCAAGAACAAATCCCTAAAGGAGTTTAGAACATCATTAACAACATGTTCAACATTATCAAACCCAAGTCATACATCAAAATGAAGTAAATAAATAAGAGAAAGTAGGAAGGTACTTGAAATGGCTGGGTTGGGGTAGCTGGACAACAGCTGCAATTGCTCCTCTCCCCTCGCTCCTTCTCTCTTCCTTGTGTTCTCTCTAAAAAAGGGCAGATGAAGGCTCACGATAAATTAGGGTTCTTTTTGTAACATCCTATTACCCATGTTAAGGCCCAAATAGTTTATATATGAGTTTAGTGAGAAGTTAGAAAGTGCATTTCATGCTCATGCATAATATAGCATACACACACACATGAATATTGATTTTTGCACATTATAAAATGATTATACATGCATTCATTGACATTTTCTGGGTATAATTGAGTTATAAATGAGATTATATTAAGAATTGTGGTTTTTATGTGTTGAAAATTAAATTGGAGAGTATATGTATTGATTTAGAATTTTTAGTAAAATTTGGAAAATTTCTGCAAATTTTGGGTATTTTTGGACCAGAAAAAATGTCAAGCTGCAGAATAATTGATAAATGGTAGTAGAATTTACCGTCCAATGACAATGAAAATTTTGATAAATGACTTTGGGATTTATTGACAAGTGTCATGGAAAATTGGGAGACAATTGGAGTAGGAATTGGAATTGAATGGACTAGTTAAATAAGAGAAAACAAGTTAGACCATAGGAAGTGGACATGTGGCAGGTGACAAGTGCCACTTGCCAAGCCATGCTTCCACCACTTACAACACTCTCTTCTAAGTGAAAGACCAACCTCATTTTTAATTGCCTTTCACTTATTCATTTGCTCTCACCTACTATAATTTCTCTTCTCTTCTTCTTCAATCTTCTTCATTTACGACACCCATTTCTCATCCTTTTAATGTGAACTTTGTTCTCACCTTCCATTTGCTGCTATCATTTTTGCTATCTTCTTCCTATTTGTCACTAAAAACCTATCCCTACCACCTTTGGAAGATGAGCGATATTTTGAAGATTTTGGAGCTAAATTAAGTAAGTAGCTTGTTAATCTTCATGGGTATGGTTAAATGAAGCTAGAATGATGAGTAAATTAAGATTGATGACTTGATTATGCAATGTATATGTATATGTCGTGGGTGATGAAAAATTTATGTAAATGTCTTACTTTTGTATATGTATGATGAGTAATAATTCATATATTGTTATAGAGATGTTTTTGAGGTAAAATGATCATCATAATGGTGTTAGGATGAGTGCAGAAAATTGATGATGAATGGGTACATGTATATGTTCTGTTTTTGGTTAATGATCAAAAATATATCATGATTTGTTTGTGAATAATATTGAGTTGAAATGGATTTGATAATGAAGAGGGAATAAAGTAGAAAATATGATCTAGGTACAAGATGGGTTAGATGTAAAATGTTAGAAGTTAAAAAATATGAAAAATTGGAAGAGAGAGAGAGAGCCGGAAAATGTTAGTTGTAACATTTCCACTGATTAAGCATCTGTATTTTACACATAACTTGTTCTATAGTTATCCAAATGAGATAATTATTGATTTTTATTAAACTAGAAACATATGGCTACATTTTTCATGAAGACATCGGATTTAAATTCTGTCTTTAAGAGTCTCAAAATTAGACATGAAGTTGAGAACTAGGTGTAGTAAATTGGTGGATGAATGTATATGTTTGTGTTCTATTTTGAGAGTATGAAAACCATGAGTAATGAGTTGTATGTAGATGTTATGAATTATGAATTAAGGGTTTAATGAAAGTGAAAGTTAGGTTAGCCAAGATGTTGAGTAATGTTCTTCAAATGAGATAAATTAAGGTAATAGTTAGGAATGAGAAATGAAGTAGGATATGTGCACAAAAATTTATGATAAAAGTGTACGAGAATATGTTCTATTTTTGGGTGTTTATGGTCAAGCATGGAATATGAATTGTGTATGGATGATGTTGAGTTGAAATTAAGGTATACTTGAAGAAGTTATCAACTTGAAATGATGAGTTTTGAACATGAATTGTTTGAGACTTAGGAATGAGATATGTTATGGAAAAAAAGATAGGAATTCAAGAATGTTGAGAATTAGTTGTAAGTGATGAATCAAATGCGTAGACATTAGAGAGTTTAATGAAATCAAATTGGTAGTTGAATTGTTATGAAATGATGTCGCATTAGAGGAAGTGAATTTGGGAAAAATTAGAGTGAAAGTGAGGTTAGGATATATGTAGAAACCATTGGAAATGCTCTTGAGTGAGTTTTGTCTCTGCTATGTCCGCTAAACAGACTTTAGGTCTGCTAAACAGACATTCTTGGGTCTGGAAAAACTCCTAGCCTGTCCACATTTGTTAAATGGACTTTAGGTCCACTAAACGGACCTTCATAGGTCTAAAAAATGTCCTAGCCCCGTTTATGTCCGTTAGGGGGGGGGGATGTATGTCCGCTTAGCGGACATTTACGGGAAACTTGCAGAAATTGGCGATTTTAACCCTCTAGATGGAAAAATCTCTCTTTAGGGTCTTCACAAAAGTTTTAGATCTTGAAGTTCTCTTCGAAATCATCCTAGAATGACATTAATCTGACATCTAAAGAAAAAGTTATCCCTTTTGTCCCAAGATATGTTTGTTTATAGATGATTGACTTATCAATGTTTTTCCAAAGATATTTAGGCTTTGTGATCTTAAATGAGCCTAGTTGATGTTGGATTGAGCTATTAAAGTAAGGAAAGTGTTTTATATGTTAAAGAATGATTTAAAGATGATTTAAAGATCTTGTTAATTGGTTATGAGACGTGTATTAAGGATATATATCCGGGATTGTCATTGAACATGCATTGTACATATTCCATTTATACATATGTGCATAAATGAATACTTATAATTGTGCAAAGTTGTGATGTGTATAAATGTGTATGTATTGCATGATTAGAAAAGCATATTGAGCGATAACATCCAGACATTGCCTGAACTTCGAGGCAATAGCTTTCTAGAGCAAACTGTGAGTAACCTAGATCGCCTCACTTAATTAATTGTTACTTTAAATTCTATATTGAATTGTTTTATGGAATTGAATGTGTTGATTCTGACAATGAAGGTTCGAAGCTTTTGATGCATGAATGTGATATTTAAAGTGCTCCTTGTATGTGAATGTGAAGAAATAATTATTACTCAACATGATGTTCAATACCGGACAAAGGTCCGATGAAAAATGTGAATGCGACTGTGAATGTGACTGATTGAAAATAATGATTTTTTGAATATATGAGATGCATTTCATTACATGAATGCATGAAAGTTAAAGGCAATTATAACTGGAGTTGCTAGTATAAAGAGCTTAAAGCTCAGAATGTGATAAGAGCCTCTGGCTCAGTTGTGAATGTACCCGGTATCCACTAAGGGATATGGGATATTACCTAATACAGCTCGGCATCCACAAGGAATATGAGCTAGTAAAAAAGCACTCGGTCACAACAAAATAATAAATGAAAGTAAGTCTCATGTGCATTGCATTTATAACTAATATGTGTATTTTTTTAATGATTAAAATGAAATGTTGACTTGTATTTAAATGAGAACGTGAATATTTGTCAACAAAGTGATATGTGATGCTACATGCTAAGTAAAAAGATGTGAATTATGTGTTTACATGTATTGATGTGTAGTATGAATTGAGTGAATCATCGATGATGGTTACCTCATTGAGTTCGCAAAACTCACCAAAATTGCAACGTTGATTTTTCAAGACTGAGAGAGGACATTAACTACTGAGAGACTCTATAAGAAGCATAGTTCTTGTATTTTTGGAAAGAAGAAATGGCTCAAGGGTTGATCAGTTGAGATTAGTGGATTAGATAGAATTTTTGTATAATTCCTTATATATAGCGTATTTTGTATTTAGTTTTGTCATTGTACATATAGGGATGATATTGTAAAGCTACAATGTACATATTGTTTAAGAAATGAAATGAGGATTTTGGTTTTAAAATAATGTGCCTTTCTTTATCATGACTTTTCAAAAAAAAAAGAATGATGATGCCATAATTAAGTTAGTAATGTGAATGCTCTAACACACCATTATTAGAGGATGTGTACTGGAATGTCCTCAGGGTGTTTTGGTATATACTCTATGGTAGTGGGGTGTTACACTTTTCCTCTCTGTAGTCTTTTCCATTTAGGGTAAAATCCATGTTTTACCCAAGCCCAAAAAGTCCAAAATAACCCCACAAAGTTGAGTTTTCGAAGCTGATTCGTATCTGCTATCGCGCAGGTCATGATAGTGGCTTGTCTATTTTGTTTTTGTCATGATCGTGGGCCTAGGTCTTCTACCGGGCTTCCTTCAAATCTTCTATATTCTTCGATATCTAATCTCAAATACTAACAAACACATCAAGGCACCTTAAATACATAAAATTTAAGATTAATAGCATGCTCTAACCCATATATCTAACTAAATAACACAATCCTAACCTAAACATGCACTAATCATTCAATTTAACAACTAAACACATACTAAACTACTCATTAAAACATTATGCAATCTACCCATATCAACATCCTCACACTTAAACTTTTGCTTGTCCTCAAACAAAGACAAAGCAAGCAAAACAAAACACGCCAAAACACAATACATACATATATGCAATAATGAGACAATGGCATTAAACTTCACGGAACAAATTTAACTACAAACATGATCCTTCAAGTTGTTCTCACTTATTAACTTGTGAAATTTGTGTCTAAGTACTTTAGACTAAATGTACATACTAATCAAGACCTTAATGTCAAACTCATTCACTGCTATCACTTACACACACATATTGATAACTATTCGGTCAATCAAGAATGTAACTATCCTTAAGCGATTTTTCGTAAGAAATCATGCTATTCACAAGATGAATGGGATTTATTAAACAACACACTATTTTTTTTAATTTTATTAACTTGAACCTAGCCTTTTGACATGAAGGCAAATATTTGTGATGAATGTTCCCCTGTTACTCAACTAGGCCATGTTTTTATTAAGAGGTTTGGTTGGAATGTCATTATAGCCTTTTAACATGAAGGCACACATTTTTTATGAATGATCCCCAGGTACTCAACTACAGCACATTCTCAATTGGCTACTATCTCTATTCATAACCCGATTTGTTTCAAAAAGAGTCAACGGAATAGTTATTTGTTTAAGAATTACACAATTTTTATATATTTTCTTGCCTAACTCATTTTTTAAGCTAATCATTCTTATGAAAAGATACTAACGACGCTACTTATTCATTTGAACTAAAATTATAAACGAATTTGGTAAATTCCTATAGTGAACGAATCAACATCATATCCTAATTACATGCTTATTTAAATGAAACAACCTAGAACACTAATTTTATAAGCTAATAAATCTTCGCAACTTAAAAGACTATGTTCAAAGCTATATCGATTCTGTTAAGTCCTAGCCATTGACACATTCATACGAATCACATCGTGCAAACCTAAACAAAACTAACATATAATATGCAAAATTCACCCTCAAAATAAAACATATAATGCACATTACGCAACCTTCCCCACATTTGGACAACACATAGTCCTCAATGTGAGAAGGACAAATAACATACAAGGTGGGAATCAAAATAAAAATAAAATAATACAAAAACATAAGAACAAAATAAAGACAGAAATGAAAAGATAAGGGTTAGAGCATAAGAACTTATCATGGCGACTGAGGTAGTGATGGTGATGGTGTTGGAGACTAAATGCGTTTGGGGCCAAGATTGTTGCCCTATCTTATAATTGCTTTAAAGGAATGAGAGAGTTAGCAATCCAAACCAATCCAAATCATTAAAAACTTAGTTTTCGAATGTAAAAAATATATAACTACACAACAATTTCAATCTATCTACCAAATGTGCTAAGTTATAGTCATTAGCTTGACCTTACATCCTTCAAAATTCAACCAGGATCAATTATGAGTGGCTTGCTTCCACCCGTGTTATCCAATTTCAGATTTGTAGCTTGTAAAAAAGCTACAAATTGCAAGATAATTAGAAGGATATTATTGAAAAAGTTAAGGAAACTAATTAAGTTCAGTAATGTTCTTTTTACTAACAAACTGTCAATAAAATAAAAAATAACAAAACTCGTTGAATCTTCTATTGAATCCATCAATTTGTCCTATAAGAGGATGAGTTGCTCTTGTTCTTCCTGAGTTACCCCCGCCTCCTCTTCTACTTTCACTTTATGAACAAACTTTTATATCTGCTTCAAACTCTATGTTCGTTGTCATCTTTTCTTCTTCTTGCTCTTTTAAAGATTCGACCACATCAATTTTCCTAAATGAGGCTAGACGAGGAATGTATGGAGGGTCCTTTTCTTCATCCTTATTCGTATTCTCTTAGTCTTCTACAAGGTGGGTTTCATCTTGTCTTTCCGCTAATGCTTCTAGCTCTTTCCCACTCCTAAGTGTGATAACTTTACATTGCTCTCTTGAATGTACTTCTATGATGCTCAGAAAGTTTTCCACACTTATCTTACAAAATTCGCTAGAAATCTATCTAATTTGAACCTCTAGATTATGAATAGAAGAGGCATGGTCTTTTGTTACTTGCTCAAACTTCCTTTCTAGCCTCACATGAGCTTCATCCATGTTCATGAGCTTATCGATGATCTTGTCCAATTTAGAATCCCTGAACTAAACTCATCTTGCCGAAATCCTAACAGGTCTTGATTTCCCAATTGAGTACTTATATTATGAGACCAACAGAAATTTGAGTGGTTCTGCCACCCTGGATTGTACTTGTTCAAATAAGAATAATGACTTCCCCGACCAACTTATGCTTTGTTGATGTTGAATTGTCACACGTTGTTGGTTTCCGCTAGGAAGCAATCAGCTGTGATATGGCTCTCTTGTCCGCATAACGTGAACCCATATTGAATTGCTTTGAATGGATAGGAAGAGGCAACTTTCAGGCTATTCAATTGCTTGGTTAGGTTGTCAATCTCAACTTGCAATGTTATCACTGAATCTGCAGTAATCATTCCTTTTAGGACCTAAAAGGTTGACTGCTATCTACTTTGTTCTGATGTCCAAAGACAGATATTGTACACCATCTCTTCTAATAGATCATATGCTGCTTCAATTGTTTTCCTCATGAATGATCCTCCAGTAGTTGCATCTATAATGCCTCTCGTAGGTGGATCAACTCTATTGTAGAAGGTTTGTAATAGGAATTTGTTGGGTAGTTTATAATGAAGACAACTCTTTCGCAGCTCCTTATACCGCTTCTATGCTTGATATAAAGATTCCTTATCGTTTTGCTGGAAATTGATAATTTCCTTTATCAATCTTATTGTCTTCTTCAGAGGGAAGTACTTATCTAGAAAAACGTACGCCAACTACTTCCAAGTCATGACATTAGCTGGGTTGAGAGCATTCAACCATGCCTTTGGCTTTCTCCTTTAGTGTAAAGGAAAAGAGCTCATCGTAACAGCATCTTCCGACATCCAATATATAGGAAGGTGTCACAAATCTCTAAGAAATTAGCAAATGAGCATTAGGATCCTCATTGGCTAACCCATAGAATTGCACATTGGTTTGTTGTATGTTCCGTAGTGTTGGTTTGATCTCAAATGTATTCGCTTGCACTGATAGTCGTGTAATTCCTTGATGATAGGCATTGAACTCTAATCTCATAACGTCCATAAGGGTCTTTTGCTCTTTGTGATTTATTTCCTCCATCATCGTTCTTTCTATCTCTTCTAGGCATTTAACCTTTTGGATTTCTCATAGTTGCCTCATGATGTCCAAATTGATGTGTCTTCTATTTTGCGCCCAAACTTCCTTCTCTTTCTTTCTTTTTTTAAATTCGTGTGATTAGCTACCACAATCACTCTTTCTTTCTTTTTTTTTTAAATTCGTGTGATTAGATACCATAATCACTCTTTCTTTCTTTTTTTTAAATTCGTGTGAATGGGTACCACAATCACAAGAGAGGGTAATAATTCCTTAAAACAAAGGGATTCAAAAAGTCTTAACTGATTCCCCATCAATGGTGCCAAAAGCTTATTAAGCAAGTTTTACAAACTCTCAATGTTCCGCAAGTGCACGGGTCGTAAGCGTAGTAGTTGAGGTGTCGATCCTACAAGGAATTAGTGAACTAATTGAATTCTAACTTTGTCTAAGGTTGTAAAAACATGATTTAAATGAAAATAAAGATAAACAAAAAATTAAACAATCAAGTAGGGGTTAAATGAAAATAAAATTCTGAAATTAACAAAGGTATATCAAAATGAAGCACAACCACTTAACAATTGAGATATCGCAACAAGATAAGATCAAAGAATTATAAGAAGGAAGATTTATCCTATCATCAAATGCTAACACAATTACTTTTGAGTTAATTCGGTATCGGTCCTAGACTTTCAAAGGGTAGATTACTCTCTCTTGAGGTATAATCATTAAATCCTAAATCATAAACCCTAATTGAATTATGAAATTTGCAATCTCTCAATTAAAAAAAAGCCCACACATCCAATTGGATCTTAACCCCTCTAATAGATTATCAGGTACTCACACGAGATCTTTCTTTATATAAATTACCGATTTCATTATTTGTGTGATCTATCAGATTGTTTAACTCTCATTACTCAATCTAATTGTTTTGTTATCAGTTCACTTTCTTGATTTGTTATCGAAGCATGCAAATACAACAAATAAATATCAAAAGAATTCACATTAACATTGATTCAAGAATAAATCCCTAAAGGAGTTTAGAACATCATTAACAACATGTTCAATATTCTCAAACCCAAGTCATACATCAAGATGAAGTAAATAAACAAGAGAAAGTAGGAAGGAACTTGAAATGGCTGGGTTGGAGTTGCTAGATAGTAGCTGCATATGCTCCTCTCCCCTCTCTCCTTCTTCTCTCTTCCTTGTGTTCTGTCTCAAAAGGGCAGATGGAGGGTCACAAAAAATTAGATTTTTTTTTTATATCTGTAGCATTTTCTATTTAGGGTGAAATCTAGGTTTTATTTAGGCCCAAAAAGTCTAAAATAATCCCGCAAAGTTGAGTTTTCAAAGCTGAAATGCGTTTGCTGTCACGCAAGCCACGATCGTGGCTCATAGGCAAAACAAAACACACCAAAACACAACACATACACATCCCACGATCGTCCATCGGGCTTCCTCTCAATCTTCTTCGTTCTTCGATATCTAATCTCAAACACTAACAAATACATCAAAGTACCTCAAATACACAAAATTTAAGATCAATAGCATGCTCTAACTCATAAAACACAAATATCTAATTAAATAACACAATCATAACCTAAACATGCACTAATAATTCAATTTAACAACTACACATATACTAAACTACCCACTAAAACATTATGCAATCTACCCCTATCAACATCCCCACACTTAAAATTTTTGTTGTCTTCAAGTAAAGACAAAAAAAGCAAAACAAAACACACCAAAACACAACACATACACATATGCAATAATGAGACAGTGACATTAAACTTCACGGAACAAATTTAACAATAAACATGATCCTTCAAGTTGTTCTCACTTATTAACTTATGAAATTTATGTCTAAGTACTTCGGACTAAATATACATACTAATCAAAACTTTAATGTCAAACTCATTCACTCTATCACTTATACACACATATTGATAATTTTTCGATCAATCACAATTGTAACTATCCTTAAGCGGCTTTTCATAAGAAATCATGCTATTTACAAGATCAGTAGGATTTATTAAACAACACACATATTTTTGTTAATTTTATTAGCATGAACTTGGCCTTTTGACGTGAAGGCAAACATTTGTGATGAATGTCCCCCGATTCCTCAACTAGGTCATATTGGAATGTCATTATAGCCTTTTGGCGCGAAGGCAAATATTAACAATAATAATAACAATAACAAAATGTTTTGTGTTATTATAAATATTAAAGGTATTTTTCATATAAAAGGGTCAATCTCTTATCTGTCTGATATACCTTTTGATTCATATATAAAATATTTCATACAAATAAAGTATACTTTAGAATCAATTGTTATAACATAATAAATAATATCAACACATATTTTTCATTGAACATGAGAATATAATGAATTAACATACTTATAAAAATGTTTATTAATTATATTTCAATATTTACATAATTTTAGTGACTTCATATGTTCAATGTATATTTTTTGAGAAATTGATTTTGAGTTTAACACCATATCATATATAATTATATAGTTTATGTTTATTTTTCTTTGTACAATATATCTTTCATGTAGTATTCATAATGAAAGTAACTGTTGGTAGCGATAACTTGGGCTGTTGCCCACTACATAGAACACAGAAATGGTTTATCAGGCAATGAAAGGGCCGTTTAAGTGTATAGGAAAATAGATACAAGTGGTCAATTGGTTGAGGAGCGTTGGATAGCAAAAGCACTTACTTGAAAAGAACCAAGCGTAGATCGTATAATAAGAAGCTCAAGTTGCAGAGCACGCGATAATAATTTCTTACTCCTACAACAACTTGATTGGGATAAGCTGCATCAGAAACATCTCTGATGGCTGCTGTTCCTTTTTCTGGTGAAACCATGACCCTTGATGGATAACACTTGAAATTTTGTTGAAAATCTGAGTAGAAGGTGAAGAAGAACTTCCAACTTTCATAAGCCACATCTAGTTTGTTTGGGATGGCTGGTTCGCTGCCTTCCACACAAGTTTCTTTCATCATTTGCTTACTTCCTTCCTTAAATTTCACAAATTTACAGCATAGAATAAAGCAACAGATTTCTTGGTCCCACTAGTTAATACAAATTACGACTGTTAGCAGCAAAGTTCTTTGCTTTTTGTCCATTCAACTTCTCTTCAAGAAAGGGGAAAAATTAAAACTTGTCACTGTCATTCATTAAGGACAGAATTATTCATACGATATTATGTTGACAATATAAATCTAGTGGTTTAGGGCATATGGGAATATTCTACATCCCTGTTTTTCTCACTCTACCCTATCCATACTCTGCCTCTCACTCAAGTGTCTCCCTTCTTCTCTGGACATGGCAGTTTCTTCCTCTCTCTACTCATTGAACACTATTGTTCACTTTCATTCCCCAATTCTATCACAACCTCTAACTGGATTAGTGGGTAGTGATAATAGACTAGGGAGAGGAGGAGAAAAGAGTAGAGTTGTGGTCTTATCCACTCACTCCAATGCTTATATTTTGAAGCCAAACCGTAAGTCACGTTACGGCGATCCCTATGAAAGTGAGGAGGAGGAGGACAAAGAAGACGAAGAGGAGGAATATGATGGCTTGCTAGAGGATGATTGGCTGTTGAACGTGAGTTCAAGGATTCTCTGCACGAAAATAGAACACTTTGTTCGTTTAATTTCATTATAATCACTCCATGAACTTCATATTCATTTTTTTTTCAGTAAAGGGTTGAATTTATGTTCTTTTCCACAAGGGTTTCTGAATTTTGTTTTTAAGTACTGGTAGACGTGACAGTACTCAGTAAGCTTCCGAAGAGCGTTTAGTGGCTGCCTACTGAAACTGGGAGTCGCTTACAAGAATTTTGACTTCTATGTGTGGTATAACATAGAAAAGGGGCTATATATTATTGTGACGAACAAAATACTTATTGTTTTTTCTTTTTCTTCTTTGAATTTCCGGTTCGATGGATGAGAAATTGTCTTTAACTTCTCTTATAGCGTATTTGATGTTGGCAAAGTTGGCTTGTACGAGCTTGTAAGTAAATAAGGTAGGATACTATAAATCTCTGGTTTTATGTTATATCTGAGAACTTTCTCAAGATTGTCGGGTTGGGTCTTGATAGATTAGATTTTTTACCCTAGCTTGTTCTGTAGCTAATACATTGCTAACTCGTTGGCAAGGATGCACTCGGATTGAGCATGAATCTATTAGCATGTGTGTTAGCGTACATGGATACTACTTTATGTTTCTGCAACCTTTTGAATAATCTAGTATGCTTTTTTTTCTGGATTGCTCTTTTTTCTTAACCTTCTGTTTCTCAATTTCACTACTTTTCAAGTTGGTGGGTGATTGTTTTAGTTGTTATTAGCTATGCATTTATCATGTTCCTACATCTTTCTGGCTTAATGTTTTTTATTTCCATTTTTGTTCTCTGTTTAAACTGCATATACGCACTGTGATACGTCCTCAGGACGGATTTGCAGAACCAGTAGAATTTGAAGTTGATGGCAAGACATTTGAGTCTAAAAGAAAATCAAATGCAAAAGAGGGTATGCTCTGAAGTTTTGACAAGGTTTGATGACAACTGGGAGAATGTCTGATGCAAAAAGTTGTTGTTTCAGGCAGCCATGGACATACGAGTACAAATACTGGCAGGAGCACCCGAGAAAAGCGTGGAAATTCTTACCCTGTAAAAAACAAAAAGAAAGAGTCTGATTCTTTGGATATTGAAGACCAAAGAAAGGTGCATTATGAGCTGATATTCATTGTTTAAATTGTTCCGTTGCTGCCAAAAAGTGCTCATAACATTTTTTTCATGCAGCTTGTTGCAAGGGAACCTACTAGTAAATATGAAGGTTTATATGAACAAATTGATCTAGATAACAGATGGATCCCTCTTCTTGATTATTTAAGCACATTTGGGCTTAAGGAAACGGATTTTAAACACATGTACCAGAGGCACATGCCAGCCCTCCAAATAAATGTATATTCTGCACGGGAAAGGTTGGAGTATCTATTGAGTACTGGTGTCAGGCACAAAGATATCAGAAAAATTCTTCTGAGACAGCCACAAATTCTGGAATATACAGTCGAGAACAACTTGAAGTCCCATGTGGCATTTTTGACAGGTTTAGGCATTCCATCCTTCAAAATTGGACAGATAATTGCTACTGCTCCTTCCCTTTTTTCGTACAGCGTTGAAAATTCATTGAAACCAACTGTCAGATATTTGGTGGAAGAGGTTGGCATTGATGAAAAGAGTGTAGGAAAAGTTGTGCAACTGAGTCCCCAAATCCTTGTTCAACGAATAGACATAGCATGGAATGTTCGCCATATTTTTCTTTCAAAGGAGCTGGGAGCATCCAGGGATAGTGTAGTAAAGATGGTAATGAAACATCCCCAACTTCTACATTACAGCATAGACAACGGGTTATTGCCTAGGATCAATTTCCTGCGGAATATTGGGATGGGCAATTCAGATATCTTGAAAGTCTTGACTAGCCTTACCCAGGTTAAATTTACTTGCTACAAATGTGCTTTATTGCTCCTCATATTGAAATTCCTTTGCCTGCGAGCTTCGAAAGAAGTTTATTTCCCCAATTTTTTTAATTTAGCAAGCTTGTACAATTATGTACTCTTGTGGTAAGTCCTTCCGTAGTTACTAAAAGGATCAAGCCAATGCAATGTTCCCGACGTGTTACCATGAGAGATTGGACTATACTTACCTTTTCCTTATTTTTTTATATCATTTTTCCCCCTTTCTGTTGAATCATGTTATTTTCTATGTTATTCAGGTATTCTCTCTGTCACTGGAGGACAATCTAAAACCGAAATATCTGTACTTGATCAATGAGCTTCGAAATGAAGTGCAGTCCTTGACTAAATACCCTATGTACTTGAGCTTGTCTTTGAACAAGAGAATTCGCCCTCGACATAGATTCTTGGTTTCCTTGAAAAAAGTTCCAAAGGGGCCTTTTCCTCTGAGTTCGCTAGTTCCAACTGATGAATGTTTCTGTCAGAGCTGGGCAGGAACGAGTGTAGATAAGTATTTAGCATTTCGGCAGCAATTGTTACTGAAAGAGTTTGCAAATAAATATGAGAGACCATGATTATCTTCAGCCCCAGTGAGTATACAGCATCAATATCGCTGCATTAACTTAGCCAACCTTATGGCTGATTTTGCAAACATTATCATGCAAGTTTGAGTTGAAGCTCTGACATGCAAATTACTTTGAACATCTGGTAAGCAAATTGTCTTGTTTTGCTACCCATTTTGAATTTGGTGTTCTGCTGATTTCTGTGTTTGGAATTTATTAGTTTTCATGATCATATGTCATTAATTCAATTATTTTTGTGCAGCTGATGCTCCAGTATGCTGACCTTACATGACCATTTTAGCGATGATATGTGGCTTTAAAAGGAAAACAAATGAGGGCATATTTCAACCGCTGACAAATTGTGAAGGGAAGGAGAGTGAAATTCAGGGTAGTAATTTATAATTTGGCTGCCCCATAGTCTTTAATTTTTTACTTATCCTTTTTCATAATTATGCTGTGGGACATGCTATAAAGCAAAATATGGGAGAAAATAGTGCCCCTAAGGTGCTCACCTTGATATGTTTTCTTTATTAGTTGTATCGGTACATAGATGATGTTTATAGTTAGATACTATTGAGTTCTATACTGTGTTGTCCAATTATTACCAAACCATTGCTGGTGTATTGCAACCAAGGATCAATACAAGTACAATGCAAAAGTTTGAGCTGTACTAACTGCTGTAAGTTCTTCCTACTGAAATATACTTACAGTTCATAAATTGCACATTCATTGCTACAATTCCGAATATGTTCTCTCCTCAAACTTGTAAAGCAAACATAATGGTTTTATTCCAGTGCACCATTTTCTCATGAAGATCTGAGATTCGTTTGACCTATATTTCTTGTGATGAGTGATCTGTACAATACCAAAAGAAATATCTAAAATGTCACGGGTATATTCGGGAAAAGTAATAAAATAAAAAGAGGCATTTCGCATATGCGTTGCTGGTCCATACATGCCTGGAAAACACTTAGAAGATTACAGCTTTTTTTAGCTGTAGTTTGTCTGGAATTTTGTCAGTCCTGAAGCCTTTTTAAATTCACAAGCCATTACGGATAAGATTTATGTGTCCTTAATCCGAAGCTAAAGCTGTCCTTTGGGAATTTTTGATACCCCTCCTTGGACATTACCTGAATGAATGGCATGTGACACCTGTTTGATAGGTTCTGGGACTAGATTGCATAAAGTGAAATTTCCATAAATATTTACTTGCTGGTTGTGCTGCTATATTTCCATAACGCAGGAACTGGATATGTTATTTAAATGGCATTCTTGAACTGGCCATTGATGTCTTTTTCTTCAAACATGACTAGGATTATTATCCTATATTTAGCTTATAGAAAGATAAGATGAAAATGCCCCTCTACTCTCATCACCAAAAGGATTTTTGTAGTCCTGCAAATTCTGGTATTTATTTATTTGAAATTACTTTCTATTTATCTAATTAACTTAGTCAAGGATGTGACGTTCCTCAATCTGGAATATATGATTTTATTATATATTGCTACTGCAACTGAAACAAGGATGGGAAGACTTGTTTCAGTTTCTCCATTTTTTTGGCAACTAAAGGTTTCTGGTTATGAGTTTGTCTCTTGATACACCAACCACTAAAGGTTGGTAATATCTGTGCCTTCTTTAAGACTGTCAAGATGTTGGGAGGAAGTTTTTATCTTGCAGATTGTGGAATTTGTTTGTCAGGTCTCTCCCAGTTGCTACTGCTAAGGAGATTGACTCCCTGAAATTGGGGGCATAAGTTGTTGCTTATGGTTTTGTTCAGGAGATATTATGAAGAGGGACCCAATAACTGGTGGTCTATATTCAGGATTTGTTTAGACACACCAGAAAGAGATTGTAAGCTGGACAAAATTGAAATAATGCATGTTGTCTTTCACAAACTACTTGCAAGTTGTTGCCCTTTTCATATTCATGCTGGTCTGTCCTGTTTACTTTTTGTTGTGGCTTTAGTGACTACTTTAGTCAAAGACATGTTCTTCTCCTTCATGAAATCTGTATAATATGTTGCAGTCCCTTTTATTTTATCTCGATGCCACTAGTGAGGAACGGCCATATTGCCTAACTTGCCTTTTTCTGGTGGGGCTTTGTTGTAAATAATATTCCATTATCAGTTATGCCAGTTAAAATTTTGGCTTCACGTATCTCCACTACTTTAGTTCTCTAACAATTTACAGGCCTGAAGCTTCCCTTGAATCCAGCAAGCCCTTTGATGAAGAGTTGGTCAGGAATTTCAGTATCTTCCTTCTCAGAAAAGGGGATTGCTTCTGTTTTTAATTGCTGTATGCGGACCATTTATTGTTAGTTATAGAAGGTGGTAGCTTCACTACCAAGGTATCTTAAGCTACATGGCGAGCAATTTATTTGACTGATGGTAACAGCAGTTGTTAAAATTCCATAAA
Source organism: Erythroxylum squamatum (assembly GCA_025629845.1). Lineage (NCBI taxonomy): Eukaryota > Viridiplantae > Streptophyta > Magnoliopsida > Malpighiales > Erythroxylaceae > Erythroxylum > Erythroxylum squamatum. The sequence goes on along the minus strand of JAOTBA010000005.1, from coordinate 19,836,651 downwards.
CCAGGCAGTGAAATCATGAGCCGAAATGGTAGTCTATTCATTAATATTAAGTCAAAAGAAAGTAGCAGATAGATGTTTGTACAGTTAAAACTTCTAACTCGTGTAAAAATAGCCAAAAGTCAAAAGGAAAAAAATTAATTAAAGAGAAGCAACCGTAACTAGGAAGGAATACGATATTTACATGATTGTCATTTTCTTGACAGGAGAATGCACCATCTTTTAGCAGCAGTATTCAAATCAAAATCTCAGATATTAACAAAATTTGCATGATTGAACAACTGCCTGCATGTTTATGTCCCACTAGAGGATCAAATTGCCATATATTCCTGTGACATTTCCTTGTGTATTCAGAATTTGAGATAAAGCTTTCAAGGGGTTGGTAACTCTAATAGGTGAGGTGATGTCTGTTGCTGTATCACTCTACCCTCCATGGCTGTAGAAATGCTGCCAGTTATTGGAGATGCAATTGGGCCCTCTGGTAGCACAATTCCTGGACTGCTGCATTTTGTGGAAGAGCAGGAATCAGGTAGTAAACAAACACTAATCCATCCAGTAACAATCTGATCAGCTATACCCGTCTTTGATGAGTGTTTTTTTGCTGTATAGTCACTCCCTGAACCAGTGTTCAGGGTATCTAGTTGACAACCAAGGCGTTCTGCAAATGATATAAACATTCGAATTAACAAGGACTGCAAGTAATCAAAATCAGATTTATTTATTTTTTTTAAGGAAAAAAGACACCTGAGAGTTTTAAGCCGTCCATAGCATAGTCAAAGTAGGATGAATTTTCCATTTTCAGCTGTGTCAGATGCCTTTTCCCAAGTTCAAAAGCGTGATCCTCCTGCTCTTCAAAAAACTGCCTCCTCAGCATCCCTGGGCTCTCGTTTCACTGAAACAAACAACTGTATCTATTGGACTTGGCCACCTAAACACGATATTAACTATAACAATAACCTGTCATGGCACAAATTGCAAAATATTCAATAGGAATAAATAGAGCAGTTTAGTTACCCGAAGTACTTAGAGACATCATCTTCTGTGAATACATCTGGTGAGATCTACTTACAATTGGACAAGGATCATTTCTAACAATTGGAAAAGGATCATTGTGAGCTCTACTAACAATTGGACAAGGATCATTTCTATCTATCTCCCTGATTATTGGTGTTTTCAGCCAAAACCACAGAATGCTGTCCATGATGTCTGCAAAATCAAATTTAGCATGTAAACACTTTTGACAGATATTGTTGATCGTGAATATGAGCAACTTTCTGTTTTGAAATAACCAGCCCTGCCATGACTCTGACTCTCAGAAAGGTACCCTTTTGCTCGAAGAACTTTTCCATATTTCTCATAGTACATCACTGGTAACCAGCCCTGCCATGATTCTGACTCTCAGAAAGGTACCCTTTTGCTCGAAGAACCATTCCATATTTCTCATAGTACATCATTGGAAGGGTAGCAATTGAAACAGGGTTCCATTTCTTGACTGCAAGAGCTCTCTAATTTCTAGCTCCAACTTCTCTATTAAACTTGGTTATCATTGACTGAGTTAGGGGGAAGCTCTCAGAGACTTGGTCGTACCTATAGTTAGTTCCGTGCTTACAGTACCCCTTGTTGAAGCACTGGAATGTCTTAACAGGAAATTCATCAAGGCATGGATATCGTCTGCCCATTCGAATTCCTAAATTATGTATTGCAGCATCTGAACGGAAATAATGTCCTCGAAATCCTGCGCTTTCCAAGTTGACAGGGTCAAACTGATCCTTTGACATCGACGATTGAGATTGGTTATGGAGATGAGTGATGGAATCAGGGTAACTCGTTAGCGTGACAAGGGAACTGAGCTTGGCAAAAGCTTTTGTGACCCCCCGAAGGAGCCAAAAAACCGGGATGCAGTCGGTTGGAAGGAAGCTAATGCCAGAAGTTCTGTGACAGGAGGCAAGTTCAAGCATGTCGAGGACATTGAATCCAATGTGTTAAGGTATAACGCGATAGCGGAAGTAGGAAGGATTGAGATCAAGATGAGCGAGAAGCAAAACAAATTTAGTCAATAATAGTAGTAAAAGTCAGACACAAGAATTTACGTGGTTCATCTAAATTAGGCTATTTTCACGGATGACGATGAGCGATAAAATTTACTATAATGAGGAGTACAAATTAAATCCTCTGAGCACAACAAGGACATAAATTTTTGTATGTGGTTGGGCCGGCTAGGCAAGGCCCAATACCAGGCCCAGGCGTCAACGGCTCATTAATAGATGACAACTTCCCATGCACACGTAAAGGCCTAAACCTAGTCGGAATCTCATATATAAGGTGCTGTTTCGTCTTGATACAGGTATGATAATACAACCCTAGCTTCCTCTACTCATAATAACAACAAAACCCTTCCTCCTAAACTAACTTGAGCGTCGGAGGGACCTGCCGGCAATCTACCCCCGGCAAGCCTTATCTGTTTTGCAGGTTCTCTATAGCTGAAGTCAATCGAGATTATGGATCTAAGCTGCAACGTCCAGCCTCAACAGAATCTGGCTGAACCACATTCCAATTATATAGCAGTCCAAGCCTCTGTCAGTCGGTGATTGTGGTGGCTTTGCCTCGGTGACTTCAATAACTTCTTCTGTGTCCTCAAAACTTGCTGGCATGTGGCCGTTGAAGATTTTGTCCCGATTAAGTCCCTATTGCAAGGCCGCTGTGATGTCAATTCTGTGGCCAAGGCCAATTTCTTTTCTATCCTGCAAACTAGAACAAAATTTAAAGACCAGGGCTGTTTGGTTCTTGTTTCGTTTCTTCTTCTTCTTTTATTTGTCCTTTTTGCTTCTTTACTTCCAGGTGAATCCTATTGATTTCTTCTTATCAACAAAGAATAAGGTCACTCCTAACGTTTTATATATGCTGAACAAAGTAAAAAAAAAAAAGCCTTAATAAACCGATAATATACAAGTTATATATTGTATATTGATGACAATATACAAATTATATAAGTCGGCGATTTACAAGTCAAATTTTAATTTAAATTATAATTAAATTAAATTAAATATAATAAGAATATATTACCAAATAAAAATGAGAAAATATTAATACCTATTTATTAGAAAAATATAAAGAGTTAAAATAAACAACCTAAAAGTCCAGATATCATGTCCACTTAAACATTGCTAGACATTGTGTGTATAAGCAAATATTGTTAGAGGAGACAAATTAATTATAAGATATTCAAGTATTTAATATGCTGAAAAATACATAGAAAAAATCATAAATTTTAATTTTAAATTATCACTCTGAAATCAGAAATAAGAAAATCTTTTTCTATCAATTCTTAAGTTGTAGTATATTAGATTCATATGTTGGTAAAAATAAAAAAGTTAGAGGGTAAAAAATACATCCAAATAATTGAAAAAAACAATAGCCTCTTCCACTTCTTAGCCTTCAACAATATTGTGTATTCATAGGAATAGTGTACAAAGAAAATTATTGGGATGCCTTTACCAGGGTGAAAATGAATCTGTATGGAAAACTCTTAGGATGCCTTTATAAGGGTGGGCCCTGGGTAGCTGCCCTTTTTGCCCTTGCCCGGAGCTGGGGCTGTGAATAACACTACCCTAGAATTTAAACAGTTGGAAGATACCTAATAATTGTAATTTTATTGATCCTTTCTATCATAGGCCTAATAAGAACATGACGCACATTAATAATATATAATTTTCTTCATTCAATTTTGCTTAATTTTGATAGATCACTTATTGAGCCACTATATCTTAATGCTAGATAAAAATTTAGTTTTCTGAAAGTTAACTTTTCAAAATGATAATTGATAAATTGACTTAAAACCCATCATTCTCTCATTTAGACAAATATTGGTGAATGTATTTGTAACAAATAAAAAATAAATGATAAGAGAAATAAAAGGATATTGTATCAGTTGATTATTGTAAAACATAATGTCCAAACTTAATCGAAGCCCAATTGGTACCGTAAAGCTTTAAATATTAGAAGATATCATAAATATATGTTATGAATGATAAAAATCCATCACAATCATATATCTAATATTTTTACTAACATTAGTGAGAAAATAAAGTGTGATAAATAATAACGATAACCAAATGATCTACAATGCATTAGTCAAAGGATCAACTAGAATATACTCAGTAAAAAGATGTTCTAATATAATATCATCTTTTAATACAGGTTCCTTTATGGTCAAATATTTTACCTATAAATTCTTAGATCATATGATATTCTTATTGTGTTACTACACAATACTGTAGAAATATTATCACAATACAATTAGAAAACCTAGTAACTAAATCAACCATAAATAGTTCATAGTTCATATGTCTCAACCAAACTACCTATAAAGTAGCTCTATACCATGCAACAAACTCCACATGCATAGTAGAAGAGATTAGAAATGTTTGCTGACAATTTTCCATGAAACGATATCATCTACGAACATAAAATATAAATAATAAGCTAATTTTATACTATATTTTATGCCCTCAATTTCTTACGTTTTGATTACCCTGGTTGATTTTACCTTATAAAAGCACCTAAATATGATTTATGTTCACTTTTTATAAGTGAAAGGCGATTTTTGCTTAAAAACGCCCATAGTTCAAATTTTTGAATATATCTTCTTTGTTTCAGCTCCGATTGGAGAGATTCAAAGTCTTTAAAAAAAAGCTAAGAGGATGGATGACAACTCATATGAAGAATTCAAAGCCCAAGTCTGTTGTTTGATAAGTCGAAACAACAAAGAAGTTGCAATTGACTACTAACCAAGTCACGGTTGTTGGGCCATATCTTGAGTTATACATGTCCAAATGAGGTGATTCAAGAGCCCAAAGAAAGAGGACATCCAGATCTACGATTTTTATGAAGAGACCTAGTCAAAAAGAGGTCAAAGTCATACCCAGAAATCATGTCTAATATTTGTCCAGAATCAATTTCCTAAACTGACTTAATTTGCTAATTGTTTTAGAATTCGTAACTCGTGGGGAGTAATTAGGGTTAGAATACATGATTTTGCATGTTCAAAGACCTATATAAAACGTTTCTTAATTTTTTCAAAAAAATCAGGGGGAGAGAGTTCCATCCGACATAATACTCAATAGGAGGCTCTCATATTAGAGTTTGAAGGCTACGCATTCGTTCTTTGCAAGGAAGTAATTATTGGGTTTAGTTTGTTATTTTTATTTTAGTTTGGATTTTAAATTTGATTGGATGAATTCTCTGATTTTGTTGAACATGTTTAGAGTTATTATTAATATTATGAACTAATTTTATTTACTAGGATTCTTTGCGAAAGCCTAATTGATTGTGTTTGTGTGATTTATGGTGGTTTGAATTGATTTACTTGCTAGCTTAGTTGTTTATTTCATTCTGTGCTTAATGCTTTTAATTGTCTGGACAATAGTTAACTTATTTGAAAGGGTTAGGTTGTTGGATCCCGTTTTCGGAACCCAACCTTCTTAACAAAAACCTTGGGATCAACGAAAGCGAATCACAAAAGAACGGAATCGAAAGGCTCGGAAATCAAAAGAATCGAAAAGCCCAACGGAAACTAAATCGAACAGAAACCCGAAAGTGGGCCAAAACAAAATTCGAAACACAAAGCGAAACGGAAGCTTGTGGAAGCCAAAGAAATCGAATAACCAAACGAACGGATTTACAAAATCTCGGAATCAAAGCAATCAGACGGTTCAATCGAACTGAAACAAATTTCTGACATCCGGTAACGCATAACTTAAAAGAACTTAGCGTTGGAAAACTCTAAGACACGCTCGGTCTAAACTAATCCAAAACGGTATAAATTTTTTTCTTTTTCATTTTCTTTTCTATCATGAATTTTCCCTTTGGAAAACATCCATATTCAAAATTCAATTCATACGATTCTTCTTATACAATCTCATACAAAGCAACTCAAATTCCCATTTGGAAAAGCATCATCAAACAAAATTCTTTCTTCAAGTTCTATCATATCTCATAACTCATCAATTAACAAAGATCTTATTTCGCTTAAAAACCCCACACAAACGCTTCATTTTTATTTATTTCTAACAAAAATTGAGCAGCATAACGGCTGTATTTTTAAAAACCCAAACCTGCAAACGATTTCAAATGCACTTCAATATTCACATCCAACCATACAAACATCATCGGACCTCCTGTCCGGAATCCCAATACACATTCAATCACATTCATATACAAATTTACATCCCAATTTCATACACAAATACACTCACAATTCATATCCACAAATTCATAACTCAAATCCATACATAAATTCATAATTCATATCCATCATGAAATAAATGCTTTCAATACATTAATGGCATTCCAAGCCATATTCAATACCAAAAATCCAAAATTACAAAAATACTAGCTAAGCAAAATCGAACACAAGCCTTGACATTTCTTTCATCCGATCTCCTGCTCGAATACCTGGAGATGGGGATGAAAGGGGGTGAGCTAGACAGCTCGTGGATAACAT
>JAOTBA010000005.1:19811028-19823181 GCA_025629845.1 Erythroxylum squamatum | reverse complement strand
TTTACAAGGGGATCAACGAAAAAGAATACACAATTCAACCCCCCTTCTTGTGCATTTGTATATCATTTATTAAGTGTGGTATTAACGCGTGATTCACTTCAATTAGTAATTCCATACAGAATTTAAACAGGACAAACATTAAGTAAGACCATTGCTCCAGATAACTATTACCTTGAAGTCCTGGCAATGTCTGGACGTTGTCGCTCAATGTGCTCCTCTATAACATATAATACATACACATATCACAATTTTGCACAATTATGAATTCATTTGTTCACATTAATGTATACCGAATATGTACAATGCATATTAATGATAATTCAGGGTTCCTTATCATTATTCTTGTCACAATAATCATTCATATATCAAAACGCAATTTATCAATCCATATTTGTCTAAAAACATACTTTCGGGTCCACTTTACATGATTATTCTCATCAGGAAAGTGAAGTAATTTGATAACACTTCCTTCTAGAAAATTTTTCTCCCATGTCTTAAATTTCTAATGATACTAAGATCATTCAATTTGATTCAATATTCCAAAAGTTATACTCAATTTACTTTGGACTGTTCTTAAAACATAACTATACTCTGTATTCAACTTCAAGTCTAATTATGGAATTCTTAGAGACAGAATTGCAATTTGATCTCTTCAGATAATTTGCAGCCATATGTCTCTAGTTAAATTTAAATCAATACTAATTCCATTTGGAAATATAAAGATCAAGATATAGTCACAATACCGAAGCATGCTCAGTGAAATCATTCTAGTTAACAATATTCCAACACTCCTCATCATATTCATCATACATTTATCACTCAATCTTTTCCAAATGGATTCAGATGACCATAAATTTTGTTGGATAGGTATAATAATGTGTTATGAGTTTGTTGAATAAAATCTCATGTCATTTGGAGGACAGAAGAAGAAGTTATAGCCAAAAGAGTAAAGGATGTTCAAAGTTGTCAAACAGTAGAACACATCCACTGTGCACGATCGTGCACTCCCAAATGACCTTCCTAAGTCACGATCGTGCTTGGGCATGATCATGCAACCCCTTATGACCCTTAAAAGTCATGATCGTGCTTGTGCACGATTGTGCACACCCTTTTATTCCAACTTCTTCCAGCTCTTCCCCAAAACAGACTTTCAGGACAATCTTTCTTGGTCATTTTGACAAGGAATATAAAAGATTTAAGCAAAAACACTTTTCTGAAAAATTGTTCATTTATGTCTTAATGTTCTAATGAAACTAATTTCATACAATTTGGTTCAGTGTTCTGTAAGTTATACCCAAAAAACCACAGACTATTCCTAAACCACGACAGAATCTAAGAACTCGGCTTCAAGCCAAAGTTTGAAACTCTTATAGACAGAATTAAATTTCGATTTGTTAATGAAAAATATAGCCATACGTTTCTACTTTAGTAAAAACTTAAAATCATCACATTTGAATGTCTAAAGACCAAGTTATAGCTAAAATATAGATGCATGTTCAGTGGAAATACTGCATCTGTACATTTTCTAGCATTCTTCATCACCACTTTCACTTCCTTTAAATCCTCTCTATATTAAGACCTCACCTAATCCTCATTCCTTATCATTATACTAACTTCAGTTCATCTCAAAAGCACCCACAAATCACACATCAAAATACCATTTACAGTATCATAAACTTAAAACTCAACTTACTTGATTTAAGTAAACTTCCAGCAGTTGATATGGACTGAAATTCTTACTTTGATGTAAGAATCATTAACCAATCACTCAAGCATAATCAACAAGTTGTTTTGGTGATGAAGAAAAAGAAGAGAGTTTGGTGTTTTTCTGTGAAGAACAAACCAAGTGAAGAACAAGCTATAGTAACTTTTCCATATTAAAAACAGGACAACGTGTGTTCTTAATTCACTACCACATGTCACCTTTACATGTAGGCCATTTGTCACTAAATGATCAGTCCACGTGTCTCACTATAATTGGTCCATATTTCAACTTTTTTCCTAGTCCAAAAATACTCCAAATTTCCAAAATATCTGAAATATTTCCAAAATTGCCAAATCAACTTTAATACAATCCAATTTAATTTTTTCAAAACAATAAAATCCATAATTCCCATTTATAGATCAAATTTACCCGAAAAATGTCATGAATGCATGTACAATCATATTAATGTGCAAAAATCAATATTATTGTGTATGTATATGTCATATCTTGCATAAGCATGAATTGTACTTTCCAATTTCTCAATAATTTCTCATATTCACTATTCAAGTCTTATCATAGGTAACAGGATGTTATAATAATGTAAAAGAAATCATACAATTTCCTTTTTTTATTACATGTGCAATCATCTGTAACTAAAAACACATTGCAAAAGTTCATTTTCTTCTATCTGTTGGCCCTGGTCCTTGTAGATGTTCCCTGTACCTCACTCCTATGACTTGGACCTACACGGATTAACACCTATGCTAAGCTTAAAAGCTTAGTGGGGATAACACTTAGTTTGAATGACCACTCACAGCAGTCATCCGAGAAGCACATACGTTCATGAACATCGCACAAATATAAATAATGATGGCATACTTAATCAAATAAATAATACAAACATGCGTCAATATTTTTTTTCATATACCATAAATTCACCTTCAAAACTCAAACATTGATATTCAACACTCAATGATACAAATTATCAGTACAAATGCAAATACTCATTCATATACCAATTTTTTATGTTGTCATACTGTATATCTTATTTATATCTCTTTACTTTACTTTTTGCATTAGGCCTGCTCATTTTCTGTGGGTGTGGATAACGGGTGTTGTGGGTATTCGAAGATATCAAACTGTGGATACCTAAAGGTATCAAACCGTGGATACCCGAAGGTATCAAATTCACATATGGTAAGTCCCATTTCATTTATTTCTAGGTGTTTGAAAACTTTCATACACATTCATAAAGGTTCGGATAAGATGCGATAGAAATTGAAAACAAAAACAATGCTACAGTTGTGACAAACACTTTCTCTAATTTGACCACTACTTGTTCCTTAATATTCATATAAAAAACGTCAAAACTGGGTTTCTAGGTCTTCTAGAAATTTCTACCTCTATGTGTCTTGTTTCTATATCACTACCAATCAGGTCATTTGGACTCCTAATTCATGAGATATAGACCAAATATTAGAAGTTGCTCCAAAACAGGGGCAACATCGGGTCACCATTTTGAATCTCAATTTACAAGGACATAAAGCCAAATTAAGTCAGAGTCCCTTCTAGATATATTTAGCTCTATTTCTTATGTTTCATATGCAACTGAAATAACACAATTTGGAGGTCTGCAGGTTGAGTTATGACTCAAATAATATGACTGACTCAAACAAATCCTAGATAGAATTCCACTACACGATACTCTCTTTTCATATACAACCAAGTTCATGCAAAGTAACACCAAAGCAACATCCTAGAAACAATTCCACATCCAAATGAATATTTATGTCATTCAATCATACACAAATATAGAAATCAACTAAGTGAAGTCCTAAACCTTAAAATTGGCGAAGTAGTTCTTCTAATGCTTTTCCTTCCCTTCCTCTTTGGCTTTGCTTAAATCACCAAGTGAAAAATGATGGGATGAAGAAGGTGAAATGGAGAGGAGCAAAATCTAAAGTTAAGCTATCAAAATGTCATACATCTCCCCTTTTCATATGCCTGTCCATGAAATTCCTGGTCTTAGACACGTGTTTCAATCTTATTAGACCATATGTCACAATCCTATTGGACCATGTGTTACAATCCCATTGGACCACGTGTTTCAATTCTATTAGACCAAGTGTTAAAATTCTATTGGACCATGTGTTACAATTCTATTGGACACACATGCTTTAATCTTATTGGTCCATGAGTGGACTTTAGGAAAATTGCGTATTGGTCCTTCTTCTTCCTTTAATTCCCACATTAGCCTATAATCTTATCAATTTATTTTATTCCTCTATGTCTTAAGTTTCTAATGGCTTAAATTTCATGCAATTTGGCTTATTATTCTGGGGGTTATACCTAAAACACTACATTTTGTTAAAAAACAAGGACAGTAGCCAAAACTCAACTTCAAAACATAATTCAAAACTCTTAAATGTAGAATTAGAATTCGGTTCCTTCATGAAAGTTTTATACCTATGTCTCTAGTTTAATCTCCAATTGAAACAATCCAATTTGGAGATCTACAGTCCAAGATATGGCCAAATTACAGAAATTTATTCAGTGGAACCTATCCATTCAGTGAGGTACACATCCCAAATCAACTAACTTCGGTCTTATCATGCAAGAGCAACACAAAAATACCTCCAATTTAACCAAAGACATCCCATTCACTTATGGATTACTTCTTTTATCAATTCCCCTCACATCACTTTCATAAATCCAAGCAAACATATAAAAAATTTCCATACATATTTCATGTCTAAGTATGTGTTTTCATGGTGAAGCGAACAAATTATCCATTTGCCCTTGTCTTTTACATTAAGTACCATTATATCTCTTACTAGTACTTAATTCATTATTGTCACTTCTTAATACACCCTAGACATGCTATAATACTTCTAGGGTATATGCTGGGGTGTTACAATACTTATTTCTCCATCTTTTTCATCTTTTTACTCATCACCAAACACATCAAACAATCCTTGAAATATATAATTAAGAACAAAATCTTACCTTAAACAACAATTAATCAAACAAAATACACAAAACACTAATAGGAAAATAAATCTAAGTCCTAATCATATTGTTATAATCTAACAAAACAGTAAAAACATACACTAAAACTTAGAAAGCATACTAAGTTTTACACCTATTAACATCCCAACACTTAAATCTTTGCTTGTACCCAATCAAAACTAAAACCATAAAACAAAGAAAATACATAACACATAAACACAAAATATTGACACCTATTTATACATCCATGGAGTTTGTATGCATGCACTCATTCTTAGATAACAATTAAAGTGGTAGACCATCATTGAGTACACATTCATGAAATTTATTTTGACCTTTAACAAGAAGATCCATAGGTTTTCTTTTACTGGCAACATCGTTTTTAAGCTTGGTTGGAGTGTCATTCTAGCTTTTTGACGCGAAGACAAACAATTGTCGTGAATACCCTAATTATACAACTATATCACTACTCACAACTGGCAACTAGCTCTATTCTTAACCCATTTTTTAAAAAAGGTCAATATAATAGGAAATTTATTTAACACATTTACACCATACTTTATTTTAATTTTTTTTCATTTTACCTACATCACTTCTTCTTAGTTAATCACTCCTATGAAATGCAACTAATAACGTCTACCTATTTAAATGAATTTAATTATAAGTATATCTAAACAAGTGTCATAAATTGATATAATAAGTACAATATTCTAATCAATATACATATTGATCTCAAAAACACTTAAAACATAAACATCATAAGCTAATGTTTCTTCTCAAATTTAATGATCATATTCATAAATAAGCAAATTCATTTCAATTTTATGCTATTGAAACATTCACACAATGCACACAACATGAAACGTAATGTTTATACGATGACATCCAAACCAAAAAAATAATATAATGCAAATAAACAAACACAATGCAGATGAAAAATTCAAACATACCAATGATATAAAAGGGCATATGTCCCTATACTTGATCAACACATTGTCCTCAATATAGAAAATGACACACAACTAAAAACAATACACATAAAAAAATATTACAAACAAAAATAAAATGAATAAAAACAAAGGCAAGAATACTTATGGGGATTGTGGTGGTGTTAGCATCAGAGAAGGAACTAGGATGTACTTTATACCATGAACATCCTTCAATCAACTCTCTACAAAATAAAAATAAAAACATAAAAAATAAAAATAATAAAGCACTAGCAAACATGAAATTCAGACAAACCTAACTAAAGCATAACATGCTAAGTTTAAGATCACTAGGTTGGCCATTTTAGTGCCATTATTTTAACCAAATCTTCTTTTAGATGTTAAGGTCCTATGCAGCATCACATTAGGACTTATGCTTCTTATGTTCAAAATTCTCCATCTTATGGCTCTTATCACTTTCTAATTGTCTTCACTCTCGTTTCTTACTCCCAATCGGTTTTCAATTCTAGAATAGGTGGCTTCTTAAAGGAGGTTATCATAGGTGTTTTTTTCTCACTAAGATCTCTGCCTTCAATGGATCACCCAACTACTCCTTTTCTAGTTCTCCTTCATCTTATACTTCCCTAACACTCAATTCTTCTTTATAGCTCTTCTCTTTCTCTTTTATGCACTTATCCACTATATTTATTTTTATGCAAGAGCTACTTTCCTTTAGATTCTTTAATACTATATTCATGTTAAATTTAACTTGCTCTTGACTGATATAAAGAATTAGTATCCCTTTATACACATCTACCAAGGCTCTTTTTATATTAATAAACAATTTTCCAAGAATTAATAGGCTATTCCTATCCTCTTAAAAATCTAACACTACAAAGTCCATCAAAATGATAAATTTGTCCACCTTGACTATCACATCCTCCACCACATCAAATGGTTTCTTTATGGATTGATCTGCCAATTGGATGAGCATGGAAGTTAGTTTCACATCTCCTAGCCCCAATTTTCTAAAAATTGACAAAAGAATAAGATTAATACTTGCACCTAAGTCACATGGACATTTAGCAACTTATAAATTACCAAAAACACAACGTATAGTGAAACTCTATTGGTCCTTCAATTTTAAAGGCATATGGTTGGTAATTATGAAACTGTAGCTTTTAGTCAGAGAGACCATTTGATTATTCTCCCAAGTTCGCTTTTTTGATAGTATATCCTTGAGGAACTTCATGTACTTGGGCACTTGTTCCAAAACGTCCACAAAAGCCAAAAACTTCCACAAAAGAAAAGCTAATTTGCAATTTGTTAGCTTATTTGTGAACTTTACAAATTGGGCATCCAATTTGTTCTTCAGTAGCCAATGTGGAAATGGAATCCTTGCTGTGTATAGAGGAGGAGGAATATAAGGAGTTTGCTCTTTCTTCTCATTCATCCTTGGCCTTTTTCTCTTAGTCTGTGATCAGGGTAAGTTTTAATCTTATAAACCCTCAATATTCCTCAAGGGTACGGTTCGTAGCATAGTATTAAAGGTGTCAATCCCATAAGGAAGGAGAGTAATCTAATCCTAAAATCTAAGGATAGAATCTGTTTATACATGCACATAGATTCTAGATTTTCTGGGGATATCGTGGGGTTGGAATTTTGATTTCGAGGCTTCCAATACCTTACCATGTATGTGATGCATGAATCCATGGCTCCCTAACAGTGGTATCAGAGCAAGTTATGCATGTATAAGATGATCTATTGAGCATGTACAAACTATTTGTTGGGTTGTGACTGACATGTATGTTGATTTCAAAAACTTCGTATAAATATTAGAAAAATGTTTTTATGATTTGCTTTCACAGAAATGTTTATAAGATGTTATATTATGTTTTTGTCAAAGAAAATTTCAATTGAATGTCCTTTACTATTTTATTGCGAATTAATCTCCAATTTGTTCATATGTTGGTTTCTAGGAATTTATAAAAAACAAAATGTATGTGCTGATTTTGAAATCTTCTTAATAATTCTAAAAAACTTTTTTTCTAAATTTCTTTCACAAAAATGTTTTTAAGGTGTTATGTTATGTTTCTGTCAAAGGAAAATGCAATTGAATGTCATTTGCTATTTTATTATGATTTTAATTTCAGCCTGATGCATGTATGAAGTCCTGGGAAATTCTAGAAATTTGATGAACATGCATGCTGTAAATTTCAGAATAATTTTATAAAAATGTTTTTATGAATTTTCTTCATGAACATGCACATATGATGTTGCCACGTATATGAGATATATGACACCTGTTTTTGAAGTGATTGATTATTTATTCTCAATTTTACATGCATTCTGGTGGTGTATGACAAGTGTTAGTGGACATATGGTGTGTTGGAAAATTCTACTTAGTTTATAAAGAATTCCTAGGAATTAGATTATGGAATTTTTGATTAGGCACATTTAGAATGTGTATATGACTTTGGAATTTTTCCAGAATTAATTGAACTTGATTCAATTAATAAATCAAGTCAAAGTCAACACTAGTTAGTCTTTTGAAAGCTAATGGGGTGACTTGTTTGATGAATTATGTGTATGTGTTTCGGTTATAAGACCTTGAAATTATTTTTATGAGATACAAAATGTATTATTTTGATGCTAGTAGCATGCTAAGTGCATGTGCTTGAAATTAGGGTTCCAAAAAATTTCTGGACATCGAATCAGTCTCTTTAGTGTCTAGTAGGTTAACTCATTTACCTTGATAATTTTGGCCATCAAGATATATTTTGACTTGTGCCGAAATTGTCTTAATAAATTTGAGATGACCTAGGGATGTTTTAGATGACTAATTGATGTTCAAAAATTTTGAAAACCCTAGGGATTAATTTAAAATTAATCCAAGTAGAGTATAACATTTCTAGTGTGACTAGAAAAACGCATTTGTGCTAGAATTAAAATGTTTAATTTGGACATCAAAATAATTGAATTTTAGGATTCCTAATCGAATCACATTCATAATTTGAATTAGCCGAGACTAACACTAGTACCCGATTTGGTTCAAGAGTTGAATTGAATTACAAACTTTAGATGCCTCGTCAAGTCACAACCTAAATTAAACCTCCTTTGTGTGTTACATGCATTAGATGCAATTTTAAGGGTGGTTATGGACATAGGCCCAATTTAATTGAGTCATCCAGGATCTAAATATATATATGTGATATATATATATATATATATATATAATACCATCCAAGTATTGATGAGACCTAATAATAAATCCCTCAACCAAAATATTTCTACTTACGCCTTCCATTGATATGGCAAGAACCATAATTCTTTTAGTGTTGGGTTGTTGGGCAAACTGTTGGACCCCGTTTCTGAAGCCCAACATCCGAAGTCATAAAATATGAGCGTATTACCTTGTAGGGTTATTTCAATGAACCCTCATTAGCCATCTCCCAAAAGGGTGGCATGCCCCCACTAGTCAATCACCAAAATCACAAATTGACTTCTTTAGAAAAATTGTAGCTCTATGTCTCTAGTTTATTTTGAAACAAGAACCATCTCATTCGGAGCTCTACATATCAAGATATGCTTAAAAAGCCACAGTATGTTTATAACCCAGTCGTGCTCTTCCAGTTGATCCCTCATTTTCTTTCCATCAATCTTTTTCAAATCAACACCAAAGGCTACCAATTTTTATGGAGAGATGGGAGAATGTGTTAGGCATCTATTGGCTTAAGAATCAATTCATTTGGAGGTCTGATGAAGAAGTTATGGCCAAAAGAATCAAACATGATTTTTCCCTCAATCGTATTGTACCTATTTTGGAACAATTGGCATAACTTTCACTAGAGATATTGGATTAAGGTCATCTTAGGATAGTTTCTAAAAGGACTTCTAGATCTAGAACTTTTGTGAAGACTCCAAAGAGAGATTTTGTCATTTGGAGGGTCAAAACATAGATCCTGTGGAGATACATGATCAGATCGTGTACTCTTCGGGTTTGATGACCTTTTTGCATTTGGAATACACGGTCAGTGTTAATTTACATGGATTGGCTGTGTATTCTTTGGACTTTTACTCAATTCTCCTTCTCCAAGACATCTCCAATGGATCCTACATCCATTCTAACATCACTTTTAAAGTAAATAACTTGTTAATATATAAATCACGTATAATATATAGAATACACAAGAAAGGGGGGGTTGAACTGTGTAAAATCTTCAAAGATATTAATCTTTAAAAATTTATTGGATTTCTTTGCAAATTCAGATGATCACAAAACAATTCTCTTCAGTCGATGAGTAATGCAATCGCAAAAATTATTATCTACTCTTCTAACAATAAGAAAATTAAAAGATAAGGGTTAGAGAATAGACGACGTGATTTTATACTGGTTCACCCTTAACCTTGGGCTATGTCCAGTCCTCAGAGTTTGTTTGAGATTTCATTATACTCTTCAACGCTACAAGTATTCTTTCTACAGTTGCAGAGCCTCTTCAGGTCTCTCTCGCAAAGTATTCTTTATCTGCTTTCTTAGCCTCTCCAAACTCTAGCCTTTCTTTCTCTAGGAAAGATATTGTTTGAGCTTCACATTACAGATGTATTTGCTCTCTTTCTTTTGAACTTGAATATAGAGTTTCTCTAAGTATTGTATCGTTTTGTATCGTAAAGTAAAAGTAAAAGTCTCTTTTGTTTTCAACTATAACTACTATTTATAGCCTAAATCTTCAACTATCTTTTTGAGAACTCCTCTTCTTGAATCTTCTAGAAACCGTTATTAGTTGAGTCCTGTAACTATCTCCAACTAACTAACTGACTGACGTTTTAGAATCTTTTTCATTTGCATCATCTGGTACTATGCTTCTTCTGGTGTCGCGCTTTGTCGTAATCAACTTTTAAGTATCGTCTTAAGTTGACCTTTTGTATCTTCTTATGTTGACCTTCTGCATCTTCTTATGTTGACCGTCTTGATCTTCGTATGTTGACCATCTTGATCTTCTTATGTTGACCATCTTGAGTTTGAAGTATCGTTTGGGTTTGACCATGTATCTTCTATAGTTGACTATGTATCGTCTTAAGTTGACAATCTGTGTTACTTACATTTTTCTGCGCACTTAACAAACTCATCAAAGCAGTTCACATACTTCTATGATTATTATTATTTAATCGTTATCAAAATTAATAGTGAAGTGAAGTCTTCTTGTCTTAACAATTTTCACTCATAATCTTTCCAAATTCAACTCTCCTAGTGTGATATCACTTCATTTACTATAGTTGTTCTGTATATACATCCTATGCAGCATCACCAACTTATAATGATCATATCTCTTAACTTCGATATCCAAAAATTTCATACTTCATATCATTGGAAAGCTAGAAAGACGAGCTACAACTTCCAAGAAGATAACTTTGTCTAATTCAACCTAGATTAGTACAGTTTTCCCCCTGAAGTCAGAACACAATTTCTACACCTATGAAAAGATTGAAAATGCAATGTAAAGACTTGGAAAGTCATAAGAAAAAAGCAATCATATTTCATTAATGAATCCAAACATAATTTGAGCCTAGCTTTAATTACATATCAATCATCCACATCGAACTTAATACCAATACAAATGGATGCTCAATGTTTGATATGCTTATAAAGCTATCCAAAAGTCTAGTCACTAACTTAGTTACAAAAGTCTCTAACTATCTTGGAGTTTCCGAATGCCTTGCAAGGGTCGACAATCGTCTCGTTCTATACCTGAGGAGTGGAAAATATTAGGTTGAGCTACAAAACTTAGTGGCTAATATATTTATAGCGATCGACAATGAGCCACACAATCAAACATATATATATATATATGCATATACATATACATCCATATCTCATTTACATCTAGCAATCCAAACATTCACAATTCTAGCTCAAAACTCAAAGTCAAGCATAATATCACATAAACATTTCATACTTCAACCATCATGCACAACACTCAATTATTCATCATGTTCAACAATTCAAATGCAGTGCACAATCAAATGGTTCAAGGGTTCCATAGAACAAAATGGCAAAATCAAAGTTTAGACCATGAACAAAATGAGTCCACTTTTTGGATCTCATATGCCATAAACAAGCAGCCAAGAGAAGGCTCTTGTCAACGTGCACGTGATGAACGAAATGGTTCTGCTCTTGCCCACTCTTGCCCATACAAAAGCACATATTCATGCTCAATTCAATTCATTGCATATTCATATTCTTATGCTTTTCTTCTTTTCATTTATACAAAATGTCATAGCCTTTTGCAAGGCATAACATAATCATAATTCATCAAGGATTTTCAAACATTTATAATGATTTCAATTTCAAGCAATTTAAACATACGCACATCAGCAAGAATTTGCCCAATTACACAATAACCATAAATACATTACCCACCTAAATCGAAATCTAGCTGAGGATGTGTATATGACACAACCAGAGGGCTTCATCTCCTATGATGGCGAAAAGGTATGCAAGCTTCAGAAATCCAT
>JAOTBA010000005.1:19793212-19810928 GCA_025629845.1 Erythroxylum squamatum | reverse complement strand
GTAGCCCACGGTTTGGGGTGAACCAGTATAAAATTACTGTGTCAAATTCTCTTAACCCTCTCATTATTACATTACTGTGATTTTGATTTCCTACTTACGCAAGTTTTTAGAGAATTATTTACGAACGCAAGTTATAGTAATTCTGAACTGAACAAGTTTTTTAAAAGAAGGGTTTAACGAAAAAGTTTACACAATTCAACCCCCCTTCTTGTGTACTTGATTATCATTGTGCTAACGTGTGATTCACTTCACATGGCTCTCTAACAGTGGCATCAGAGCAACTTATGCTTGTATAAGATGATCTATTGAACATGTGCAAACTGTTTGCTGGGTTGTGATTGACATGCATGTTGATTTCAAAAATTTGTATAAATTGTATAAAAATGATTTTTCTTATTTTCTTTCACAGAAAATGCTTATAAGATGTTATATTATGTTTTTTAAAGGAAATTTCAATTGAATATCATTTGCTATTTTATTTCTAATTAATCTCCAATATGTTCATATGTTAGTTTCTGGGAATTTCTGGACAACAGAATGCATATGTTGATTTTGAAAATTTCTTAATAATTATAGAAAAAATATTTTCTAATTTTATTTTACATAAATGTTTATAAGGTGTTATATTATGTTTCTATTAAAGGAAAATGCAATTTAATATCATTTTCTATTTTATTATGATTTTAGTTTTAGCCTGATGCATATATGAAGTTCTGGAAAATTCTAAAAATCTTATGAACATGCATGCATGTAAATTTTAGAATAATTTTATAAAAAATTGTTTTAATGAATTTTCTTCATGACCATGCACATATGATGTCGCCACATATATGAGATGCATGACATATGTTTTTGAAATGATAAATTATTTATTCTCGATTTTACATGCATGCTGGTGGTGTGTGACAAGTGTTAGTGGACATATGATTTGCTGGTTAATTCCACTTAGTTCATAAAGAATTCCTAGGAATTAGTTTCTGGAATTTTTTTATTATGTATATTTAGAATGTGTATAAGACTTTGGAATTTTTTCAAAGTTAATTGAACTTGATTCAATTAATAGATCAAGTCAAAGTTAACATTGGTAAGCTTTTTGAAAGTTGATGGGGCTAACTTGTTTGATGACTTATGTGTATGTGTTTCAGTTATAAGACCTTGAAATTTTTTTATGAGATAAGAAATGTATTATTTTGATGCTAGTAGCATGGTAAATGGACGTGCTTAAAATTAGGATTATGGAAATTTTCAGACATTGAATCGGTCTCTTTAGTGTCTGGTTAACTCATTTATCTTGATAATTTTGGTTGTCAAGATATTTTTGGCTTATGTTGAAATTGTCTTGACAAATTTGAGCGATATAGGGATGTTTTAGATGACTAATTGATGTTTGGGAATTTTAGAAACCTTAGGGATTAATTTAGAATTGATATAAGTAGAGCATAGCATTTTTAGTGTGACTAGAAAAAGGCATATGTACTAGAATTAAAGTGTTTAATCTGGACATCAAAATAATTGAACTTTAGGGCTCCTAATCAAATCACATTCATAATTCGAATTCGCCGAGACTAACACTAGTACCCGATTCGGTTCAAGAGTTGAATCAAATGACAAACTTTAGATGCATAGTCAAGTCACAACCTAAATTAAACCTCCTTTACGTGTTACATGCATTAGATGCATTTTAAGGGTGGTTATAGACATAGGCCCAATTTAATTGAGTTGTCCATAATCTGAATATATATATGTGATATATATATATATATATATATATATATATATATATATGTATATATATATCATACCATCCAAGTATTGATTAGACCTAAGAATAAATCCCTCAACCAAAATATTTGGATGTACGCCTTTTATTGATATGACAAGAACCAGAATTCCTTTAGTGTTGGGTTGTTAGGCAAACCCAAGCCCGCTCTACATGAATATGTTCAAACTATGGAAATTAGATTTTCGGATTAATGGGTTGGTCCTAACTGGAAGTGTTGATTTTTTGGGCAAACCCAAAGTCAACATGGATAGAGGCGAAGTTCAGTAGTATATATGGGATATATACTCATCAAGAGTTGATAAACCAATGAGTGTGCTAAATCAACAGTTGATGACACAAGTCGATAGTTGCATAACATAATGCAATTGGTATGAATGATACCTATTGATTGACCTAAGGTGGCTTGTTGGGCAAACCCAAGGTCATTCTTAATGATATTGGATATCGACCCATTAGGAAAATTATAATTTTTCTCATATTCATCGTGAGGGCTATAGATTCGGATAAAATATTGGGACCTATAATATATGTGATTAAAGTCCTTATCGATATGCATTTATGTACATTCTAATGCTTTCTCTCATTCTACTAGATCATTGAAACGCCACGATGTCTTCATCCAGTATGAACTTAGCCTCTCTACTTGACTCCAACAAACACACGGGACCAAACTTCTTAGATTGACTATAAAATTTGAGAATTGTTCTCAAATATGAGAAACTAGGATATGTCCTAGATGAGCCACTTCCCGATCCCCCTACTATCGATGCTCTAATGAGCATTAGAAATCTTACAAGAAACTACTGGATGATAGTGAGCTGGCTAGCTGAATTATATTGGCCTCTATGTCACTAAAACTGCAAAAGTAGCATGAGGCCATGGATGCTCATACCATAGTCTACAATCTAAGGGAACCGTTTGATGAGTAAGCTCTGTCTGAAAGGTTCGAGGCCTCGAGGTTGCTCTTTCACTCTAAGATGGATGAGGGATCATTTCCAATGCAGTATGCGCTAAAAATGAATGGATACATTAAGAGGTTAGCCAGTTTGGGTTTCATAATGGATCATGAATTAAGTATAGACTTAATTCTGACTGGTTTGACTGATAGTTATTCACAGTTTGTGCTTAACTATTAGATGAACCACATATCCACTTCGATACTAGAGCTAATTAATTTACTCAAAACAGCTGAGCAAACTATCAGGAAGGACAGTGAGGCTATGATGTTGGTGGACTCTATTTCTGGTTCTGGTAAGAGCCCAAAAGAAGAAGAAGTCCAAGAACCCAATGGGACGTGTAGCCAAGAAGAAGGCAAAGGAGAAAACACCAAAGGGAATATGCTTTCATTGCAACAAGGAAGGGCATTGGAAGAGGAACTGTAAAGCCTATCCGAAGTCGCTGAAACAGAAGAAGGCATTAGATGCTCCACCATCTACTTCAAGTATATTATTTATCATTGAGGTTAATACTATTTCTAATGATAACATTTGGGTATTAGGTATCAGATGTGGCTCACACATATGTATTGATATGCAAGGTCTTAGGGAGAGTAAACCGCTCAAGAAGGGAGAGATAGATCTATGTGTGGGAAATAGAGCAAGAGTTGCTGCATTAGCCGTAGGAACCTATGTTTTGTATCTTCCTAATGGGCTAGATTTAATTTTGGATAATTGTTATTATGTACCCGTTGTGACAACGAACATTGTATCTGTTTCATGTCCTAATAAAACAAGATTTCATTTAACTTTTTCAAGCAATGGTTGTTCAATTAAGTTGAATGAAATGTTGTATGGTACTGCTACATTGTGCAATGGTATTTACATATTAGATATGTGTAATCCAATTTTAAATATCAATGGCAATACAAGACAAAAACAGGATAATTTAAAATCATCTTACTTATGGCGTTGTCGACTTGGCCATATAAGTGAGAGACGCATTGCTAAGCCACACAGGAGTGGTAGCTTAGGTTCATTAGATTATGAATCATATGACACATGTGAATCTTGTTTGTTAAGCAAGATGACTAAATTACCTTTTAAAGCAAAGGGTGAACGTGCTATTAGATATAATAAATTCTGATGTATGTGGTATGATGTCCATTCATGCTAGAGGTATTTTTATGTATTTTATTGCCTTTATCGATGATTATTCACGATATGGGTAAGTGTATCTAACGAGATACAAGTATGAAGCATTTGAAATGTTCAAACAATTCAGACATAAAGTAGAAAAACAACTCGGTAAAAATGTCAAGACACTTCGATCAGATGGAGGTGGTGAATACTTGAATAAGGAGTTTTTAAGTTATCACAGGGATAACGGGATTATATCCCAATGGACTCCACCTTACACACCGCAACATAATGGTGTGACTTAAAGGAGAAACTAAACCTTGTTGGACATGGTAAAGTCAATGATGGGCTTAACAAATCTACTAAAATCCTTTTAAGGTGGTGAACTCAAGACTACTGTTTATGTGATAAACAGAGTCCCTTCAAAAGCAATTGATGTTACTCCATATGAGATATGGATTAATAAAAAAAACATATCTTTCTCATATGAAAGTTTGGGGTTGTCTGGCTTACGTGAAGCGGATTCAATTAGACAAACTTGAAGTGAAATTTGATAAATGTCTTTTTGTAGGATATCCTAAGGAAACAATTGGATATCAGTTCTACAATGCTTTAGAGCAAAAGATTTTTATCTCAAAGCATGCTATCTTTTTAGAGAAAGAGTTTCTTCTAGGAGAAGACAGTTAGAGCAAAATTGAACTTGATGAAGTTCATGATGCTCAAACAGACGCAGATCAACTGCCTGAACTTGAGATTATTATTCATGGAGATGAGACAACAGTTAAACCTTCTGACACACAAAATGTTCAGGTCAAGTAAGATACCTAATGTTCTAGAGAGATATGGATTTCTCGTAAATGAACATAATAATGTATTGATCATAGAGGACGATGAGCCTACAACCTATGAAGAGGTTCTGAAGAGTTCATAATCTAAAAATTGGCTTCAAGCCATAAAGTTCGAAATGGATTCCATGTTTGAAAACCAAGTTTGGACTTTGGTCGACCCACTCGAAGGGCTAAAACCCATAGGGTGCAAGTGAATTTTCAAGAAGAAAATCGACATGGATGGTAATGTGATTACCTATAAAGCGAGGCTCGTCGCTAAAGGTTATTGTCAAAGACACAGAGTTGACTATGACGAGACATTTAGCCTCGTAGCCATGCTTAAATCCATTAGAATACTCCTATCCATTGCTGCTCATTATGATTATGAGATATGACAAATAGATGTGAAGACAACTTTCTTGATTGGAAACCTAGCTAAGGATGTGTATATGATACAACCTGAGGGCTTCATATCCAAAGATGGCGAAAAGGTATGCAAGCTTCATAAATCCATTTATGGATTGAAGCAAGCAACTAGGAGTTGGAATATCTGAGTTAATGCAACAATCAAAAAGTTCAGTTTATCACAAAAATCCAGATGAACTTTGTATGTACAAGAAGGTTAGTGAGAGTGCTATGATATTCCTTGTGTTATATATGGATGACATATTACTAATAGGAAGTTTGCAATTTGTCAAATTTTGGTTATCCTGGAATTTCTCCATGAAAGACCTTGGAGAAGCAATTTATATATTGGGAATAAAGATCTATAGAGATAGATCAAGGAGGTTTTTAGGTCTTTCATAGTCTACATATATAAATAAAGTGCTAAATAGGTTTAGCATGGAGCAGTCCAAGAGAGGGTTTCTTACTATGAATCATGGGATAAAACTCTCGAAATCTATGTGTCCCAAGACACAAGATGAGAGGACTCGCATGAGTTTGATTCCATATGCTTCAGCTATAGGATTAATCATGTGTGCTATGTTATGTAGAAGACTCGATATATCGTATTCTCTAAGTGTTACGAGTAGATATCAATCAGGTTCTGGTGAGTGTCACTGGGTGGCTATCAAGAATATCCTAAAGTACTAGAGAATGAGGAAGGATGTATTCTTGGTATATGGAGATGGAGATCTCGTAATGAGCGGGCATACAGATGCTAGTTTTCAATCTGACCAAAATGACTCCAAATCTCAGTCAGGTTATGTTTTCACACTGAATGGTGGAGCATTCAGTTGGAAGAGTTCCAAACAAGAGACGATTGTAGATTCAACGATTGAGTCAGAGTACATTGCAGCTGCGGAAGTGACAAAAGAAGCTGTTTGGATCAAGAAGTTTGTTATGGAACTTGGAGTGGTTCCGAGCATTGTAGACCCAATACTGTTGTATTGTGATAACAATGGGGCTATTGCTGAAGCCAAGGAACCAAGGTCTCATTAGAAGTCCAAGCACGTACTCAAGAGATATCACCTGATCAGGGAGATCATTGATAAAGGTGATGTGAAGATAAAGAGAGTGCCCGCAGATCAGAACATTGTTGATCCTTTGACTAAGCCACTTCCTCAAATAAGATTTGATTCTATTGTACTCGCCTATGATATTAGATACAAAGGCGATTAGCTTTAGTGTAAGTGGGAGATTGTTAGAGTAATGCTCTAAAGGTAATCACCTTTAGCACTTTTGTTCAAACTTTATTTTGATTAATAAAGCGAAAGAAAATTTTCATTAATTTGATGTTCATTTATTTATGAATTGATGTCTATCTTAAATCAAATTATATATTTAAAATTTATTCTATAATTATAAAAATCATCTCAAAATTAAAATTGTAATATACTCATCACTAAGTACTCAACCAAATTACTAAACAACAATTTTTGTTGCTCTAAGAGACTATTAAAATCTTTGAAACATAAATTTAAAGGTACGCCAACATGCTCTATTTTACATCAAATTACACAAAATTCCTAAAAAATAATAACCTAAAAATTTCTAAAATGAAAAGTTAAATGCCAAGAAGATTAAACATGTCTTAAAACATTAATATAAATTATATGAAGACACAGTTATAGACTCCATAGTGCACAATCCACAATCCACAGTCCCCAGTCTAAGAGTTATATAAAGATAAAGCTAAAGATTGGATCATTAGGAGATTGATGGCGGCACTGTTGACTAAGGAAAGGAGTGATGACTTGGTCGTATTAGCAATAATGAGTAGCGAGGCTGGCAGATTTGGTGGTGACTGAAAAGTGACGATATGGTGGTGATGTGAGAGTTAAAGAGAAAAGACATTATTAAAGACTTAAAGGAGCTCGAGGTTATAGTGTCATCGATGGTGAAGAGTTAAATGGAGAAAATGAGATGAAAGAGAGATCGAGAAGGTGAGGCAGTGGAATGGGTATGGGTAGGTCACTGCGTTTGACTTTTGAGATTAAGAGGGATGAAGCTAGGGCTAGGTTAGCATGTTTTAATTTTTTTTAATTTGGCCCTTCAATTTTTAGATGACAAATTTTACGTGATAAATACTAGTACTTCAAGTACTAACTAGTATCATTTAATACCTAACGAAACTGTTGATATTGACCAATAGTCATAATCAGTACGATATTGAATGTAACTGGTTAGTACTGAGTGAAAACATCGATATCGATCAATATCCATAATCAGTACAGTAATGGAGGTATAAATGTCATTTTTAGGCTAGTACGATATGTAAAGGCCATTAACGCCAAATATGAAATGATATTCATAACCTTTGCTTTTCACGCAACACTAATCTCTAAAGTTTCTTACTAAAAAGAACTCTTTACTCTTAAAAATCATAATCTTGGACTCTATACTACATATGAGATTGAGTCTTGAAATATTTTTACCTCTACGAATGGAATAAAAAATATGGATTAAAAAATATGGATGAAATAAAAAGGTTCAACTAAACTATTCACATCTTTTTTATTTTAAATTATTCTAATTTATGTCCTTAATTTTTTGTTGTAGTTTAGTGAAAAAAATTATTTAAAGAAGTTCTTTATCTTGCATATATTAAGATGTATATCATAAAGTACATAAGGTAATTATACATTACAAATGTAATTATGATGAAATTGTAATTATGAGATTTATATTGCATTTATGTGTTCTCCATATATTGTTTCTTGTCATTCGTTTATTAAAATTGGACATTAATAAATTGTAAAAAAACTAGTACATGTTATGTTTCTTCCTTATGAAAGAAATAGTTAATCTCATAAACTAAAGATGAACATACTTCAAAAAAACATATAGGTACTTATTAGAGAACAAGTTCACTGAGTCACCCTATATAAGAATTCCATTTGGAAAGTTACTTATATGAATATGAAAATACTCATTGTAATGATTGAATAAGTGATCATTTGGTTTGAGATCACCAAAGTATCTGATATGGGAATTTCTATATTTTAATACTACTTATAACCTATTCTAGTCAAAGGTAGCTCATCGGTATTTATTGGATATAACTTAAACTATGTGGACCCAGTTGAGTGATCAATATATGATTCATCACCTTAAAGTAATTAAGGAGAATGTGTCATTATTCTCGATTAGTATTGATTCATGAAATCCTTAACTAAGGTGGAATGATATTTTGAAAATAGTTTTAAAATATAATTGATTGAATTAATTGCTAATGATGGAGAACCAATATCATTAGACTTAAATAAAGTAAATATTAATTTCACACTTTATGTCTAGTTAAAACATTGTATAATGAAACAATTGAATTATACAAAAAAATCATGCATGAAAAGGTTAGTCAAAGCCACTTTATTATTCCTAAATATTTAGGTGGTCATAATGTATTGCTAGATGTAAATATTGATCTATAGATATAAATCATTTATTAGAGAATTAAAGATAAATTAAAGAGGTTTGATTTATCTAATCCTAAATATGATTCGGGGTTATAATTCATATCCAATACTAACATATTTAGGAACCTAATGGGTCATATATAAAGAATGGCTTGAAGAGAGAAAAAGTGTTTCAATTAAGTTGGACTTGATCATAAAGCTTGAGAAACTTTATCATTAAATGTGAGATATTTAATAAATAAGGATCATTTGAGACATTGGATCTTATTTGGGTATAATTGATATTTAATTATAATTAATTATAATTATAATTAAATTTTAATTAAAATTAGAAATTTATTTTAATTAAATTACTAAAACGTCTAAAACATATTATAAATATTCTTAGGCTCTAAGGGAGCTAACACTTCTTGCTTAAATTAATTATAATTAAATTTTAATTGAAATTAGAAATTTATTTCAATTAAATTACTAAAACGTCTAAAACATATTATAAATAGTCTTAGGCTTTAAGAGAGCTAACACTTCTTGCTTAACCCTCTTTACAACAGTTGTAAAGTTCTCTTAATACATTCTATAAATACTGTTAGAGGTCGAAAATTTATGTGAATATGGTAGTTAAGATGAACCAATTTCAGAAATGGTTTGAGGAATATGATAAGAATTCAATCAAACTTTAAAATAAGGTGCGAATTGTAACACCTCAAAAATCTCGATTTCATGACTGTACTCTTTAGGTCATGAATAATGTATCTCGAGGTGAATAGTGACACTCGGGACCCAAACTGCATTTTATTTTATTTGGCACCAGATAATATTGTTCAAGGATAGCTCGAGAATCAAATTAGACCTCAAAACGATTTCGTTTTGAGGGTTTGACTAAGAGTTGACCAGTGGTCAAAGTTTGACCTGAGAAAGGGTGAAAGCCAAATGCAAAAATATTAATGGAAATAAATGATATTAATTAAGGTCTTTACGTGAGGTTGATATTTTTCTTATAGGTATTTTTATTGAAAAGAAGAAAATAATGGATTAAAAGTAAAAATTAATTTTGGTTTTTAAAAAAATAAAAATTGTTATTAAGGGACCACATGGCATTTTCTTGGCCACCTACCCTCTCTTCTTCGCCAAGGAGTGTCGAGAACAACCATTTCTCCTTTTTTTTCTCCATTTTTCTTTCATTTTCTTTATTTTTAAGCCAATTTTCTTTATTTTAACCCCCAAATCAACTATTAAACACTAAATCATCAATCTAGGGTCCCTAAACTCACTATATCAACCAAAAGTTTGGAAAAAGATGAAGAAAAGGTATACGGGTGTTCTTGATGAATAATATCTGAAAATTTATAAGGTAAGTTAATGGAGTTTTGATTATTTTTAGGACATAATTTTGGTGTAGTTGCATGCATTGATGAATAAAATGCATGAAATTGAATATTTATGCAATATTATGAAGACAAAGAAGAGAAATTGAAGGAGAGAGAGAACGAGAAAGAGAAAGAGAAGGAATAAGGAATTGTTGGTGAAATTGAAGTTGATAGAAGCTTAATTTGAAGAATTGGACATAAATTTGGTATGTGTTCATGTAATTCTATTTTTCCCTAAAAATTGTGTATTATGTAATTTAGGATTCTTGAGATAAAATTGAGGTTTTGTAAAATTGGTGTTAAAAATATTTAATTGGATGCTAAATAAAGTATTATATGTGATTAATTGAGATTTTGGACTTATAATCTGTATTTTCACCAATTGGCATACAATATTTTCACCAATTGGCATACATTATGTTCGAATTGAGAAACTTGATATACATGTTATTTTTGACTAATTGGTTAGATAAATATGTCTTAAATGTTGTATGAATTAAATTAAAACAAATAATGGAAGAAAAAATGACATTAAAGAATGATATTTACTTTGGCTGAATATATAATAGCTTAAATTGGTTATTATGAGTTTTTATTATGAAATTTCAATAGAATTTAATTAGATTTGCCCCTTGTAAAATAGATAGGAATTGGAGAAATGTGATAAGGTTGGCATGCTAATTAGGGAGTTAGCAGTACTGCGTCATGATATATGTTACCGGACTGTATAACTCTGAGAGCTCGATTCCGGTGTAAGATATTTGATTTGAGTTATGAACTGCATGGCTATGAGAGCTTAGCCTTGATATGTAAATATTAAAAAAGAAAAAAGATTGTATGGTTCCAAGAACCTAGTCCTATATTTTAAAATCCCACTTATCCGGCTCGACAATACAATTTCATTGGATTTTACTTTGGGCATATATATATATATATAAGTAACTTCAAATGAAAATAGTAATTGACTTTAAATTAAACTATACAATTTTTTCATCATTGTGTAATTAGACATGAATTATTAAAACAGATACATGCTTGTATTTCATAACTTAATTTTAAATGCCTATTTATACTTAGAAATAAATAAAGATATTTATATTTGAAAAATATTATATATTATGCATATTATAGTTGAATGAATTGAATTGAATTGAATAAGAAATAGAATTGCTTGAACACCATTAAGCCTATAGCTTAGCGTTTGGATTTTCTTTCTGCACGTATGTTTTGAAGAGAATTAGAAGAAAGCTGTGGTGGATCTACTACAAGACAAGAGTCACATAGAGGATCTCGGAAGAATTGGAGGTGGATATACTACAAAATGTTATTTTTGTTTTTGGTTATGGCATGTACAAATAAAAAAGTGAAGGATCTTACATGATTTTATTGAGAATTATATATGAATACATGAAAGTTATGTATAAAATCTGGTTTAGATATGTTGAAATGTATTGGAGGATGGGTAAATTATTTTGTCAAAGTAGTTTGACATGGAGATGGAGAGTTGAGTAGCTTGCATAAGAAGTGTATTGAAGTTTCTTGCAAGAAGTTTTAAGTAAATATAGAGGAAACTCTGCTAAATTTTTATAAAGTGAATAGTAATTGTTAGAATAATGAAGTTTTAAATAGAAAATATTGCAGTTCGAAGTATTAGGTATTTAAGAATACGGTAACACTCGGTATGTCGATTCCATTATTATAGGGTGTTACATAAATTATGATTTATGTTGTATTTTATTTCATATGTTAATCATATTATGAATTTTTAAGTGATCTTGACTTTTCAAAAATTGAAAACAAAAAAATTATTATTATTCCTTGTACACAAGATTGAATCCAACCCCAATTTCCTAACAATTAGAATGATAGAATTATTAAAACTTT
The DNA here is from genome assembly GCA_025629845.1 of Erythroxylum squamatum. Lineage (NCBI taxonomy): Eukaryota > Viridiplantae > Streptophyta > Magnoliopsida > Malpighiales > Erythroxylaceae > Erythroxylum > Erythroxylum squamatum. The sequence goes on along the minus strand of JAOTBA010000005.1, from coordinate 19,799,132 downwards.
TGTACAAGCATAGTTTAACAAGATTTGGGAGTGTATACATTCCAATGTATAATATTGGTTTGGATCTTATCTAACTATATGTTTTATTTATAAACTAAACTGTTATGTGGTTCTCTTTATTGTCTATTCATATCCACGGTTGGTCGCTCTCAGCCAGATAAAATTGATTCATCACAGTTAAAAAAACAATAAATTGTACATTATCTTTTTTTATTTCTCATCCAATGGTTACCTTTTAGGACTTATTGTCTTCATCTTTTGATAAAATATTAAGTATAAAGGAAACTAACAAGAGAATTAAAGCTATCTAAAAGTCTAAATCATTTTTTAATTAGAAAAGAGCTTTTATTTTCCTTTAAGGTGGCAGACAATTTTATCGAACGCCAGATATATTATTTTCTATTAATTAGTTACTTTTATGGATTTCAATTGAAATGGATCAAGTTAAAATTATTATCTTTTATCAATATTATTATTATATAAAATATGAAAGAAAGAAGAAAAGAAGATAACGTTATTGTTTGCGTATATGTTTAATTGTCTCCATCAATTTGAGCTCTTCATTTCCTAATATTCCTTGGCAACATTTACATTGTCTTTATTAAATAATCTCAGATAATTCCTACTTTACTTTTTCTCCTCCTTTTTTTAATTGTTATACAATTATTTGCTTTGTACACCCATTAACCACTTACCTAGTATTTCTTCATCAGATGCAATATGAGTAGCCAAATGACTATGCTTTATACCACTTTATAGCAAATGATTAAAAAAATAAAATGTTACATGTTCTAAATAAGAAATATATTAGGACATGTCTCCTTTCTTTTATATAACTAAAAATATTTTTCATTCAATAATGTCCTTATTCAAAATTCATTCAGCTTATCTGGTATTAATTAATCATATAAGTTTACATATGTACTAAAAAAAAGTATGGAACTAATTGATATGTCTTGTACTATGGTAAATTTTATAATATAATAATTGATGCATGTTATATCGACTGAAAATGGTACTAAATTTTCTTGGTTGTTATATAGTAAAATTTTAGAATATAGTAGCTGATATAGATTAGAAGCCACAATACCAGAAAATATTAGTTTAAAATTATAAATTAGAAAAAGCTAGAGGGTTAAATTAAAAATTATATTAGGATATTATAAGCATATAAATAATTTAAAATAAAAATAATTATTTTTAAGAAGAAAATATTTTATTCTAATTTTAATAAATAGAGCTACCGAGTAAAATTTTGAAATGTTTTTCAATTTAAGTTATAATATGAGACTAAAATTTATTTATATAAATATTGAAATTTTATTTTTATAATTTTTAAATAATATTCGAAACAATATTTGGTATTGACAGATACTAATGTTGTACTTTATCAATAACAAAATTAGTAAACTTAATATATTCGTAACTTCAACTCATATTTATATTTAATGTACAATCTCTTATCGTTCTTGCATTTTAATGTTGTTTGGTATGTTTCTTTTTCATAATTATAGTTTGATTTTAATCATAAAAGATATCTATCAAAGAAGGTAGCTTATTAAATTAGTCCTTTTATTTATTTATCTAAAACCATGAAATTAAAATTGTACACTATTATTAGACTACTCATTACAAACATAATTATTATAAGATAAGAGAGATATCATATTTTATATGATATCAATTATTTATAATTTTTTCTTTAGTAGTAACTAAAATTTATAAATTTATTAAAGAGAAAGTTCATCTTTATTATGAATTTATGAGAGAGAAAATGTTCCCATCTCTCCTCTAGAATCTCTTTTAGACAACTTCTCATTTTTAACTATCCTCGTTCACACTCCTCTCTATAAATTAATTTTCACAATCTTTATACTTTTATAATAGATTTCAAGGATTCTAGTATTGTGCAGGCAGCCCTAATATTGGTACTTATGTCTGACAAGACCTTCTCCTCCCCCTTAAGCATGAGTTAGCTTCAATCTCTCTTCAAGTATCAAAATTTTCTCTTTTACTTCTCTCATCCAAATATCTTATAACCTAAATAACCTCATTTATTTGATCTAGATTTTTGAATAACTCCAATTTATCGTCTTGCAGCCATCCTCCCTCCTCCCATTTCCTTCCTTCATCTACTTTCTGACATGAACTTCTATCAAACATAAATCTAAACTCTTCTCCTTCCTTAATCCAAGCCCCTTTGATTTCTACCAAGTCATCTTTTACAATCTAGTTGGTTTAGATGAATATGACTTGGAGTCAAGTAGTTGGGGAAACTCCCTTTTTGATAAACTAAGATATCTTCCACCTAGCAGTAGAGAAGGTATAACAGTTTTTTCCTTTCTTCTAGAGATTTTGTAAGTTGGGACATCTAAACAAAGCTTTATTTGGTAGAAGTTTTCAATGATAAAAGAATATCATTCCTTGTAATGCAAGTATAAGCATAAACTAATTGGAAGAACCATGGCCTCAATGATGTTCTAGTAAATAAGGATACCATTTTTTTCTCTTTAAATTTAGTTGAGTCCAACATGATGAAAGATATTGGAGGCAAGGTTTTGGAATGTCAGCCGTAATCCAATGTTTTTGTAAAGATTACGCCTATGAGTAGATCTAAGTAATATAAACTTCAAACATATTCTAGTATGGACTAATTTTCATAACATACCCTTAGATTACTAATCTGCAAGCATATTGATTTATTTGTAAGTTCAAAAGGTAGATCTCTGTAACTTGATGAGCAAACAACAAGCATGAAAAGAATAGTCTAACATGTTTATGTATTGAGATAGAGGTGGATATAGAACTCCTTGATACATTGTCTATAATGAAGCTTGATGAAGACAAGAATCTTGAGGAGGCAATAATTAGCTTAAACTATAAATAAAAAACTACAATTCTGTAAAAAAAAGAAGGAATAAAAAAATGTCTAGGGAATATGAATAACTAATGGGGAAAATAATTGAAAAACTAATAAAATTGATATTTAAATCCTAGTAGAAATTAAGGACTAATAATGGCCTCAGATTCCTATATCTAGGAAGGGCTTGCATAATAGAGAAAAAAATAAAGGAAGGAGTTCAAGAAAATACACTACAGAGGTAAGCACCTGCACATAACACCATAAAGACTTTCCCCCAAAAAACTATAGAGAAAAAAATTGAACCAGTACCTGCTGATATCCATCAATTGGAAGATTTTTTTTTAAAACATAAAGAAGAAATCATAAAGGAAGCCTAAGGAAAAGGTTGCTAAAAATCCCTCATAATGTGAATTGTTGTTTGGAATATTAAAGGGATTAATTTTCTTAAAGAAGAACAAGTGTTTTAAGAAACCATTTTTTATTGGTCTTTCAGATACTAAAATAAAAGCTAATATACTTAAGATAGCCTTTGATATTTTAGAAGGAATTGAGGGACATTTTCAAAACATAAAAATCACCTCAATAGAAAGGATCATAATGACATATGACCTCAATCAAATCCACTTAGAGGAAAACATTACAGGGAGATCTGCTATCTTGCAACTTAACAACATAATCCCATAACTCCTTTTAAGAGATTTCAATTACATACTTCACTCGCTTGAAGTAGACTGACTAAGATATAGAGCAAATCCTCACAATGAGGAGCTAAAAAGATGCTTAAACCTTTTGGGGCTATTAGATCTTAAGTATGATGGCATTCGATTCATTTAGAACAATATATAAAGTGAAAGGTTATCTTTAAGGAAAAAAGCTCGATTTAACTTTAGTAAACTCATGTTAGATGGCCAAATTCACCAACAACAAAGTTCTTTTTACGAATCCTCTATGCTCATGCTACACTTCATTTAAAGTGCATCCATAAATAATAGGAAAGCATCCATTAAATTTAACGATTACCTCGTCAAAGTCCTTAGATTTGAGAAGCAGTCAATAAAGGCTTGGGGATAAGAGTTAAAGAATTTAAGAATGTATGAAAAAACTAAAGACTCTTAGAGAAGAACTTAAAAGCTCACAAAAAATCCAAATATAACGACACTCTACAAAGCAAAAAAGAGTCTTTGACTAATCTCACCAAAATTTCGGAGGAATTAAACTTCAAACTAGGTAATGAAAGTCTTAATTTAAGGAAAAGGATTGCTTTAACCAAATACATAGTGGCAACTCAAATCCATAACATATTGATAAAAAAATTAAATAGTTCAATGACTAAAAGAAGGAGATATCAATTCCAGATATTTCTATAATATTATTCTAAGAAGGAGAAATATTAACAAAATCAATTATTTGTAAATTCTAATGGCTCCACCTTGACTAACAAACATGAATTAAAGGATAATATACAATTTTTTCAAACCAACCTTTATTAAAGTTGAAATCTTGTTATGTAATTAGCAGTAAATCAACTCATTTATCATTTATGTTATTACTGTCGAGCAGAAAAATTTTCTCATAAGACCAGTCTTTACTCGAACATAAAGGACTCATTTTAGCCCTGACTTGAACAAAGTCCTAAGTTATGATGAAATAAATGCATTGTTCTTCTAAAAATATTAGATACTAAGATGCCCTATAAGCACGAAAGCCATCCAAGAATTCATTTCCAAGATCAAATTGCTTAAAGAGTTCGACAAAACTTACATGTGCCTTATAAGGTACATAATCCCTAGAACCTTTTGGCATATATATATCTTGTTGCAATATAGTTTGCAAAATTATCTCAAAGATATTAGCTTTAATACTATAATAGATCATTAAGCTTTTAATGCATCTCAGTTAAGAAGCATTTTTGTAGGAAAGAAAATTAACAACAACATACTCATAACCCAAAAACTATTCAAGAGCTATAAAATGTGAAAGGAGATTAGGAGTTGTGCTTTGAAAATAGACTTTCATAAAGATTTTGACTCCATTAGCTGAAGCTTTATCATAACAATTATGAACGCTTTTAGATTTCTAACACAATACATTCAATGAATCTAGGAATGCTTCCCAATAACCTCATATTATACAATCATCAATAGAGAACCTACTCAAGTGTTCAAAGGGGTCAAAGGGTAGAGGCAAGGTGATCCTCTTTCACCTTCCCTCTTTACCTTATGCATAAAGGTTGTTACTTACATCATAAGGAGCATAAATTAGGGGGAAAAAAAGGGTTCAACTTATACTGTAAGTATGAAAGCTCCAAATCTACAGTTTGTCATTTATAAATGTTATGCTTCTTATTTATAGGGCTAATTTGAATTTTATCAAGGTCTTCTTACATTCCTACAACAATTCAAAATACTATTAAGGATTACCACTTATGAATCAAAGTCTAACTTCTTCATTTCTTTATGATTCCTTTACCTTACAGACCAAATCACCCAAATGTCGGGCTTTAAAATGGAACAACCCTATTTCAAATATCTTGACATTCTAATCACAACAAAAAGATTAACTTTCAAGGATTACCAACCATTATTTAACTTAATTCTAAAAAGAATTAGCAATTGGACTAACAACTTCTTATCTTATGCAAGTAGGAAGCAATTGATTATATTTGTCCTCAACAACTTACATATTAGTGCTCACACCTTTACTTACCTCAAAACCTTATCAACGCAATATAAAATTTGTTCAAGAATTTCAAAAAGATAAGAGAGAGGAGCAAAACCACTAAAGCAAAACTTAAATGGAGACTGTATATTTAACAAAGGAGAAAGGAGGACAATGCATTAAATCTATCAAAGTAAATGAACAAAGTATTGCTAGCCAAAAGAATCTCAAAGCTTCTAACAAATAAGGAGTTTCTTTAAGTTAAGTGGAGGCACTCCCGTTTCTTAAAAGAAGTAAGGGGGCGTTTGGTTTTAGGGTTTGGGAATGAAGGAATGGAATGATTGTAAAAAATAGTGTTTGCTTTGGGGTTTTCAATTCCAAGGGAATGGATTTATTCCA
>JAOTBA010000005.1:19771586-19786450 GCA_025629845.1 Erythroxylum squamatum | reverse complement strand
GAAGTTTGAGTTAAGAAATTAAAAGAATATGAGCTCAGGTCTATTCATCGCTCACTTTTGCTTCCGAACGAGTTTTCTTTAAAAGTATCAACTTTCAAGTCTTCCCTCCCTGCTCAAGTTTTAGGTTTCCGAGTCCGATGTTGGGCTCCGGTAACGGGGTCCAACAGTGAGCCTTTTTTGCCCATTGTTGCATGTGTTTGGGTGATCAATTAGGCCTTCCAGGGGATAGCTCTTCCTCTTCAAAGCCTATGCACCTCTAGGCTCTTTCTTAAATCTCTTAAAAGGAGTGAACCATGTCTCTTTACAGTGGTCATCATAATAACTATTGCCTTTTTAATCCTTTATCAAATAGATCCGTACAATGGAAGAATTGAATCTAGGAATCTATATAGCTTTGAAACTAAATCTTCTAAAAAAATTGTTAGAGGGCTTTATTATATTTTTGTGTGACCATCGAGGAATTTGTTTAGTTATTTCTTTTATTCCCGTCAATTTTTTTATTGTTTGATTGTGTATATCAGATATAACTACATTGAATAAAAATTGAAAAGTTTTTATTTGATTTTCTGAATGAAGTTTTTCTTCTTTCCCTTCTTTTTGATTTAGATATAAATAAAATTGGGTAAAATCAAAACTTAATAAAGGCCCCATTTTGGGTGAAAAATTGGATATTAAATGTATCAATTTTTTGTTCAAATTCTTGATAATTAGGAATAAGAGAGATAAGATAAATTTTATTTATCCAAACCCTTTTTATGGAAGTTTCATTTAGGCCTTGTTTGGTTGAGGGGTTAGGGATGGAAGGGAATGGAACGTAACACACTTCCATTGTTTGGTTGAGGGTTTCATAATGGAATGGAATGGAATGGGATGGAAGCGGAGGGTTTTATGTTTCATTCCATTCCATCCTAAATAGTGACTAGGCATTTGGTTTGAGCACGGGGTTGGCAATAGATATGGGTATAATAGTAGAAGGGGATGGGGATGAGTATGAAAAATAAAAAAACGATGTTTGGTTTGTAACTTGGGTTTCTGTATTAATACCAATAATATTTTTTGGTTGATTTACCAAAAAAATTATTGTTTGGTTTGTTGCATTAATGAGAATGAAAGATAATACAATACCATTTTTACCCTCAATAAAAATGAAAATAATTTGCCCTTCATATGTTTATTAGGGCTATCTCGATATGTTTGTAAAAAATATGCAAACCTATAGAAAAAAATTAACAAGAAGGTACCTTGAAAGACTTCCAACGGTTGTCCTCACAATCTTCTGTAATAGGTTGAGGTCTTTTAAGCAATATTCCATGTAACTTCAAGATTGCTAAAAGGCAACTATTAAAGTGTTGGCTGATAGTTTCCCCGCTTCGATGAAACAGTAAACCAATTGTCCTATTCTTTTTGTGGTGGGCCAACACATATAAAAACAAAGCAACTATTTCCTCTAATGAAGAGTTCTTTGTGTCCTTTAACCCTCCAATATCTCTTACCATCTCACACAATATACCAAATGTACATCTATCCATTCGGAGCTCACTAATACAAATAGTATCAGATTGTTTTCTGAGCCTAAACATCCATTTCATTCTCTCATGTTTGATTTCTTCTTTGGTTTTCAATAGGGGTCTCGTAATGTGCAAATGCATCAACAACATTTGATACCAAGTAACAAAAACTAGATTGAATACATTAACCAATGTTGCCATAATCCGAGCATTTCGAATTAATTTGCGTCGTCTACTTATGATAGGGGTACGTGCCATAATGTTCTACATTGAAATTAAAGGTAGCTAATGTTAGATTCTAATGTCATTAAGTTATGAAATATGTGACTGGGACATAAAAGCAACAAGTGTATAAATTGCTATTCAGCCAAGACTAATCACTTGTTACAACTCAACAAATATCAAAATTCTATCAATCGTCTCCTTTAAGAAAACTCTAAAACATGGTTCACGTCATAATTTGTATAAACATGGTTCACGTCATAACAAGTGTATAAACAGTGATCATAATTTGTCATTGGGTAATTGTCAAAATCGATGCACATGGTTCACGTCATCAATCGCTGCACATGGTTTATGAACAGTATGTGTTCAGTATGGTTTATGCACATGGTTCACGTCAAGGTCAAGATACCAGCGATAATAGACAGCGATAGCTTTCTATGGTTTATGCACATAGATAGCTTTCTTGATATCTATCGACAGCGATAATAGACCAGGAGAAGATACCAGATAATAGACCAGGAGAACGTCTTTTAACGTGATAATAGAGCAGATACCTATCGACAGCGAGGAGACCCGATCAGAGAAGAGACCAAGAGAAGATGAGAAGACGGCAGTTCGACGATGGCAAGGAGAGTTCGACGACGGCAGTTAGTGGATTCCCAAACTATTATATTGGAATGAAACTTTGATACCCACCCCTATTGGAGGGTTTAGTGGATTCCCAAATATATTGGAATAAATCCATTACCTTGGTATTGAAAACTTCAAAACAAAAATTATTTTTTACTATGATTCCATTCCTTCATTCCCAAACCCTCAAACCAAACGCCCCCTGAGTATTAGTAAGATTTTTGTGCAACTGGATAAGACAAGATTGTGTTTTTAAAGTGACTTTTTGGTTGTTAATTTTTTTTTAATAAAAAATTTGGTTTAAAAGCTTAGCATTTAGATTGTGATCTTCATTAAAAAAATCAGAGGTGTGATTGCTTGACACCTTTACCTTATTCTTGGTAATTCAAGTATGGAGCTTATCACTACTGCATGGGAGCATGACTGCCTGATTTTGTTTAGAACTATATCAACTTCTAAGTTCTTCATGTAGGTTTTGGTTTGAGTTAATCCATGCATAAGCACAATCTGTTTTTTCTTGATCTTTTCCGTTTTGCAGGTTGTAGCTCAAACTGTTAAATCTTGCTTGGATGACTTACCTGGCTTCCCAAGAACACAGATTGGGTTTATCACTTATGACAGTACAATCCACTTTTACAACATGAAGGTAAGTGATTTGCAATTACAGTGAGTGTTGATGCACTGTGTTATTTGTCCAACTAATCTGGCAACCAGCTGATAAATGTTAAATTTCTCGTGGTGACAGTCATCTTTAATGCAGCCTCAAATGATGGTTGTTTCAGATCTAGATGATATATTTATTCCATTGCCTGACGATCTTCTCGTCAACTTGTCTGACTCGAGAACTGTGGTCGATGCATTTTTGGACAGTTTACCCTCTATGTTTCGGCAAAATATGAATGTAGAATCTGCTTTTGGTCCCGCTCTAAAATCAGCATTCATGGTTATGGTTGGTATTCCTTGCACCTGCTGCTTTAATATCAAAACTGTTGAAATGTAGTTCCTTGTGAAAAGGTAGTTTGTTTTACTGAGAAACTAAGTTGATGGTGAGAACAATTTGATCCACAATAGTTGAAGATGAGCATTATATTCGATATCTACATGTTCTCTATAAGGAAAATTTTTAGTCTTTTAATAAGTCTTGCAAATAACTTAGTTGTTGTTTCTGTGGTCTTCTAGAGTACCTTGTTCATTCAATTACTATGCCCTCTTTGCACTTTCTTGGATTTCCACTTTGCAGAGCCAACTTGGTGGAAAGTTGCTGATATTTCAGAACACAATGCCATCTCTTGGTGTTGGCCGCTTAAAGTTGCGTGGTGATGATGGTCGTGTTTATGGAACAGATAAAGAACATGCTTTGAGAGTACCAGAAGATCCATTTTATAAGCAAATGGCTGCAGATTTCACCAAGTACCAGATAGGAGTTAATGTGTATGCATTTAGTGACAAATACATTGATATAGCCTCCTTAGGTATGACTATGCTTTAGCTTTCCATTTTATTCTGATCACACACTAGAACATAGTCATTTTAAAATTGTTGGATCCACGCAACCAAGGTGGTGTCTAGTTTTCTACTTGCTCTATTCTTCCACAATTTCAACTGTTATGGAGAACATTAAATTTTAAGATGAGCTTTTGGAAGTTGGGTTTTCACTCATGCTTTAAAAAGTTTTACATGGCTAATGTGTATTATTTGCATAAGATATGATACATTCTTTATTTGCATAAGATAACATGATACATTCTTCTGTTTGTTGATCTGAACATTTTCTGGGATACAAATTGTGGTTCTTTCCTGTTACTTTTTTTTGTGGGGTCTCTTAAATTTTTTTTTGGGTTACTTAAAGTCTTCAATTTTCCTCTGATATCCCTTATTTACTGTGCCTTAACCACCTCTAAGATGTTTTACTCCTAACACTTTGCTGCTTTCTTTCTTGTCTTTTGAGATTTTCCAAATGGTTCTTGTTCCATGTTTAAAAAGTTTTTTTTGTTTCTCCTCCTCCTATCCATTTATATGATTTTCTCTGTTTGGATGCTTAATGTAACATTTCCCAAAATCTCCATGAAATGAATGCTGAGTAATTGTTAATTGATTTAGCTTATTGCTATCTCTTTTGCAGGAACTCTGGCAAAGTATACTGGAGGACAGGTGTACTGCTATCCTGGTTTCCAATCAACTAATCATGGAGAGAAGTTGAGACATGAGTTAACCAGAGATCTTACTAGGGAAACTGCCTGGGAAGCTGTCATGCGTATAAGATGCGGAAAAGGTCCTTTCTTAATGGATTATAAGCTTCATGTTTACAGCCACACATGACTGCCTATTGTTTTAGTTATTTGTCAATGAAAAGAGGTAGCTAATGTGTATATGCAGGAATTCGGTTTACATCGTATCATGGGAACTTCATGCTAAGATCCACTGATTTATTAGCTCTTCCAGTTACTGATTGTGATAAAGCATATGCAATGCAATTATCACTTGAAGAGACTTTACTGACTAATCAGACAGTATATTTCCAAGTTGCTTTGCTGTATCCTTTGAGTCCAAAATTTTTTCTTTTTGAAAATAAGTCCAAAATATTTTGGTAGATTTTTCTTAGTTACATATGCAATAATATACTGTTTGACAGCAAATCGTCTTTAAGCTGGCCATTGAATTTCTGTGACTATTGCAGCCATCTAAATGTCTTGCTGATATATGAAATATTAAGCTATCCACATAAGATCAGATCATGTCACTAAATTTTCCTTTGGGGGCTTATAATTCTGGATACTTTGCAGTGATTTTTTTTCATACTGTATGGGCTAAGATTCTCTTTCCTCACAAATGAAACCAATGTTTATTAAGTCAGGCCAGTTCAACAGTATTTATCTCCTCTTTCACCTTTGCTGTTTCTTCTGTTGTTACAGATGGTGCCTTCGATCTCCACGCTTTTGTTTGTGTTTCTGAGTTAAAATTGGTAGTGCTGCTTTTGGACTGAAAGTAATATTCTTTATATTCATGATTTTCTTAACCATTTAAAGGTATACTGCGTCTTGTGGGGAGAGACGTATTAGAGTACACACGGCAGCAGCTCCGGTGGTTTCAGATTTGGGGGAGATGTATCGCCAAGCTGACACTGGTGCTATTGTTTCTTTGTTTTCTCGGTTAGGTAGGTCTCAGCTTATTCTATCATTAATACTAGATCTTGATTTTGAGTATAGTTTGCTGAAGATCTTAAATATTTGCAGCAATTGAGAAAACTTTATCTCACAAGTTGGAAGATGCAAGGAATTCTTTACAACTAAGGATTGTAAAAGCTCTGAGAGAATATAGGAATCTTCATGCTTCGGTGCATCGCTTGGGAGGCAGGATGATATATCCAGAGTCTCTGAAGTTCTTACCTTTGTATGGATTAGCTCTTTGTAAGTCAGTGCCTCTCCGAGGAGGGTATGCTGATGTTCAGTTGGATGAACGTTGTGCGGCAGGATTCACTATGATGGCATTACCGGTTAAAAAATTATTGAAGCTGTTATATCCTAGCTTGATTAGATTAGATGATAATGTTTTGAAGGTAAAACTATTGCCTGTACTTGACAGGTACTACATAGATTAACCATAATGGTAAAGATGCAGTTCATCTTATTTCTGCAGGCATCTGTCATGTCTGATGAATTCAAAAGCATAATGAAGAGGCTACCACTAACAGCAGAGAGCCTGGATTCTAGAGGCCTTTATATATACGATAATGGTTTCCATTTTGTTGTTTGGTTTGGTAGAATGCTCCTACCTGATATAGCCATGAAACTACTAGGACCAGATGCTGCAGCAGACCTATCAAGAGTATGCACTGTCACTAACCCTGTTGTTGGATTCGTACTTTTTGTAGATCACATGATTTATGCTTCTCAATCGGCTAGGGTCATGTTATCTAAAGAGGACAGTTGTGTGGGTATTGATCTTCAATATTACTGTACTAATGTGACCTTTGTTTCTGTGGATTTTGTCTTGGGTAGCTGTCGTAATAGTTTTTTCCCAAGCATTGAACTAAAACTAGATATATCCGTTAGAGAAAAAAAAAAATGTTGGTAACAGGCTGAATTGAGGTTTTCATTGAACTAGGGTATTTACTGGAAACTGTTTTATTGTTGTAGTACCTTGTGCATCACCTTGTTCCTTTCAAGTTGGCGGTAAACCGCTGCTAATTGTACTGTAACTAAAATCCAGTGAAACTAGGTTAACTTTTCATGCTGTGTGGTTCAGGTTACACTTTGTGAGCGGGATACTGAAATGTCAAGAAATTTAATGGGGATACTCAAGAAGTTAAGAAAGAGTGATCCTTCTTATTATCAGCTGTGCCATCTTGTAAGACAAGGTCAACAGCCCAGAGAAGGCTTTCTTCTCCTAATGAATCTTTTGGAGGACCAGATTAGTGGTACCAATGGTTATATTGATTGGATGCTGCATTTACATCGACAAGTCCAGCAAAATGCCTGAAACAAAGGTACTGAGAACAATTTACTTATAAGAAAAAAACTATTGACAAAAGTTTGACCGAAATTAGATGAGGATAGACCAAATTTAGATGGATGTTATCTTTTCAAAAATTTACATGGTGGACTTTGATTTAACTACCCAAGTTGTATGCATACAGATGGAAAAAATAGACATATGAAATACCTCGATTGAATACAAGTTAAAGCTAGACATGATTGTTAGTTTCTATTAGCATCATTATAGAGTCACTATTTTAATCCTGTTCCTAACTTGTGTCAAACCTAGATTTTATTTAAGGTGGAAGTGTGATGCAAAGCAAGCGATTCTCAGTCTTTCTGAGTTGCTTGTTCAAAAATTGGAAATATTTCGTGTGTTAACGCACTTTCCAATGGTGACATCTTTCTGCTATGCAGGTTTAGGATTTGTTTCTCTGAGCAAAACCACGTGTAGAGGGATGAAATGTTTCTTCAATGTTACAATAAGTGGGGACCCATCCTTGGGATCACCTGGAAAATATGGATGCTGGAGTCTAAATGATTCCACATGGATGATTTTGGGACATCAATTTATTTGGATCACCAGGGGATTCAATTAGGAAAGATGCATGTTTGTAGAGATTAGTATGGTGCTTCAATTGAGAAGTAAAAAATGCAGTTTAGATTTTCATTTTCCTTCACAATTATTTTTCAACAATTTTTTGTTGTCTATATACTCGAATTTTCTTATTTCCCAAATATATTGGTGGTGGGTGGCGTTAAAAACTCTGGGCATTTGTTTCTTGCCTTTTTGTTTTGTTTTGTTTTATTTTTTGAGATCTTGAGAGGTTGCCTAGTGGATAAACTGTTGCAAATTTTCTTTATTATTATAATGATATTGAAAACAAATCTTTTTCTTGTAATTGTTGGCTGCCCCCGAGTATAATGGTTCTGCATTTCTTTTGCCACAAAAAAAAAAAAAAAAAACTACTTGAATCTAAAAGCTGGAATGTGTACAAAGTCATCCAGATACCAAAATTTTCAATAGCATGTTCTGGTTTGGCCTCTCAACTAAATACAAACTCTCTTTGAGTACTTTAGGTCAAACAACATCGAAAAATTTTCAAAACATCGCCAAGTTGAATCTTTGTTACGGAAATGGTTTAGCATCATTTCCGTCCATTGCAGGGTAAGTGATGGCTTCCTTTTATTTTGGAAATTTAATAGGAAATATATTATCAGAGCGTAGACTTATACACGATTCTTCTCGATGATCCTATAAGCAGTAAAAAAAGCTACACTACATAGAATGTACAACAATTACAAATAAAATGTCAGATTAACCATAACGATCTAAGTTAGCTAGCTAATGTTGTCTAGCTACCGTTTGACTATCATCATAGTTTCTCTAATCAAATTGATAATTGCCTCGCCAAGCTTATACTTGTGTTGCTTCTCAATATTGTAGATTCTCCTATTTTTTTCTAGTTAGATATAATAGATCACAATCTGGAAAGAAGTCTTGATGATTAATCCATCCCTCTGACTTGAGTTGGAGTACCAAATGATAAATTTTAATGTTTCATAAGAAGTCAAATCATGATCAAAATTCTGCTCCACAGATTTGATATAACTGCACTCAAAGAACTGATGATTTTTACTCTTGTTTACATAAGAAATATAGCGGATTGTAAATCCCAAACCATCGGTCTCTAGTTCTTAATTTGTTCTTTATAACTAACCACAAGAAAATGGCAGTTTTGGGACCCAAAACTTGCTTCTATACGGTTTTTGCCCACGGGACTGACTCCATTGGTACCATTGGTAGATTATGAGCCGATTTGTTATTGAATATCCCACTAGCTAAAGTCTATATCAACTTATCCTTCCTTCATACAGTAGATAGCTCAGGTAAGTAGTTCTCCAGCAGTTGAAAATGCCTAATATTACGGATCTTATCCCTCTCTTGGACGAACCATGCAACTTTAGCCTCTTAGGAATCCTACTCCTTAATACTTGTTGAAGTATATATTCTCAAAATTAGGCTTTGAAAAAAAATGGTAATCCATATTTTTGTCAAAGAGTTTCAATTGATGGGTTCCATATTTTAGATTGAAATTAAGTGAAAATGTTCTAACCTTATAATTTATCTTAGTTCCATCTTTTGCTTGTACTCTTTAACAAACCCATAATTTGTTCAAAATTATCGGGATTAATCTGAATCTTTTGTTACCCTATTAATATTAACTCTAATATGACTTCTACATCATATTTAACTAGTATGAAGTAGGATCCATTTACTGTGTTAATCATTTTAGTATTTGAGATGAATTACAAGATATTTTCTAGTTTAATCATTAAAAATCAATATTAGTGTTTCAAACAGGATAGTGTTATTTTACAAATTAATCTATTGTAAAATTTCAAACTAGTATTTAGGATAAAATAGTACACAAAATAACTTATTATTGCATTAACAACTTATTTTATCATATATAAATGTGGTTCACATGTAAAAAAAAAATATAACCACTCAATGAAATCGTGATTGTGATTGTTTAGTTCGTAATCTAGTTAATTCTACTTAATAAAGTCATCAATATGTTACTGTGATAAAATCACTCATACTCCAGCAATCTTCACTAAAATTTGACAGAAGTACAAGAGAGATTGAAGACAGAAGTGAGTGTGTGATGGTGTCTGAAGATGCTTCGAAGAGAGAAGGGGGAGAATTCTTGATGTTTTTAATTCAGATATAAGTTCTTCAGTTACAGACACACACGTGGTTCAAAGCCAGTCAAAAGACAATAAACTCAAAGTTCAATCGTTTTAACACAAGTCAGAATTTCCTTAATACACAGTCGTTTGTATACAACAGAAGCAAATACTCAAAATGCAAACAATGCTAGCTATTACAAAACGCAGCTTCATCAGTATAAAACACAGACATATCAGAGAGGGAAATAAGTGACTCACGTCAGAGGCACATAGAGACAGGTTGATACAAACCAACAATTGTCCGAAAGGCCATCTTCTCCATCAGCTATAAAGAGAAAGCAGCAGCATCAGACAACACAAAACACATATAGAGAACTTCAATTTTCAATTTACCTTGTATTCAGTATTTGAGAGTGCAAAAGGGAGTAGAGAATAGTTTCAGAGAGTGCTAGAGTATACCAGTGGGTACTGGGAGAGTTTTGGGAAAAGCTATTTGCAAGTGTAGGGGATACACTCATCTCTGTACTGGGTTTCTCTTCTCCTTCTTCATATAGTGAAATTTTCACCACTGAAAGTGGGAACCTTTGATGTAGATAGTGACACACTATCGAACCAAGTAAAATCCAGTCTTCTTTATTTTCTGCAATCATATTATATTTGAAAATAACAATCTTTATTAGTCTTGTGTTTTGAAAGAACAGCAGAAAGAATTAATAACCGAACAGAAAGTGGTATCAGAGCATTCAAGACTTCTTGGGTCATTTCTTGGACTCTCTAAGCATCAAGTTCATTAAGAAAGTCAGTAAGTGAAAGTCTTTAGATTCTTTACACTACAGTAATCATGGTAGGCAAGGAAATGGATGTTTTTCTAGTAAAGAAGACTTTGCCATCTAGAAACTCCAGATTCAAGATCTTCTTGAATCATATGACTGTTATGGTGCTATAGATGATCAGTATGATCTAGAGACCGATCCAATAAAGAAGCTAAAGATGCAAAAACTTGCACATTGCAAGTTAATGCTTCACTTATCACCAACAGTGATAAGAAAAGTGCAGAATTGTAACACTGCATAGAAGCTTTGGTTGAAACTTGATGAATTGTATGCCGAGAAGTGTCTCCCTAACAAGATGACACTTCTTCACAATCTTGCTAACTACAAGATGAACACTTCAGTCTCCTTAGATGATAACCTAGACTACTTCTTTAAGCTTGTTCAAGATTTAAAAGCTACAGATGAGAAAATATCTGAGGAACATCAAGCTGTAGTAATCCTAAAGGCATTACCTTCTAAATTTAATGCATTCAAGAAGGTAATTAAGCAAGCTAGTGGAGAATCTCTTACAGTAAACATGGTGCTAGATTCTCTAATGGAAGAAATAGTAGAAGTTAACCATTTTAAGAAAGAGGCTGAAGTGATGTTTGTAGAGAATAATCATGAGAAGAAATCTCATAAGAAAAACAACAAGAAAGGAAAGTGGAAGAAGGGAAGTGGAAAGGATAAGCACTATAAGGAAGGTGATGAAAAGAAGAAAAAGGGAAAAGGAAAGACGTGCTTTTACTGTGACAAGGAGGGACATTTTGCAAGGGATTGTAGAAAGAAGAAGAGGGATAAGGCAGCTGAAAGTGGAGTTTCAGGAAATGTTGAAAAACCAGAAGATTCTAGTGGAGATGGAATTCTGGCTGTCACTGAGGATAGGGAGGACCTTAGTAGAGAGTGGTTTTTTGATTCAGGATGCACTATGCATGTCACTCCTCATAAGGACTGGTTCACTATATTTGAACTAGTAACTGCTAAGGTTAAAATGGAAGATATTGGGCAGCAAAGGATAGAGGGCATTGGAAATGTCTCCATCAACATGTTTGATGGAAAGAGAAGGACCCTCACAAATGTCAGATTTGTGCCTGAAATAAGAAGAAACCTGATTTCTGAAAGCTTGTTTGATAAACAAGGCTTTCAGATCAGGTCTAAGGATGGACTCAGAGAAATCCTAAGGGATGGAAGAGTTATCATTAGAGGAGTGGAAAGGGGTGGGCTATACTATGTCATAGGCTCAATCAAAATAAATCAAATCTCAGAAAATGTAAGCCATGAACCAACCAAGCAATGGCATGCAAGGTTAGGTCATGCAGGCAACAAAAGCCTGTTCCATCTCTCTAGGAAAAGTTTAATTCCTGAACAGAACCTACAGAAGTTATAATTTTGTGAATCCTGTGTGCTAGGAAAGCACCACAGGTTAGGATTTCAAGGGGAGCTAAGAGAGCCACAGAGATCATGGAGAATGCTCATAATGATCTCTGGGGGCCAATTCAAGTCCCCACAGCAGGAGGGAATTTGTACTTTATGACCATAATTGATGATAGATCAAGGAAATGTTGGGTTTATACTATGAAGAGAAAGGATGAAGCACTAGAGATTTTCATAAGATGACATACCCTTATAGAAAATTAGACTGGGAAGAAACTAAAATGCCTAAGGACTGATAATGGATTGGAGTATTACAACAAAGAATTTGAAGAATACTGTAGTAAGAATGGAATTCTAAGGCATAAAACAGTAAGAGCTACTCCACAACAGAATGGAGTAGCTGAAAGGTTAAATAGAACTGTCCTAGAAATAACAAGGTGCATGCTCCTCTCTTCGGGTTGCTCACATTCACTATGGGGGAAACAATTAGGACAACATCCTATCTAATTAATAGGCTCACAACCTCTGCAAATGATAATAAAACTCCTCAGAAAATTTTGAGTGTTAAGAAAACAAAACTCACCCACCTTAGGACTTTCGGATGTGCAGCCTACGCTCATCAGAAAGAGGAAAAATTAGAGCCTAGAGCAATCAGGGGGGTTTTCCTAGGATATCCAGAAGGTGTAAAGGGTTATAAAATCTTACTACTTCAAAGGGAGCCTACAAAACAATCATAAGCAGAGATTTCATCTTCAAGGAAGATGAATTTCCTCTGCTGAACAAGGATTCCTCCAATTGTGGCCTCCAAAGGGAAATTCAGGAAAATCTAGGGTCATTGAACCATTCAACCCCATTTTATGTACCACCAGAAACTAAAGAAGGTGGTGCTACATAATCAGAAAATGTGGAGCCTACAGAAGGCACTACACAGTATGAAGAAAGGAGAGAAGAGGTAGAAGGTGAGGGTAAAGGAGAAATTTCACACCCAACTTTAAATGATACTCAGGAAAACCTACAAGACTATCAACTCACAAGGGATAGGCAACCAAGAATCAGAATTCCTAATAGAAGGTATACAGAACTAGATTTGGTTGAATTTGCATGTTTCATGGCTGAAAATGTAGAAAATAAGGCTCCAAAAACATATGATGAAGCCATGAGAAGCAAAGATGCAAAACAATAGAAAGAAGCTTATGAGAAGGAATATTCTTCATTAATAAAGAACACGACTTGGACTTTGGTCCCTAGACTTAATAAAGCCAAATTAATTGAGAACAAACGTCTATTCAAATTAAAAGAAGGAGTAACAGAAGCAGAACCTAGAATTTACAAGGCTAGGCTTGTAGCTAAGGGATTTAAGCAAAAGGAAGGAATAGACTACAAGGAGATATTCTCTCCAGTAGTCAAATTCAAGACAATTAGGCTTATACTAGTCCTAGCAACACTTTAAGATTGGGAAACCCTTCAAATGGATGTCAAGACAGCTTTCCTATATGGAAAGCTAAAGGAGACAATTTATATGAAGCAACCAATCGGATTTGAGGACAAAAATAAGGTAGACTATGTTTGCCTATTGCAAAAATCCCTATATGGGCTCAAACAAGCACCTAGATAATTGAATAAGAAGTTCCATGAAGTTGCTGCTAGTATGAACTTCATCAGAAGTTCATATGATTACTGCCTATACTATAAAGATCTAGGAATGACTAAAGTAGTGTTTATGTTAGTCTATGTAGATGATCTCATCATCACAGGGAAGGACTTGAATAAAATTCAAGAAGTTAAGATTGAATTGTGAACTCATTTTGAAATGAAAGACCTAGGAGAAGCTTAGAAGATTCTAGGAATGCAAATAATCAGAAAGAGGAGGGAAGGAAAGCTATGGCTTGTTCAAAGTAATTACATTAGAAAAATCCTAGCTCAATTCAATATGGAACAGGCTAAACCTACTTCAGTACCCTTAGGATTACACTTGCAGATGGTTTCTGACAAGTGTCCTAAGACTGAAGAAGAACAACAGGCTATGGCTAACTATCCCTATGATGTAGGTGTTGGATGTCTAATGTACATTATGCTATGCACAAGGCCTGATTTAGCTTATGCTATAAGTATCCTAAGTAAGTTCATGGCCAATCCAGGTTTAGAACACTGGCTAGGGCTCAAGAATGTTCTCAGATATATATCTGGAACAATGAACTATGGATTATGTTTTTCTAAAACAGAACTAATCAAATGCAATTACCTATCTCTATATGGCTATATGGATGCTGATTATGCAACAGATAAGGACTCAAGAAAGTCAATTTCAGCATATATCTTTACACCATCAGCAAACACAATAAGTTGAAAATCACAACAATAATCAGTGGTAAGTCTATCAACTACAGAGGTAGAGTATTATGCAATCACAAAAGGGAAAAAGGAACTAGCATGGCTATTTGGAATTTTAAAGGAAATTAACACAGAAATCATAACACCAATACTATATACAGACAGTCAAAGTGCATGGTACCTGAGTCGAGATCCAGTCCTCTATGAATGATCCAAGCACATAGATGTGCGATTGCATTTCGTCAGAGACCAAATCGCCATGGGAACCTTCAATCTAGAGAAAATAAAAGGTGAGAAAAATCCTTATGATTTTGGAACTAAAATGCTAACACAAAAGAAGTTTAATTTTTGCAGGGACTACTTACAGATCATGGAAGCCCCTTGATTCCGAAGACAGATTCAACATATCTCACAAAAGAGGTGAAGATTAGGGTTTTGGGTTTTTCAAATCTCTCTAGGTTTTTTATTTGAGCTACGATTGATGGAGTAGGAGGGAAAGTGTGATAAAATCACTCATACTTCAGTGATCTTCACTCAAATTCGACAGGAGTACGATTGAAGACAGAAGTGAGTGTGTGATGATGTCAGAAGATGATTCGAAGAGAGAAGGGGGAGAATTCTCGATGTTTCTAATATATACATAAGTGGTTCAGCAACAGACACACACACGTGGTTCAAAGCTAGTCAAAAGACAATAAACTCAAAGTTTAGTCGTTTTAACACAAGTCAGAATTTCCTTAATACACAGTCGTTTGTATACAACAGAAGCAAATAATCAAAATACACACAATGCTAGCTATTACAAAATGCAG
>JAOTBA010000005.1:19745242-19761506 GCA_025629845.1 Erythroxylum squamatum | reverse complement strand
AGTAATTTAATTAAAATTAAAATCTAATTTTAATTAAAATTTAATTAGAATTACAAATAATTCTAATTAAATGCCAATTATATCTAAATAAGATCCAATATCTCATATTGATGTTTATTTATTAAACATCTCATATTTAATCATAAAGTTTTTTAAACTTTACAATCAAGTATAATTTAATTAAAATATCTTTTCTCTCTTCAACCCGGTCTTTATGTGAGACCCATTAAGTTTTCAATATGTTGGCAATGGATATAAATTATAATCCTAAATCATATTTAAGATTAGATAAATTAAAGTCCATTAATTTATCTTTAATTATCTAATTAAATAATTTATATACATGGATCAAAATTGGCATCTAGTAACACATTATGACCACCAAAATATTTAATAACGTCAAAGTAATTTTGACTAACTTTTTTATGACTTTTTTGTATAATTCATTTTTTTCATCATGCAATATTTTGATTAGACATAAAGCATGAAATTAATGTCTACTCTATTTTAAGCCCAATCATATTTGTTCTTCACCATTAGCCATTGATTCAATTAATGAAATTTGTACATTATTAACAAAAAGTCATTCCTAGGAGTTACAGCGAGAACTTGTTTTATCGATTCATGTGATGTAACAATGCCATGTATTATAGTGTTTGTTTAAATTCAAACTTAAATTATGAACTTGTAGTGATTAATGGAGGAGTTTTAACGTTAGAAATTCACTTACAATTATGGACAATCATTTGCACAATAAACCCCTAGGATGATATATAGGTTGGAAACCCATGATGCAGCTCCGATGGGGCTTATTAGTAAAATATTCCACGAGCCTAGGAGTCACAACGAGAACTTGCTTTCTTGATTCATATGGTGTAACAATGTCACGTATCATAGTGTTTGTTTAAATTCAAACTTAATTTATGAACTTGTAGTGAATAATGGAGAAGTATTGGCAAATTCACATACAATTATGGACAATCCTTTGCATAATAAACCAATAGGATAGTATATAGGATGAAAACTCGTGATGCAGCTCCGATGAGGCTTATCAGTTAAATATTCCACAGGTCTAGGAGACACAGTGAGAACTTGCTTTCTCAATTCATGTGGTGTAACAATTATACGTACCATAGTGTTTGTTTAAATTCAAACTTAATTTATAAACTTGTAGTGATTAGTGGAGAAGTATTAACATTAGAAATTCACCTATAATTATGGATAATTTTTTGCATAACAAACCCTTAGGATGGTATATAGGTTGGAAACTCGTGATGCAACTCCCATGAGGCTTATCGGTGAAATATGTCACGAGCCTAAGAGTCACAGTGAGAGCTTGCTTTCTTGGTTCATATGGTGTCACGATGTTACATACCATAGTGCTTGTTTGAATTCAAACTTTGAAAATGAACTTGTAGTGATTAATCATTATGTTATATAGAATGAGGATTGCATTTAGTAATTTACTTTTAATTGTATAGCTAGATGGATAAAAGTTGGATGTCTCATCGGAAATTGTCCATTGAATACTTAGAAGAAGATAAGAGTTTCATGCAATTTGTAAAAGATCATATGGATGTTGAATGTTGTATTCGTTGTCTATGCATAGATTGCTTAAATGTGAACATTTAAAGTCAAGATGTGGTATATAACCACTTGCTAATCTGAGGCATAGATGAATTATATATCCCATGGCTTTATCATAGCGAACGTTCAGAAGCAACCTATATATAGGAGAAGCGTTGGTACAAGTGTTGATGATAGTAACAATAATGATGTAGAAGATTGTGATATTAATGATGAAGGTGATATCGGATTGGCGAGATGTTAGAGGATTATGGGGATTCTATGAAGACTATGAATGAAATTGGTTTGCCTAGCATAATTGGTAGTATTACATAAAATAATTTTGGGAAGTTATTGAAAGTTGCTCAAGAAGAATTATATCTAGGGTGCTCGAAATTGTCACAGTTATCTTTTGTTGTGAAGTTGTTGCATTTGAAGGTCCATAATAAATGGAGTAATAAGTCTTTTGATATGTTAATTGACTTGCTCAATGATGCATCACCTGTTGGACACAAATTGCCCAAATCTTATTATGATGCAAAGAAATTGTTAAGATACCTTGGATTAGGATATATATTAATACATACATGTAAGTATGATTGTGCTATATTTTAGAAGGACGGTAAAGATCTTGAAGACTATCCTATTTGTGGTACATTAAGGTGGTGAGTGGATGATGGGAAAGGAAAAAAGATACCGCATAAAATCTTGAGATACTTCCCTATTAAAACACGACTGTAAAGGCTTTTTATGTTAAAAAAACAACTATAGATATGAGGTGGCAGAAAGAGAAACACATTGTTGACAACATTATGCATCATCCAGTAGACTCAATGGCATGGAAAGACTTTGATGGAAAGTTTCCATGGTTTGCATAGGATTTTTGTAATTTTCAACTTGGTTTAGCCTCAGATGGATCCTTTTAGTAATATGAGTAATTCTTAAAGTAAGTGGTCGATAATTCTAGTGCCATACAATTTACCTCTATGGAAGTGTATGAAGGAGTGTTTTATGTTATTATCTTTACTTATTCCATAACCTAATGCTCCTAATAAGGATATCAAAGTATACATGCAACCATTAACTGATGACTTAAACCATATATGGGAGGTTGGATTAGAAACTTTTAATGTTGTTGAAGGTCAAACATTTATAATGCATGCGACGGTTTTATGGACAATAATTGATTTTCCAACTTATGGGAATTTGTCTGGATAGACCACTAAAGGAGATATGGTTTATCCTGCTTGTAACCATCAAACTTATTTAGTGAGGCTACGAAGTAAAATGTGTTATACGGAACTTCGTCGTTACTTAGAACATGGGTATAGATGGCGAAGAAGCAAATTGTTTAATGGCAAAGTATAATTGGATGAAGCTCCTTTGCACTTATCTGGTGAAGATGTGGTTTACGAGCTATCATATTTGGGTGACATTAAACCTGGAAAACACCCAAGTAATAGAAGGTGAAGGCTAAGTATTGTTGAGCTCAATTGGAATAAAAAAGCATATTTTTAAATTTCTCGTACTGGAAGGAATTGCTATTAAGGCATAATCTTGATGTGATGCAAATTCAGAAAATATTTGTGAGAATATTTTAGAAACTGTGATGGGAATTGATGGTAAATAGAAAGACATAATTAAGGCTAGGTTATACTTGAAAGAAACGAATATAAGAAAAGATTTGCATTTGAAAAGAAGAGATGATGGGTCATACATTATTCCACCTGCTTGTTACAACATGTCAAAAAAGAAGAAGCAAACTTTTTGTCAATTTCTATCAGTCAAGTTTCCTGATGGGTATGCATTTAATATAGCTTGTTGTGTGAATGTTAAACAAGGAAAAGTATTGGGCTTGAAAAGATATAATTTTCATGTACTTCTACAACGATTCTTGTTGGAGTACGAGGGTGTTTGCCGAAGGATGTGTTTATAACTTTGGGTCAATTAGGTGAGTTTTTAAGCAATTATATTGTAAGACATTTCAAGTTGAAGAGCTTGAGAAAATGAAAAAATACATAGCTTTGATTATATGTAAGCTTGAACTAGTATTCCCCTCATCGTTTTTTAATGTTATGCTGCATTTGGAAAATCATTTACCATATGAAGCAAAACTTTGTAGACTAGTTCAATTTTGATGGATGTTCCCCATTAAAAGGTAATTTATATTAACTTTACTTTTTTAAAAGTTATTAGTTAGTAACAATAGTTAATGTTTTATATTTTGTTTAGGTTTTTATGCTCTCTTAAGCGTTATGTACATAATAGAGCTCGACCTGAAGGATCTATTGTAGAGGCCAATATGACGAATGAATACTTGAAATTTTGTTTGGCGTACTTAAATGGCGTTTATACAAGATTTAATAGACAAGAAAATAACTTTGATTTTGATCAAGATAGTGGCTTGTCAATTTCCTCCCAAAAAGTTAGGTCACTTGTCGAAAAATATGTGGAGTTAACTAAAGACAAATTTGAAATTGCCCATTGGTATATTTTTAACAATTGCGAGGAAGTCGATATATATTTAGAGTATGTATATTGCTTTTCATTCAAAATTTCATATTTAAAATTTGTGAGTTAATCTATATTTCCTAATATCTACTTAATATTTAAATAAAGAGCACAAAGATTTAATTCAAAGCAAATGGTTTAATCTTGGTGACATAAAAATTAATGGCAATATTACTAGCATCAATGTTAGTAAGACATGGTATGATAATAACCCTTTGGTCCTTAAGTAAGACATGGTATGATAATGACCCTTTGGTCCTTACAAGTCAGCAAGTATTCTACTTCAATGATACTGTATTGGGCAGCAATTAGAAGGTTGCTCAAAATTTTCAACACCGAAATCTCGTTGATTTTTGTGAAAGGGATAATGGTTATGAGTGAGGATGGTGATGAAATGTATCAGGAGATTGAATAAGAGTTTAATAATGAAGCCATTCAAATAGAAGATGCAGATATATCATCATTCCATAGAAGAGATGTTGATCCTAATATAGTACAAGCGGATGAAGTATAAACTACTCTGATCGTAGAAAGAGATGAAGACTATATTGAGGATGAATTATATGACAATGATGATTGATAAGTGTAAATTGTATCATGTTTTATGGCATAGTTTGATATGTATTTAACTGTTAACTCAATCATTTAGTATATGTTTAGGTTAAAATTGTGTTAGTTTGTTAATTATTTATGTTTTAAGTGTTTTATAGGTTAGTACAAGTCTTTGAGCTTAAATATTATGTTTTTGAGGTACCTTGATATGTTTGTTAGTGTTTCAGGGTCAATATTGAAGAATGGAGGAGTTTCGGAGACATTTGGATAGAAACAACGACCCATGAGGCCATAATCGTGACAGAAACTCCAGATTTGGCCCATGACCGTGGCCTACATGCCACGATCGTGACAGAAGCCCAGGGAATGGCCCATAATTGTGACCTATATGCCACGATCATGACAAAAGGCTCAGATATGGGCCATAATCGTGGCCTGTGTCAGGCAGACTCACAGACACTCAAGGACGTCAAGTTTCGAGGAATTTTTTGGACCTTCAAACCCCGAAAAGATCCTAAGGTTACCCAAAACACAAGAGGATACTTAAAGAACAAGAAAAAAGGCAGAAAGGGAGCTTTTGCATCAGCCACCTTAAGAAACCCTGAAAGAGACCATCGAGAGATAAAGGAAGAGAAGAAGGAAGAGAGAAGAGGAGAAGAAGCTGACTCAAAATACTTCCCGGATCAGGAGGTTTCTCGACTTCGTTGTCTCTCGTCATCCATTTTAGATTGTATTTCCTGTTATTTTCAGTTTTATTATTGTATAAAAGTGGATTGAATAGTTAATGATAGGATCTAGAATATCGAGGATGATCTAAACTCACATTAAGAATTTTATTTTTGAATTAATGAAAATCTAATTATTTATGTGTTCATTGGATTTTGTTGTGGTTTGATTCTACGATTGCATAATTCGATAATAAACTGGGAGGGTGAATCAAATGAAAAATGATTAAATTGGACTAACGAGAGTTAAGTGATTTAATAGAAATTAGAATTAAATCAGATTGGTAATTTATGCGAAGAGAGATCTTGTACAGGGTTCTGATAGTTTATTAGAGAACTTGAGAATTAATTAGAGTTTTATATAGGTTGTGAATTGAGAGATTGTAACTTCCATAATTTGATTAGGGTTTATGATTTAGGGTTAATGGTTATAACTCGAGAGAGAGTAATCAACTATAGGATAGTCTAGAACCAACAATCCAATGATTCATAATCAGTTAGGTTAACTTTAAGGATAGGTAAATTTCCCTTTCTCTCAGTTGGTAATTTCTTTCAGTTGATTCTTGCGTATGTTGCAATTGCTTAGTAATTAGTATTTTGATGATTGATTCTTAATTTGAGTGATTAAGTTAAATTCTCGTTTTAGTTTCATTGCATCTTGAATTTTTGTTATTTATTTCTAGCCTTAGATTTTAGGATTAGATTAGTTCCCTCCTCGTGGGATGTACTACGCTAACGAGCCGTGCTGTTACAGATTATCGAGGGTTAATAATTAAAACTTACACATAACCAAACCACCGATCAATGATACTTTGGCTGAATATAATAGTGATGAAAAATCGAATCATAAGGTAATTAATAATGATGACTTTCAAGAATTTGACCATGATGATTGAAGGTCATAAAAATATTGCTTTTATTGTTTGAAATGTATTGTTGATGTTTGAGTTATGTTAATACGTATTGTTGATATTTCACTTATGTTAATGCGTATTGATAATAATTCATTTATGTTAATGCGTAGTGTTGAAGTTTTCTTGACATCTACATATAATAATAATGCTGAAATAAGCAAACATGAACTACACTTTTGATACAAACACGTCTATATCATTTGGCCTCATTTCATTCAATCAATACTAAAATAACTAAAGACAAACTATGTTGATGATTGAGATATGTTTATGCGGAATATTGATGTTTGACTTATGTTTATGCGGAATGTTGATGTTTGAGTTATGTTACTATGGAATGTTGGTGTTTGAGTTATGTTAATGCGAAAAGTTGGTGTTTAAGTT
Organism: Erythroxylum squamatum; assembly: GCA_025629845.1. NCBI lineage: Eukaryota > Viridiplantae > Streptophyta > Magnoliopsida > Malpighiales > Erythroxylaceae > Erythroxylum > Erythroxylum squamatum. Next base: position 19,754,854 of record JAOTBA010000005.1, on the reverse strand, counting down.
ATGTATATGCGGATTGTTGATGTTTCAATTATGTTTTTCCATATTGTTGATATTTTAGTTATCTTAATGCGGAATGTTCATGTGTGAGTGATGTTAATGTGGAATGTTGATGTTTGACTAATGTTTATTCGGATTGTTAATGTTTGGGTTATGTTTATACGTATTGTTAACGTTTGGGTTATGTTTATGCGTATTGTTGATATTTAACTTATAGATATTTAATATAATGGCACTTGGTAGAAACAAAGGAGAGAAGGTGGCAATTAGCGAAATTGTTCCTTACCCATAACAACCAGCTCAATCTGACCCTATCTAAAAACAACAACTGACTTCATCCACCAATGAAGTCGGTCAACAACAACCTCTATCTATCTCAACTCATGCTGAGGGATCTTTAGGTCTGTTAATCTTTACCACCTATAATTAAACTTATGCTAAAAAATATATTTAAATGTTTAGTGCATTTTTTTCTTATCCTTATTCTTTTGTTGTCAGGTTCCAATATTAACATCAGAAAAAGAGGTAGAGTTATCACTAAAAGTTCTGAGTTGCAACGCATGAATGTTGCAATGAATAGCAAGTTGTCAATACATATTGACACCTCACAAGGTCGTCCTGTTGACAAAATCTAATCAGCAAAATTGTCCAGTGAGTTAGCAGCTATTATCAGGACTGAATTGCCTTGCCTTCAGCATGCCAAGCAATTGAAGGAAAACAACTTGCTATAGAATTCTCTGGACAAAGTTTGGGTAATTTTTCAATTTGTTTAATTATATGCATTTTTACTTATTTAAAGACTAATTTCACTTTTACTTATTGTTCACAGATGAAGGTCAATATTGTCGATATTGACAACCTTAAATTTTCAAGTTGTGTGACTTCACTGTTGCAACAAAGGGCCAAGGATCATCATTGTCGACTACATAAATACTACAAAACTTTTCCTTCTGATAAGAGGTAAGGAGACATATTTCCGAATGGATGTCTTCGAAAAATTGGAGCCAAAAGTGTGATTTTTGAGCCTCTGCCAATGTTAAGGTTTGACTTCTTTCTCTTCACATGTAGATTTCATTAACCTTGTTATACAATTTAATGAATACTTCTTTTCTTTATTTGGGAAAAGTGTGAGAAAGCCAAAGTTAACAGAAGAAAAATAAAAACTCCTCACAACCAAGGCTCCAAATCATTTGTTGTCATACGGAAAAGAATATGTAAGTTCTTTATTTAGAAGTTATAATTATATTAGTAATTACAATACTATTTATTGTATTTTCAATTAATTTTTTCATAAAACAAAGTGAGAAGGAATTATATGGACAAGAATGTGATGGGATCACTCTATACAAACTCACTCACTATGTCAGTATAAAAATTTGTTTAAATTCAATATTGATTTTTTTTCTTAATTTTAGAATAAGATGTAGGAGTTATTGCAAAGATCATTGTCTAACGAAAATGAGCCAAATGTAGATGAAATTTGCAACAACATACTTGGTATAAGATCAAGCTACATCAAAGGTCTTGGATTTGGCCCTAAGCTAACTGCTTCGTCCTCATCCAGACCATCAAATGTTGACCGTCTTAAATAGGAGAACCAGTCGCTTAAGGCTAAGTTAGATTGTAATGAACAAAAGTTAGAATGCAATGAATGAAAGTTGGCCAAGCTTGAAAAGATGGTCGAACAAATACTTAGCCCGAATTATGTAATTAGTAGTGACGATGAAAAGAATTCTTAGTTTGTACATAACTATTTTTGTTAACGTGTTTATTTAACATTTATTAATATTTTATTGTTTATATAACATGTTTCTAATTTCTAATTACATTTTTTGCATAATAAATTATTAAAAAAAACTAAATATTACATATTACATGGATTAAAAATGTCACCAATAGTTGTAGTTAGCATGATAAAACTTTTAGTAATAATGTTTATTAAAAATTAAAATAGTAAAAAAGATTTGCCTATGTTTTTTTAAATAGTTGCCAAAACTTTTTAGCTATGTTTTCAAAAACATACTCAATAACTTTTGGTTGTGTTTTAAAAAACGCTGCAAATTTTTTTTTGCTACGTCTGCTATATCGTTCCTAATAATTTTGGGCAATAATTAAAAATTTGTAGCTAAATATTATTAGCTACGTTAGTAACATTTATCCACAAAAATTAAGCGTACCAAAATATCATTGACGATGACTTTTTGTATCGTAACGGCTCTCTTTTCGCTACATCTGTGCCTCATAGCAAAAATTAATTAGCGATGATTTGTTAAAAATATTGCCTATAATATTTTGCTATTGAAATTTTGTGAAATTTAATATCGCTACTAAATATTATCAACGAGGAAAGAAGGATTTTTAGTGACAAGTTTTCATCACTAAAAATCTCCTCTGTTGAAGCGCGTAAAAGAAAAAACTTCAAAGAATCAATCGTTGATACGTCACTTCATCTGTGAAAATTTTATTTCAGAATGTCAATGGCTACTGGATTTTTGTTCCTTTTCTTTTTTTTCTTTTTTTTGAAAATTTAAAAATTTCATTAACTATAGAAAAACTATATACAATTTCAATGGAAGGATTCCTGCGAGAATCCATAGTTACACACTACATTGGCTACAATTCAACCCGGTTACGTTACAGAAATAAAGAGTGGATTAAAGCCTCCACGGTGCTGCATACGAGGGGATAGCTTAGGTGTTCCTTCTTTGGCGATAACCAGAGATTTAATCTCATTGACTATGCTAGTCGCTAACTGATATGGCTAAGAATGCTCCTTTCTATTTATCTGTCTATTCCTTTCCATCCAAATGCTGTATACTGACTAAGAAAAAACAGTGCTGAAGATGGATTCCATCATTCTTCCGGATAGCAGAAACTTGAGTAACCCATGTTAGTTAATCATCCCAGACATACGGACAGTGGGTTGCCTCGAGTACAGTTGGCACCTGCCCAGGGCCACGTTGAGGAGGGACCCCCTAACCTCATATTTTAGCTTTTGACTCCCACAATATATAACTAATTCACTCAAAATTGATTTAATGTTGATAATGTTTTGAAGAGTAAACATTAGGTAAGTTTCAAGATTACTGGCAGTAAGTACTCTAAGATTGCAAGTTCCAAGATTGCAGGTTACGGAGGCTGCAGGTAAAGTTAGTAATAAATAACTTTAACATTGGTAATTTTTTACGTTAAAAGTTAACTGTTAGACAAGTTTATTTAACATTATAAATTAACATCTCGTGCTTATAAATAGTTTTGAAATATTTAAGTATACTTTTACTTTCTAATTTCTTTATTTTTCATCAATATATGTATTTAAAGTACTCCAACTCAAAAATTAGCAGCAAAAAATTTTACGATTCTGTCTTCTGAGTTCTGAGTATAATTTAAAGATAAAATTTCTTATTTGTTAATGTATTTTTGCTCTATGTTTTTTTATTTTTAATATTAGATATTCAATTTTGCTATTTATTTTTTTCTCTGTCACAGATATAATATCATTTATATATCTTTGTGATATATTGTGAAGCTGCTAGAGTTTGGTTGTACCTAACTTTAACAGCTTCCCGTTTCAAACATGTACCTACATACTTCTTCCAGTTTCAAACATGTAAAATTAAGTATATTGTCGATTTATTAGGACCCTTTTTTTATTTCGTCCGGAACTTATAAAAAGATAGGAACAGCCCTCCTCGAGTATATGGCGCATCTGACCCCAAATAGTTTTGTAAAATAAGCAATTAAAAAATAAATGGTTCCTATTTTCCGGTACCATTCGACATAACACACAAATGGTTCCTTTTCTTTTTCTCTTCACAGGTCCTTTTAACTCTTTCACGGACCGTAAAAATTTGAAGGGCGAAAGAGAGTGAAAAGAAGAGAGGTGTAGAGACCATCTTATGGTAATCTCATCATCTTCTAATTCATGTTCAGCAATTACAATGTAGTCCGACAAACTCCACTCAGGTCTCTTTTGGAAAGCCGACTCATCAGAATCAATAACATCCGAATCTTCACAACCGCTCCATTTTCTTTTAATGATTCTAGGAGTTAATCAAGTAACTTCTTTAGTTTCCAACTTTTCACCATCATTATTTATACGCTCAGACTGGACAGGACTGACCTTTCTGGCATTTCCAGCTAATATGTACATCCAAAACACATTTCGAGATTATATGACAGCTCGAACTATATGCAGGTTTGATTGACCTACATTTCTCTAGGAATGCACATAATTTGAGAAAGAAAACTCCTATACTTTTCAATAGTTACGAGCTGCACACCATGTCTCACTATTCAAGAAGTGTTTGAAAAACCTGAAACAAAAAAGGGACAATTCAACTCACTGGAAGAAACCAGGACATTTTCATGGGAAAACTATGTTTGTTAGTAGTTAATTGGAAATCTTAACATTATTTCTTAAAGCAGTATATATAAATAAGTAGTTATAGTCCCAAAAGAACAAGATTTTTTATATCTAATCATTAGAACTGACAGGTAACCTATATGCATTCTTTAGAAGGTTAGAATTGAAGCTAAAAGGAGTCGTAGCACCTCAATTACGTCTGTTCTAACAAATTCAAGTATGCTTTCATAATCGAATATATTCTTGATAATCTGAAATGATTAATCCAGATTCATGTTGCAGAATTTATATTAAAATATAATAAGTGGTATGAGAACTTATACATATTGGATTATTGAGATTAATGGATTGTTTTGATATGGGTGTAATTTTGTTCTTTAGCCATGAATATTCCTTTTTGTATATTAATGACTTTTTCTCTTTTAAGTTTTGCATGGCTTTAATTTTCGGATTAATAATAAAAAGAAAACCATGATTTGACTTGTTAGTTTGGTCAAACATTAACCATATTGTTTATGCTTCTGAGCCGTTATTTGTTTGTATTAAAGATTGGTCAACTATCATACAATTATTGCATGTTATATATATGAATCTTTTAAATTTTACAACATTTATGATTTTCTATTTTGGTTGAGATTAATAACCTTTATATGTTCTATTTGTTCGCTAAATTAAAATGGAATTATAATTCAACCATTGATTAATTAAATTCAAATTTTAGCTATTATATTTTTAATTTTTAGTAATTGATATTTTAAATTAATTAATCATCATAATATATTACCAAAGTAACCTCTTTTTTTTTCAGATTAATTAATTTTAAAATATCAAGACATTTGTGTGTGGATGAATTTCATTTAGATAATAATCATTTTAAAGTAAGATTATTATTTAATCAAAATCTAAACATACTTCTGCTGATAACTATGAGAAAAATTTTGGGTTCTCTACGAAAACTATAAATCGGTTTAAAGAAAGGTTTAAATTTTGAAACGAACTTATTATTAATAATTGATCACTAGATCAAGAGTATCATTTACGAATTTATATTTCTCTCTAAAGACTAAATTGGAATAATATGCTAAGTATCTTATGATGAGATTGCCATTATTTGAATTTTTTAATTACGTTGCATTCAGATTTTAATTGAGTTTATTGGTTTATTTATTTATATTCTTTACTTGGTGAATATTTATTTTGTTACAATGTTTGTCACATTAACTCTATATCTATGCTAAATGGAATAAAATTTAAGGTTCAGGAAGAGAACATTATGATCGTTCTTGGTTGCATGGATTTTGACCTTGCCTTTTGGATTGAGCAACCCCTTACTTTAATGGATGCATGTTCTTCCAATGACAAGTGGAATTGGGTGAAGTGGGAATGCTCAAATTACAGGAGTCTTATGATTATGAAATATAACAATTCTAAGAACATTCAAGGGCACAATATCCAAAGAGAAGGACGCCCAATTGTTTCTTAAATAATTTAAGCAGTGTTTTCCTAAAACAAAAAGGTGGAAACAAATACTCTTTTAGCAAGTCTTGTTTCCATAAGGTATATAGGTAATGGGAAATTAGAGGGTACATAATAAAAATGTCTCATCTTTCTTTAAAATTAACGGCATTAATGTTAGAGTTTTTTAAAGACTTACTTATACATCTAGTTTTGTTCTCTCTTCCCAAACAATTCAATCAATTTAAATTCAATTACAACTATAAATGGTGAAATGGACTCTTAATAAGCTCATTTCCCAGTGTGTGTAAGAACAAAATAGATTAAAGCAAGAGAATGTTAAAAGTGTTCATTTGGGATCCACCTTTAAGGGTAATAATAAGAAGAGAAAGATAAGGAAGTTGTAGGATTTGTAACATAAAAGAAAAAAATATAAGGAACAAAAATAAAAATAAAACTGAGGAATTTGCTTACTACTTTTATGGAAAGATTTCTCACAAGAAAAAGGAATGTACCACATATCAACTTGGCATGTAAAGAAAGGTATACTTCTTTCTTCGGTTTATTCTAAGGTTAATTTGATTTTAGTACCTAAACACACTTAGTGGTTAGAATTTAATGTCACTACTCATATAAGTGTGTTCATGCAAATTGCCTAAGTTGCTAAAAACTTAGTGATGGTGAAAGGTACATCTATGTATGTGGTAGAATAATAATTGAAGTTGAGGTAATAAAGACTTTTAAGTTATCATTTAGGATTAGATATTATTTGAATTTGAAAGAGAATTATATTGTACTATTTTTATCTAGAATTTGATTTATATTTCTATATTAGACAATGATGGTTATTATTGTTTTATTAGAAATTGAGAATTTAGTATTTTTCATTATTCCAAAATAGGAATAGATATTATTTGGGTTTGAAAGAAACTTTTGTTGTAATGTCTTTTAGTTGAAATTTGGTTTCTATTTTTGTATTGGACCATATTGGCTATTATTGTTGTTTTAATAAATATAAAATTTAGTCCTTTTCATATTCAAACCTTATATGTTCCAGTTATTTATTAAAATATGATAATCTATACTTTCTTGATATAATTGCCTTATTTAATGAAACCTTGCATGTTAGTTTACGAGATACAATGATAATTAGCAAATGATAATTTTCCTTTATTATGGAATAAGTCTTTAGGACATAGTGATTGAACCCAAGTTTATCATATAAATTGGCTACACTTTCATGGTTGTTAATGTACTTTTTGACTCTTAATTCATGATTTTTGTGTTTAAATTAGTCCCTTACGATGAGCTTATGCTTTATGCAATTTGTTAGTAAAATTGTGCAATTTGACATTAATTGCATTATAATTTTTCTAAGTACAATTGATACTGCAAATTGTTATTTTATATTGTAGGAGAAAAAGGAGTCAACAAGGATCAGAAGAGTCAACACGGCGTGAAGTCCTTAAGGCACGTCGCGGCGTGAAGCCGCGGCGAAACGTAATTATCACGTTACGAGCAAGTCACTTCCACACGTCGCGATGAATTTCTATTCGTACGTCACGACGAGCAAGCTAGAGCACACGTCGCGACGTCGATTAATTTACACGTCGCGACGTGCAGGCGGGCACCCGGACTCTACTCGGACTCTTCACTCACTGTGGTGACCCGGCCCGTATCCATCTTCTATAAATCTGCCGAATTAGGTCATTACAGGGGACGAACTTCACGACATACAGAGTCGGCTAGACAACGAGAGGGAGAGGGAGAGTCATTCGACAGATAGAGAGAGGAGAGCACAAAGAAACTCGAAGCTTCGCGTCCTCACCAGGGTTCTGATATGTGCTTAATTGTTGATACTTTTAATTATTTTCACTTAGCGATTATTGATACAAAAATGATTAAAATGCTCACTTTAATTCATATTTAATTTTAGGTACAAATTGGGAGCAAAGAAATTAAAGTGAGTTAAAAGTATTACATTTGGGTCATTTTTTTGAAGATCAATATTAGCTTGTCTTTATGGAATGAACAAAGAGGAATTGCATTTTAAATGGGATCAGCAACAAAATTAAAATGAATTAAGAGGCAGCTAGAGATCAAGGAAGCAGCGTGGAATTAGAGGTAGCTAAGATGAGACGCAACAAATTAATTGGTGGCTTCACGCAATACAAGCTACGGAGACGCTAGGAATAAGCAGCGTTTGAGAGAGGCAAATCACATGGGATTAGAGAAAAATTAAATCAGAAGCATTATATCAATTGAAAGGTGATGCAAATCAAGTGACGTAGGCGCAAAGTGAGGAACAAATTAAAATCACAGCAAAATAGAAGAGGACAGCTGGAGGCTACGGAAATGACGCATAGAGAAGGCTTGGTGAGGTTGCAAATTAAATTGGCTAGAGGCATCAACAGCCCTCATTGCCCAGCAGAGAATGTCATGCACAAGAGAAGCCAAATTAAATGAGAGACACGCGTGAGACAAAAGAGACTTAAGGAAGGAGGCGTCGTACGCACAATTGCAATTAAATTGGAGAAAATCAGCTACGGAAGCAACACTTAAAAAGTAAAGCAGAGAAGCAAGACAGCTTGCAATAAAGAGGAGAACGCAATAGGTGTGTCGGCACATATGGGATTAGAGCAATAAATTAACGCTGGAGACACACATGACACGGACAGTAGAGCAACAAAGAAAATCAATTAGCTAACAGCATCAGAAGGGTGGACGTTCACGCAAGAATGAGAGGCGTCGTTTGGAAAATGAAGGAGCAGCTTAAGGCATTAAAAATCAAGCAACACGTGGGCAGTAATTAAATAGACAAGCAGCTACGGAGGCACAAGGTCGAACACAACTGTCGGCACCCTAGAGGAGAAAATCTCATATTAAAGGAAAATCACGAGAACGGAATTGACGTTAAATAGCTGAAGGTAGTGGACACGTGGAGAACGCATAAGGCAGCTGGGACTTAAATGAATTAAAGGAAAATAAATACAAGAGTGCGGCAACAATAAAAGGAGGTCGAGGGCGGCGCTTGTCCGAGGAATAATGAACAGAGGCGCAAACAAGGATTAAATTAGCGCTAAAAATGAGTAGCGCCGGCAGAGAGGGTTTTAACAAAAAGGACTGATTATTAATTGTACAGTGTTGGCGCAATGGAAAAATAGTAGAGATTCACGCAAGAGAAGAACGCCGACGCTGGAGCCAGGCGGAGTGCGCACAGTGCTGGATGCTGGAGACGCAGGCGCCGAAGGCTTGGAGCTGGCAGCTTGGCTTGGAGATGCTGGAGAGTTGACGCTAGCACAGTGAAGTGTAGGCAGTGAAGAGATGCCTTAGAACTGAAAACTCCGATGTTTATTTGCTAAATCAGTGAATATTGATATTGCGAAGAGCTTGCGGCAGTTAGAATTAAATAGGGCTTTTTGGGTAGGGATTGGATGAGGGCTGAAGCAATTTATTGGGAAAGTCCCATGAAGGGCTAGACGTCTCGGCACCGGTTCGGAGGTAATATCGACGCCGACGACCCGGGTTAAGTGATTTTATTATTATTTTGTTGTTTCTTTCTCTCATTAGAAATTGATTGTGTTATCCTGTTTTAACTGATTTGGGTATTGTGTATGGATAATTGGACTTTCGTTATTGTTCGGTTATTTATGTATGAACCCATTGGGTATTGTGATTTGTTAATTTTAATGCGTTCATTGAATTGCTAATTGCGAGCCCATTGCTAGAATTTCGATATAATCCGTAATTGTTATGTTGAAATTCACGTGTAGCGACTAATGATTCGTAATCAT
>JAOTBA010000005.1:19700466-19710859 GCA_025629845.1 Erythroxylum squamatum | reverse complement strand
GAAAATCAATTTCATAGGTGATCAAATTATGAAAAGCATTAAGAACAAATTGCAATAATCAAGCCTTTAAGTAAAAATAGGCATAAGAGATTAAACGTAGAAAATACCAATTAACTGAGTTTACATCAAGGGTTCCGTTAAAATCCTAGAAGAACAAAATGGTGATGTTGCTCTTCAATTTTGCCACCAGCTCTATTGCTTCTTCTTCAATCCTTCTCACGTTGGTGGAGCCTTTGGTGTTTGCACCTTCTCCTGTGACGTAACGTTGTGCTCAAATGCTTTTTCATCTCCAGCAATGTTGTCTCCACTAACCAGTAGCTACGTTATACCTCCCCAGCTATTCACCTCTTCACCAAGCCACCAGCTGCTACCTTATGTGTTAGTGGAGAGAGAGTTAAGAGAAGGCTGTGCGTGAATGATGATGTAACTCCCTTGTATCCACTGCCACGCGTCATGTCTTCTGTTGATTTTATTCACGTGGACTGTTCTGCGTGATGCCCAATTAAAACATCCCTTTTTAATTTGCTTGCTTCCAGCTATCAGCGCTACCATCTCCTGCTTCTTGCGTGTCCTCTGGCTCATTTTAGACAATTAATTAATTTCAAATTAAAACCATAAAAAGCCAGCCCCTTTATTTTTTTCTTCTCCTCTGATTTTGACCTGTTGCGTTTTGGACTGGTGTTGAACTGTTCTTTGATTAATTGTTGTTGCAGTCCTTTATAACAAAAATCAAGTACGTACAAAGTAAACATGAACAATTATAAATGCAAATTCAGGCGAACCAAGCAATTTAGCAAGAAAGTTATATATATAACCCAATAATTAATCCAGAAATTAAGGAAAAATGCCATAATATTTAATAAGAAAATGCATCCAACAACTGTTTAGCTTGTGCCCTGCTTTACGTATGCGTTGATTTATTCTGTGTTCACTCTTTTCTCGCGCATCTCCCTACTGCCTCTTCTTGTATGCGTCCACTATTCCATAAAATTCACCTGTTGCGGCACTCTCCAATTTTTTTTCGTGGCTTTCATTCCCACTGTAGCTCGACGTGACCAATAAAGGTCACTTGTCAAGCCCTCCTAATTCATTTGCTCATTGTCTGCCGACGCTCCTCCCTACAGCCTCTAATTCCTCTAGCCATCTCATGTTCTCCTTTTAAAAACCACACTAAAACCCTTCTTCTCTTGTTATGTCTCCACGTGTTGCCAGCCTCTTGGCTGTTGCTGGGCTGATTTTGACCATTTTATTACAACCCTTTCTGCTCCTCTAATGCCCGTCACCTACGTTCATGCATCAATTAATTTCTCTCCCTTACCCATTTAATTTGTTGTCCGTATATGCGTGTTGATTTTGTTGCTATAGCGTCGTCCACGTGCTTGCTTGATTTGCGTTGTTGTGCCCTTGCGTGGATGGACTGCTGTGCTTCTCATTTAATTTTTTGTCACCTCCGTCTATGTTGTCGCGTCAAATACGTAGCTGCTTCTCTTCCTGCTGATTTAATTTGCTATTGCGTGAACAGCCATTTAATTGATTGTCTCCTTATGTGTCTAGCTCCTCATGCGTCCATATATATGAAGTCACGCACAATTCAAATGTCACCTGTTAAATGCGGCTGCCCTTGTATTTATTTTCTCCTCTGCACACTAGCGCCACTGTCCATTTAATTTTGCTCTCTATTTAGGCCTTCAGCTGCGTCAATTACCTATTGCCCCCTAATTGTCACCGTAAATCCCTTGTTTTTGTGTCTTTCCAGCTGGCTGTCTCCTCTCTAAATCGACGCCACCTGTTGTTTTAATTTGCTACTCTCTTGTGCGTGACTATTATTTTTCTTTGTCTCACTCCATGCAAGCAAATACATATTAATCTTCAAAAAATGATCCATATGTCACACTTTCGACTCACTTTAATTTCTTTGCTCTGAAATTGTACCTAAAAATAAATATGAATTAAAGTGAGTATTTTAATCATTTTTATGCCAATAATCGCTAAGTGAAAATAATTAAAAAATATCAACAATTAAGCATATATCATCCCACCCCATTAGGGGTCCACCCACTCTAACCTTCATCTCTCAAATTAATCTTTCATCTTCCAAATTAATCTTTCCGACTTCCAAAATAACATTAACTCTCTTTTAATTGATGAAGATTATTAATTGCTAATTAATGGTTGCAGAAAAGGAATGAAACAATTTTGGGTGGAGTTCATTTTAATAAATCTACTTAATATTTTTATTTTCCAAACTAACGTTAACTTTTTAGCTTCCTATACTTATAAATTCATTTGAAGCATCGTACACTTTAATTTTTTTACGTCCATCAACATATGAATATAAGATACTCAAACTCAAAATTTACAGCAAATAATTTTGACAGTTATGAGTTCTGAGTTCTGAGTGATAATTTAAAAGTAAAGTTTCTCAATTTTTTTTATGTTTTTTAGCTTACTAAATACTTGAATATATTATAATTAGTTTGTAATTTGTCATTCACTTGGATGCCATATTAGCATTTTAAATCAGAACATTAATATTAAATAATATTGTGTTTATTTCTGTTTCTCCTTTTTTATTTTTATATTACTTATTATTTATCAAAAATAGCATTAAACATTAATTAATAATTTAATTTTTGTAATTGTAATTTTCATTATACTTTGCCACAATTATCATAATAATTGTTAGATTTATGTTCTTGTAGAGGTTCATATAAGTTTAGTAACAATATGACTAAAGTCAAATTTGAGGATTTGATAAGTTAATGTATGAATAATTAATAATATAGTAATACGACATTTACTATTATTTTGTAGTTGAAAGTTAAATAATACCATAGATAGTTGATAATGCTACATTTACTATTATGTTAATTCCCATAAAAGAAAATTTTTTATTACTTAAAATTTAATAAAATTTATTTGATAATTAGATAATACCGTAAATAGTTGATATGATATACTACATTTACCATATGTTAATTATCATGAAAGAAAATTTTTTATTACTTAAAATTTAATAAAAATTATTAATAATATAGACCTTTATCTAGTTGCTTGACAAAATAATGTTTAATCATTTCCATAACTTGCAAAATAGGATAATATTTGGTTTGGCAAACTTAGAATAGTTAAAAATCAGAATAGTTAATAAATTATAATATAATTTACTCCTAAGTTTGTTAATTTCTTGTATTTTTAGAAATTGGTGTTTATCTATCATTAAAATTTGCTCTTTATTTTTTCCTCTGTCACAGATATAATACTACTAATATATCTTTTTGATATATTGTCAAGATATTGGTGTTCTGTTGTTCCTGCATTCTTCTTCCAGTTCCATACAGGTGCTTTTGTTCTTTTTCTAGTCCAATTGTGTTATAATTTGTTTATATTATGTTTCCTAAAAAGCATTTGTATGGAAGTGAAAAAAGGAAAAGAAAAAAAAAAAAAAACAAGTGGAACAGTTAATAGAATCCCAAAAAGGAGCAATTACTAAATTTATTAAAAGAGTAAGCTCATTTTGTGAGAATCATGAGGAATTAGGTAAAGGTAGTTTTGAACAATATAAAGAAAATTTAAGTGATGAGATTCATATTCATGAGGATATTAGAAACTTGAATGAGCATAATCAGGTATCAAATGCATCCACTTTAGAAAATTTAAAGGCAAATGAGCAAGTAAGCCCTATATTGGATATTTATGATCCTAGAAATTGGGATAATCTTGATAACAAAGCAAAGGGCATTTTAGTTGAAAAAGGGCCTGTAAGAGAATTGAATCTTATGTTTCCTTTAGACAATAACTCTCAGCATTTTTCATATTCTTATTATTGTAGAAATTTGAGTAATGGAGAGATTAGCGATAGAAAATGGTTGGTTTATTCTAAACATATAGATAAAGTGTACTATTTTTGTTGTAAGTTGTTTAAATCTAATAGCAAACAAAGTGCACTAGTAAGTGATAGATTTAGAGATTAGAAGCATCTTAGTAAGAGACTCAAAGAACATGAAAATTGCATTGAGCATATGACTAATATGAGAACTTGGAATGGATTAAGAGTAAGATGGAGCAAAAGTCAAACAGTTGATAAAGATTTACAACAAGAAATTGTAAAAGAGAAAGAATGTTAGAGACAAGTTTTGATAAGAATAGTTTCTGCTATGAAATATCTTGCTAAATATAATTTGGCTTTTCGAGGATCCAATGAGATACTTTATCAAGATAGTAATGGTAATTTTTTACGATTGATTAAGATGATTGCTGGATTTGATGTAATAATGCAAGATTATGTTAGACGTATTCAAAATCATGAAATTCATCATCATTATCTTGGTCACAAAATTCAAAATGAGTTGATTTCTCTATTGGCCTATAGTGTTAGAAGTTATATCATAGGGATCATTAAAGAGGAGAAATACTTTTCTATTATTCTTGATTGTACCACAAATTTGAGTCATCAAGAACAAATGAGTTTGTTAGTACGATGTGTGAATGCGTCAAATAAAAAAAATATAGGAGTACTTTTTAGAGTTCTTGATTGTAGATGACACATTTGGATTGGGACTTTTCAATGAATTATTGAATGCATTTAAGTCTCTTGATCTTAATGTCTATAACGTGAGGGGTCAAGGTTATGACAATGGTTCTAATATGAAGAGAAAAGACCAATGGGTTCAAAAATGATTACTTAAAATAAATCCGAGAGCATTATATATGCCATGTGCTTGTCATAATCTTAATCTTACTCTTAGTGATATGGCACATCCTTGTGTTAAGTTGTTTCATTTTTTGGAGTTGTGCAACACATATATGCATTATTTTCAAGTTCTCCTAAAAGGTGAAAAGTTTTACTTGAAAATGTTTTAGGCTTAACCATGAAATCATTGTCTAACACTCATTAAGAGAGTCAAATGTTAAAGCTATTAGATTTCAAGCTCCTCAAATAAGATTGGCTTTGATGGAATTATCTAGATCTTGTGATGATGCCCAATTAAAGAGTGAAGCAGAAAGTTTGGTTAGTGTACTTGAGAGTTTTGAGTTTTTACTTGGTATGGTTATTTAGTATAATATTTTATTCCCTATTAAAATGATGAGTAAAAAGTTGCAGTCTAAATCTATGTGCATTGACGCTACTATAAAGCAATTAGAAGGTGTGATGGTATTTTTTGAGAAATATAAAGATGAAAGGTTTGACTCTAGTATGAATGTAACATCCCACCCCCGTTAGGAAGGGTAAACGGGGCACGGACTCGGATATCACCAACGATATCGGGTTCGGGTCACTCGGGAGTGGGGTGTTACAATGAATATTGTCAAAAGTCTTGCACATGAGATGAATGTAGAGCCTACATTTCCAACTAGACATTGTATTATTAGGAAAAGACAATTTGATGAAATTGATCACGATGGAGAAATACAATCAACTGAGGATTCTTTTAGAGTTAATTACTTTCTAGTTGTTGTAGATATGGCAATTACTCCATTGAAGAATAGATTTGAACCATTAACGACATTTGAAAATATTTTTGAATTTTTATTTGATTTAAAAAAGTTGAGATTGTTAGATGATAACCAATTAAGAGAATGTTGCACTAATTTTACAACAACTTTTTCTCATGATAATGTATCGGATGTGGATTTAGATGATCTTTTTCTGAATTAAAAGTGTTACAAATAACTTTGCTAAATGAGTTAATGTCATCAATTGAAATTTTAGAATTTGTTAAAGCTGCAGATTGTTATCTAAATGTTTCAATTGCTTATTGAATTTTATTAACTATACCTATGACTGTAGCATCAATTGAAAGAAGTTTTTCAATTGAATGGTTTAGTTATTTTATGTATCGAGAAGGATATGTTGGATAATATTGATTTTGATAATATTATTAATGATTTTGCATCTAGAAATGCACAAAGAAATTTTTTTCTATAAATCATTATCATCTGTGTGTTTGTTAGTGCAATTCTCTTAGTATTTTGCAGTCTAATATTGTTGTTCAATTGTTATTATTGCTATTTTGTTGTTACTGTTACTATTTTTAGTGATTTTATTGTTACTGATAGTTGTAAGAAATTATTAACTGATATTATGATCATTTAATATTTTCTTGAGTATGTGGACTTATAAATTGACTCACTTATGTATGAATATCAATTTTTAATAAATAAAAATATACTTTTAAAATTTACATGTTTGTATATTGCCGATTTATTGGGGCTTTTTTTTACTTTGCCCAGAGCCTATAAAACATTAGGAACGTCCCTCGTTACTAACCTTTATTTGTTTTTCTTTATACCAATATTACTTGAGAAATATTGCAACAGGTAAGCCATTTCTATACTATTTAGATAAACAAAAGGATAATAAATTTAGATAAGCATTTTTGAGATTTTATTATAGAAAATAATTGTCTATCTAAATTTCATCATTCACTTAATATTATATTTACTAAAATAATTATTGATATTTGCGAATTATTTATACTAATTTGCTTTTAATGGAATAATTATACATATGTCCCAAAATGTTTTCTTTTTTTCAGTTTGTGTCTAGTTAAACAAAATAAATCAATAAAAATATTTTGTCATAACTTGTCTTAATAGAATTTGCTTCTTTTCTTATTCATATTTCTATTTACTTCTCTAAATACTAGTCATGAAAAGGTGGACACTAATTATATAATGAATGATAAGCATTCTCTTTTTTTTTAAGACAAACAATCAATTAAGAAGATTTCTATTGGATGTTGTTGTTGTACTTAAGAGAAATATAAATTAATAATATTTTTTCATATTTTACTTAATATTCATACACTTGTTGAAAATATTTATATTTTATAAATTAACTATAGAAAATGGGATTATAGGGGAACTTTTCAATGAATATTAGTTATTATATGTACATGTATTAAAATTAAAAATCTTTATTATTTACATTAAGTTATTCCATGTAACAATTATATTTATACAACTTTAAAAAAAAACAATTATATTTATACATGTATGGATTCCAAGTATCTATGTGGATTTATTAGATACAATATACACAACAATTATAACCAAGGTAGACTTATAAGATGGCAGCTTAAGTTGAACCAGTATCAGTTCCAAATTCAATATATCAAATCGTCTGACAATTTTCTTGTAGATATTTTAACTTTGCTACCTAAAACTCGAGTTGAAGATAGGGTGAAATCAAATTACTTAAACCCAGCATGCTTCGTTGCTTCACAGGCTAGTTCGGAAGCAGTGGTTATGTTGCAACTTGAACACGAGATGTGGGGCTAAGCCTCAGGCCCATACCTGAGCTCTGATACCACTTTGCTACCTAAAACTCGAGTTGAAGGTAGGGTGGAATCAAATTTCTTAAACCCTTATAAGCTAAGTAATCAGTACCATGTTCTTGGTACTATTGATTAAACCATTCGAGAAAAATAATTTCTATCACCTATCAACGAGATACTCATTATACTAATATAATTGAACAAAATCTGTTTTATATTGAACAAACACCCATAACTCCTCATAAATGAACTTAATGCTACATGGAAATATGCAATTTGCCATCATATGCAGATACATCCAGAACACAAAGGCAAGTATTGTCCCTCGACAGCTTAGCCAGACGATAATGGATCACTTGAAGCAATCATAGAAGAAGAATAAGTTCGGATAGCGATTGACAGATTGACACAATGTAGGCCCATTGTCGGCCATCAGCAGAAGAATCTCCAACCTGATATATTGCTTGTAAGAAATATATTAAAGTAAACGAATGTAACACATTGGAATATATAGAACCTGTAAATACCGAATCATTAGAAACCGTTGAAAGAAATATACAAACTCAGTTAAAAGAAATAACACAATTAGTACAAAAAATGACCTTACAATCAACTGAAAAAGTACAACAAATAACAAACAAAGATAAAATTATATATGGTTATGAAACAGATGAAGATATTTTTGTCGAAGAAGAAAAACCTGAAAGTAGTAGAAGAGGAGAACAAGAAGTAGGTAGACAACAAGTAAAATGAGAACTTGTCAGTGGAGATAAACATAAAAAACATCAACAAAAGGATATTTATGGAAATCATCTGAAGATATATTAAATCAACATGGATACTATTCTAAAGGATCTAAAGTACGTAAATATCCAATTGAATATGCCCCCAAATTGATAACTCTAGACCCAGATGGAGTTTTAAATTTAGACTGTCATACAACCAGAAAATTACTCATGGAATGGACCAATAAAATCAAACTTTTACTTCAAATTGAAAAACCTTTTATTGATTTAGAAAATAAAGAATTGTTATGGAATTTTATTACATATAAAACAACTGGAATAGTACAATCATTTTTATTAGATAATGAGGAAGCGTTTAAACAAACTCATGCATATCAGCAAACCTCAACAACAATGCAAACATTTGAATTTATAGCTGGCAAAATTTATAAAGAATTTTAAGGCAAAGATATTTTTTCCTTTAAACAAGAAGTATCTCATAACGAACGAATAAAAGCTTTATGACATTTAAATAATTTATGAATATGTAATATATGTCATCTCGAAGAATATATTTTTGAACTTAAAAAATATTATTATAAGTTAACTAGGAAAGAACAAGAAACCTATATGCATATATTTATCCAAAAATTACCATATCCGATTAATCAAAAAGTGTAAGCCATTTTTCAAGAAAAAAGTACCTCTAGAGCAGTTGCTTATAATTTTGGTGGAGCTATTTTAGTCACTCAAGAAATATTAGCCGAACAATGTTTTGAAAGCCAACTAAAAAGAACCTTAAGACATAAATATAATTAACTTTCCTGTTCTAAAAATGCTGAAATGCCTCAACAATATGGATGTGAACCTTATAGACAACATCCCAAAAAGAAAACTAAACCATATAGATCATAAAAATGGAAAAAATATCCACGTCATTATTATAAACACAAACCTTATAAGCCATATAAAAAATTTAGAACAACGAACTATAGAAGGTTTAAACCCAAACAAAAAGATCGTCCACAAAAGAAAAAGTCTTGTCGATGTTGGTTATGTAAAGAAGAAGGACATTATGCTAATGCATGTCCTAAAAGAAAGAATCCAAACCAAAAATATACACAAAAACTTAATATTTTGCAATTAGCCTTGCAAAACAATTTAGAACCCATAGAATCTGACTATAATACCGATTCAACACTCTCTTCTATTTATTATTATAAATCTCATACAGAAGATTCAAAATCCTCAATTGAATCCAAATACAACTTTTATTCAAGTCATAATTCAGAAGAAGAAAGTTAATGCATATATAGATAATGGAGCAACAATTTGTATTGCTTCTAAACAATTAATAAATAATTGGAAAAAATTAGAGAAAACTTTACAAATACGAATAGCAGATGGAAGTTTTAAATTTATTTGGTATGTAAGTTATTATAACAATATCCTTATTAAAAACTTTTCATTCCCTGTACCCTCTATTTATCAACAAGAATCTAGTTTACCTTTAATTTTAGGAAATAATTTTCTCAAATTATATAATCCCTTTTGTTAATATTTACATTATATTACATTAAGAACTCCAACTATAAATGCTTTAAATCAAAAATCTGTTATCCTTAAAATTCCTATCTACCATACCACTTATTTCCAAAAATTGCAAACAATAATGCATAAACTTGATTATCTTCAATTCTATCTTCTCAACAATATGTCTATTCAAATTGAAATTGATACTTTATTAGACAATGTTTGTAGCGGAAATCCTTTAGACCTAATCAAAAATCATAATCAACAACTTATAGAAATAAAACTCAAGGATCCAATTCAAGAAGTAATACTTGTAATAATATTCCCTATTCACGAAAAGATGTTCAAACTCAAGGATCCAATTCAAGAAGTAAATACTTGTAATAATATTCCCTATTCACGAAAAGATGTTCAAGAATTTATTAGTGAATGTACTGATTTGTTAACAAAACAGCTAATTGCACCTAGCACAAGTAAACACTCTGCCCCTGCTTTTTATGCAAACAATTTAGCTGAACAAAAAAGAGGAAAATGTAGAATGGTCATTAATTATAAAAAATTAAATGAAGCAACCATAGGTGATGCATACAAATTACCACGAAAAGACTATATAATTAATAAAATTAAAGGACATACATGATTTGCAACCTTAGACGCAAAATCTGGATATTGGCAATTAAGATTACATGAAAACACTAAGCCATTAACAGCTTTTACCTGTCCCCCTCAAAAACATTATCAATGGAATGTATTACCTTTTGGACTAAAACAAGCACCTTGTTGGGCCCCCGCCCTTGCGAGTCACGTGCCGACGTCCTATGTGACATCTAGGCGCGCATCCCACAAGGTTGGTGA
>JAOTBA010000005.1:19680279-19692459 GCA_025629845.1 Erythroxylum squamatum | reverse complement strand
AAATAGTACCTTATATATGGGATAATCGCTAGGTTTAGGTCTTTACGTAGGTCTTGATGTTTGCATGGGAGATGATCCCCTACGACTAGGCCGTTGATGTCTGAGCCTGGAATTGGGCCTTGTATGGCCGACCCAACCACATATAATGATTTGGATGTTTTGTCCGTTTATGGAGTGATTGCCTCATTTGTAGTTTTGTCGCCCACCTCACTCCTCAAGTCCTCCTTTCCTTTCGGACTCTCTAATAGCACATCAAATCTTCTTTGTTAACTTTATTCAATTAAATTTTATCTATATATTTATGTGGAGTTCATGTAAATGTGTGGTTGAAATTTAATAAAATATAATAAGAACACCGTAATTAAAACAAGAAATGTGATCCTCTCTAATAATGGCCCTAAGAAAGACTAATTGTCATGTCAGAAGGAGACAGATAATACATCCCCTATTTTGCAAACGAAGTCCCGCCTGTGATTGTAAAAGCAGTTATCTCCTTTGGATACCTAACAAATGTAGTTTTTCTAGCTACCTAAATACTATATTCTTATAATTTTTATGGGAGCACCTTATTCATTCTATGAATCGTCGACTTTCTGAGAATAGGATGTGAAATAATTTCAAGGACTCGAGGAACATGTGTTGTCGGTCAGGAATCGAAAGTTCAACTGTGTTCTTGTCGTGTATTTGAATTATTAACTCTTTGATTGTGCTGAAAAGATATACAAAAATTCGAGTTTTCACATTGCTTTTCGTTCATCTTTTCAGCATAATCAACAATTGTAAGCCCAGCTGGAAGGCTTTTAAGTAGTCTGATCTAGGGGGTTAAGCGTGACAATATTTCAAAGAAACATTTTTCATCAAGAAACTCCCGTTAATCTAGTGCCATGGATTCCCAGATTTTTCCCCTTCTTTTAACTTTCGTTTTCTTACTCTTAATTCTCTGGTTTTTGATGACACTGCAGGCAAGAGCTCAGACATCAAAGCCCATAAAATTGTTATCCCTAAAGTTACCTCCAGGGCCATGGAAACTACCCTTTATAGGCAATATCCACCAGCTTTTTGGCTCCTTACCACATCACAAGCTTTTTGAGTTGTCCAAGGAATATGGACCGTTGATGCACATAAAACTTGGTGAAGTTTCCAACGTAATAGTTTCGTCACCTGAAATGGCCAAGGAGGTGTTGAAAACTCACGATATGGACTTTGCTCAGAGATCTGCTTTCTTGGCTCCTATGATAATTTCATATTGTTGTACAAACATAGTATTTTCACCGTACGGTGGCTACTGGAGACAACTAAGAAAGATTTGCATGATGGAACTTTTAAGTGCAAAACGTGTCCAATCTTTCCGACGGATCAGGCATGAGGAGGTGTCAAATTTCATCAAAACAATATCATCTAATGGAAGATCACCCATCAATCTTAGCCGGATGATATTCTCGTTAACATATGGAGTGACATCGAGAGCTGCCTTTGGAAAGAAACACGATGATCAAGGAGCATTCATATCAGTAATCCAGAAGGTCGTGGAGTTAGCAGCTGGTTTTAGTGTTGTCGACATGTACCCTTCAATCAAAGTACTTCAACTACTGAGTGGCATGAGGTCGAAGCTTGTGATGCTTCATAAGGAAACGGATAGGATACTCGAAAGTATCATAAATGAGCACAGGAATAAAAAAACTGAGAAGAGCAGTTACGAGGAAGATCTAGTTGATGTTCTTCTCAGGCTTCAGAAGCAGGACGGGTTTGATTTTCCTCTATCAGATGACAACATCAAATCAGTCATTTTGGTTAGTACATATGTATATTTCTTTGTTTATTTGGAAGACCAAATATCTTATCAAATATATTGCAGTCATAAGAACAGGGCAGTTGTAGTTAATTAGATATCGCTTCCACAATCTTTAGACATTCGATTATGCAGAGACTTTTCCCTTTTTTTGTTTTTAACATATTTAATTATTAATAATATAGTTATATTTTTCTCATAGATAATAATTATGTATAAGATAAAATTTAAAATTAAATTATTCATAATTTTTTTTAATAATTAACATATAAAATAATTAAATAATATATATTTAGTCGATATTAAATCAAATTACGAAGAAAGAATTTTTTTATAGTTTTTATTTTAAAAAAAGAAAAAAAAACTAAACTAAAAAATAGAAATCAAAAATATTTTTTTACTTAATTAGAAAATAAAAACATAAAATTATGAATAAAAACAAACACGCCCTTCTATGATTTCGTAGATTTTAAATGAAACTTGCTAAAATTATAAAAAAGAAAGGTACATAATAATAATGTACATATATAAGTATGAGATGGATTGAAGCAGCGCCACAGGATTTCATTTATGAAAAAAGTAACTACGTCAATATCGACTTTGACAGGACATGTTTAGTGCGGGGAGTGATACGTCGTCAACAGTTGTTGAGTGGGTAATGTCAGAACTGCTGAAGACTCCAAGTACAATGAGGAAGGCACAGGAGGAAGTACGACAATTGTTCAAAGGAAGAGGCCATGCAGACGAATCAGAAATTCGTGAGCTGAAGTTCTTAAAATCTGTAGTCCTTGAGACCATGCGACTGCACCCTCCACTGCCTTTGGTGCCCAGAGAATGTCGCTCAAGTTGCGAGATTACAGGATATTATATACCTGTCAAGACCAAGGTGCTTATCAACACTTGGGCTATAGGCCGTGACCCTAATTATTGGACTGAACCTGAGAAATTTTACCCGGAAAGGTTTCTTCACAGCTCAATAGACTTGAAGGGAAATGATTTCGAGTTCATCCCTTTTGGTGCTGGTCGGAGGATTTGTCCTGGCATAGCATTTGCTCTAGCAAATATTGAGCTACCGCTTGCACATTTGTTGTATCATTTTGACTGGGAACTGCCCAATCAAATGAAACATGAAGACCTAGACATGACTGAGGCCTATGGGCTCACTGTGAGAAGAAAGGAAGATCTCTTCTTGGTTCCAGTAACTTACAATCCTACTGGTGAAAATACTTTTCTTAGAATGGACAACTGGTAAACAATAATGATTGCGCAAGTCTTTCATGTATGCAAGAATAATTTTATGTGATTGCTAGGTTTACGTGGCTTACACAAAGGCCTTGTACGCATATTGGTCAAAATGTTGAAGAAAGAAGAGAAGATTATGTAATCCTAAAAGGTGTTTTGAAAATTATGTATTCATTTCTTATCTTTTTTCTTATATAGAATAAATGGTTAATTAAGTAGTATAATAATAATGGCAATACCACCAATTAGTCAATCTCTTAAGGTTATAATTAGGGAATATTAGAAGTTTTAAATGACAATTACTTTATTAATTATTTAAATTATAATAATTAGAGTGATATATAATATAAAATAAATTGTAAATTAACTTTGGCTAGACAATAGAAGCACTTGACAGAGGGTTAGGGAGAAAGAGTTTGTCTATCACTTTTAAAATCTATGTTTTGATTATTTCTTTAACTAGAGAGCGTTCTTCCTCTTCTCTTAACTAAGGTATTTCCCGTATGGAAAAATCTTCGTCCACATCAATCCAAATCTTCTCATAGAGAGCGTTTAATGCTCTCCATCGCAATAACACATAGACTCTTGGTCCTTCCACATCAAACACAAACATTGTTGGCTATAAGGTTTTTTGCACTAAACGAAATCCTGATGGTTCTCTTAAGAGTTACAAAGCTTGCCTTGTAGCCAAAGGTTATCATTAAACCCCAGGAGTTGATTATACTGCAACTTTCAGTCCTATTGTCAATTCAATAACTATTCGAATCATCATTGCCCTAGCCATCTTTCATTCTTGGCCTATCCGCCAACATGATGTTAATAATGCCTTTCTTCATAGTTACTTACAAGAACTTATCTACATGTCTCAACCCCCTAGCTTTACTAATCCCCATCATCCTCATTATGTTTGCAAACTCTATAAAGCCTTATATGGTCTCAAACAAGCCCCTTGAGCTTGGCTTCATCGCCTCAGTCAAAAAAACTCCTTGATCTTCATTTTAAACCCTTAAAATCTGTTACCTCTCTCTTCATTCATAAAACCAGCTCTCACACCACCTTTCTCTTAGTTTATATGGATGATATCTTAGTCACTGGCTCTTCACAATCCTTTATGACAACACTTATCAATGACCTCAACTCTGCCTTTTCCATAAAAGACTTGGGTCCACTCCATCACTTTCTTAGTATTGAATCCCACATTACTTCTCAAGGTATTCTTCTCAACCAAACACAATACACTAAAGATCTTCTTCTTCAAACTAATTTTGATAAATCGAAGACAGTTCATACACCAATCACTCTATCTCTTCCATTGTCCAAATATCATGGTGTTCCACTTTCTAATCCTACTGAATATCGAAGCACTGTTGATACCCTCCAATATCTTTGACTCACCCGTCTTAACATTTAATTTGTTGTCAATAAGGTCCGATTTTTACAATGTCCTATGGACATTCATTGGTCTGCAGTAAAACGGATTCTATGATATCTTCGCTCCACACCTCTTATGGCATTCACTTTACCAAATCTCCCCACGTTTCTTTACAAGTCTATTGTGATGCTGACTGGGCTAATTGTCCTGATGATCAACGTTCTACATCTGATTATTGCATTTTTCTTAGGCCTAATCTTATTTCTTGGAGCGCCAAGAAGTAACCCACTGTTGCTCGATCTAGTACTGAAGCTCAGTACCCAGCATTGCTCTTGCCTTTGTAGAATTATATTGGATTACTGCTCTTTTGGTGAACTAGGTTTTCCTACCCTTTCCCTTTCCCTTTGGTGCAATAATATTGGCGCTACATTTTTAGCCTCCAATCCGGTTTCTTAGGCTTGTACCAAGCACATTGAAATTGATATTCATTTTGTTCATGATCTCGTCGCCAACAAAGCTCTATTCATTCGACATATTTCGTCCTCTGCTTAGATTGTTGATATTCTGACCAAAGCTCTTTCTTCTTTAGCTTTTCAACAACTTCGAGACAAGACCGTGAGCTTGAGAGGAGTTGATAACATCTCAACAAATTATCTATCATATCTTGTATCATTTCACATTATTCACGAGTAAATATCTACAACCTGTTTGGAATCAGGTGATTTGAATTCAATATGGTGAATTGGAACAAAAAAATAACCATGAATTGAATTCATATGTGGAATTGAAACCCACTCTCTTTATACATTCAATTTAGCCAACAATCCACGTGATTTCAATTCCAAAAGGTTGTTACTCTTCTTTTTGAAAGTTGAAACCTTCGTCTTCCCATAATACCCTCGCTCAACTTCGCAATAACATTAAGAAAATGATATCTTTTCATTGTCTTCTCGTTTCCTTTTCCACCGCCATAGTCAATCATCAGACATTAATAAATAAAGCTCTTCACAGTCTCACTCACTCACTCCTGTTGATTCATTCCATCGTTTTCGATTTTTCTCAGGAAAAAGGGAACACTTCAAAAGTTCTTGTGAAGTAAAAGAATGGCCACTCTTAAACTTCCTTCTTATGTTCCTGCTCCATCTGAGGACGCTGAACAACTCCGAAAAGCCTTTGAAGGTCTACCCGCTTTACTCCTTCTTCAACAACACCATCACTTGTTTAGTTTTTGATGATCTACCCCTTTTTGTGATGTTATAAAGCTGCTTTATTTGCTTTTAATTGCAGTTGTTGAAACATCAGTTGTGTTTATATTGTTGTTCACTTATCTACCCTTGGAAGACCAATCAATCTCTGATATTTTTTTTAATCTTTGTTTTACTTTCCCTTTATGTTGCAATGGTTATTTGTGCACTTAGTTTCTTGATATTTGGTGGCTGATTGCATTTTTATTTCTTAAAATATCGATAGCACAATAGTAAATGTGTCATATGAAATAATTGAATTCATTTTGATTGTGTTTCAAACAGTATAATTGAATTCAATTCTAATATTACTGGTTTGTTCCAAACAATGTAAATTGAATTCAGTTCAATCTCATTAATGTAATTGAATCCAATTTGTTAATGAATTCAATTAGAAGGTTTCCAAACACCCCGCTAATCTGTTGTAATCTTCATTTAAGCTTATCACTTAGTTGAAATTGAATCAATTCTAAATTGATTCACCTTATCTCATTTAGTGCTATAAATACAGCACACATTGTATAGCAATACACAGAAATACAATACAACTTCTTTACATTACACTATCTTTCACTAAATTCAACTCTACTATTTTGGTCAAACAGCAACCAAAAGCACTTGTATGTTAATTCTACAGTTCTACGTTTAATGAACCGATTTTGTCTTAAGTGGACCACTTCAAAGGTTGTTCTTCTTTCTATAGAAATTGAAGTACACGTGAGTATTTTCATCACTTGACAATCCGCAACTCCATAGTAAAATGCCAGTTTTATTTTTGTAATCAACACATACAAACTGAAATATCTAATATCAGTTTGCAGCGGCTTATTGAAGGGGCAGAGGATTGTAAGGTAGAGGGACTACATGCAGATCATGCTTTCTTCTAACAGCAGCACCGAAAAGCTCGGTCATGTCGAGATCTTCCTCCTTCATACCTCTGGGGAGCTTCCAATCAAAATTATAAAGCAACTGTGCAAGTGAAAATTCCACATTAGCTATACCAAATGTTATGCCAGGGCATATCCTTCTTCCTCCACCAAATGGGATGAGCTCGAAATTAGAACCCTTGTAGTCTATTGAACTATCAAGAAACCTCTCTGGATAGAATCTCTCAGGATCTTTCCAATGATTGGGATCTCTTCCTATTGCCCATGAGTTGACAATGACCTTGTACTTTTCCGGTATTATATAGCCACTGATCTCACTTGTCTCCCTACATTCTCTGGGAACCAATAATGGAAGAGGTGGGTGTAGTCTGAGAGTTTCTTTGATAATCAATTTTAAGTAGCTCAATTCTTGAAGGCTCGTTTCATCAATAGCTCCTTTTCTATCAAAAACATCTCTCACCTCTGCTTGTGCCTTTTTCATAACTCTTGGGTTCTTCATCAATTCAGATATTGACCATTCAAGAGTAGTAGATGATGTCTCACTGCCAGCCACGAAAACGTCCTACAATAGGATTACCAAAGGAGTTAATTAGAACTGTTTAAAGTTTGTATAGGATTCATTTTTCTGCCTCACCCAACAACTTACGTTTTTGTGAATTCCAATACTTACCAATATAACAGCTTTGACATTGTCAGTAGATAAGGGGAATTCAAGATCTCCTTGCTCCTGAAGATTCAGAAGAACATCAACTAGATCTAGATCACTTTCTACACTTTTTTTGCTGTCCTTGTTCGCCAACTTAGTGGCTTTATGCTCACTGATGATGATGTCAAGTACGCTATCGATTTTTCTATGCAACCTTTGGAGTTTTTGTTTCATCCCAGTTATAATTGGAAGAAATTTAAGAGAAGGGTATACATCAGTGACACTGAATCCTCCTGCAACCTGTATAATTTCCTGTATAATTGGTCCAAATGCACATTTGTCTTGCCATATCTTACCAAAGGCAGCCCTTGAAGTAACACTAAACGTTAAGGAAAATATCATCTTACTGAGATTGATCAGTGATCCTGAACTAGAAGAAATGTTTCTGATGAGATCACACACCTCTTGTTCTCTGATTGATCTGAAAGATTGCACTCTTTTCACGCTTAAAAGCTCCAAGACGCAAATCTTTCTCATTTGTCTCCAAAAATCTCCATACCTTGACATCACCATACTTGAGTTATAGGCTACGGTTTCTGCTGCAATCAGATATGGCCTATCAGCAAAGATAACATCATGAGTTTTCATGATTTCTTTGGCAGCTTCAGGTGATGAAACAACAATGGTGGAAAGTTCCCCAAGTTGAAGATGCATAAGAGGTCCATATTTCTTGGCCAAGTCTCTTAGTCGATGATGAGGTAGAGACCCTCCAAGTTCAAGCAGGTTTCCTATTATTGGCAGCTTCTTTGGCCCTGGAGGTAAGTTTTGAGCCTGCTGATCAGTCTTTGTTCTCTTACTTATCAGAATAACCATTGATATGCAGAGAAAAATAAAAAGAAACATTGAGAAGCAGAATTGATCCTCCATGTCGAAAATGGAGATCAAAAGCAAGAATGGATTATTGGGCTGTTGCCAAAAGTTTTTACTACTGCATATATAGCAAATCTGCAGCTCAACTTCTGGGACCAAGAATTTGGGTTCGGCCCCCTTATTTGACTTTAGATTGCTTGTACTGAATCGGACTTGTTTCGCAGTGTCTGACCAACAGATTTGGCTTTTTGTGGAATGTCCAAAAGATTGAAGCTCCTCTTTATAACAAGCTAAGAAGCACGGACACGGTAAAATGGAGCTGTATTTGGGTGTTAGATACATGTCTGTATTAGACACGTATTTGACATGAACATCCACGAAAAATACATATATATGTTCTATATTTTTTAAGAGGGGCTTATAAAATACAAAATATGTATGATTTATTAAGATATTGAAAATTTTGAAATACATTAATCAATATTCTGATTTTTTTCTTAATTCTAAATTTTATATTATATATATATATATATTTCGTGTCTATGTCCACCAAATTTTAGGAGTTAGTGTGTCCCCATATTCGTGTCCGTATCGTGTCGCGTGTCCACGCTTCTTAGATAACTAGTGAACGAGAATCGATTGCTTAATTTAACGGGCATGTCCTATGCGTATGTTGGCATCAGGACACACCACACACCTGCACAAGCTAATATCGTCCCATATTAACTGGATGAATCAGGAGTGACGAAGAACATGAAGTTTTAAAGTGTGTGCGAGGAAAACAATTATTATTATTTTCTTGGAACAATTCTGCTTCTTCACGCGGAGTAATTGAGGCTTTAATATCAGTTCTGCAGTTCAGCTATCCTCGCTTCGTTGTGAAATTTGAAGATTGGACGTTGCCGGAACAATACCGATGTAGACCAAGTGCTGTTATTGATATGATGCATAACAAATTACAATACCGATGTAGACCAAGTGCTATTATTAATATGATGCATAACAAATTACAATACCGATGTAGACCTGACCAAGTGCTGTAGTTAATATGATGCATAACAAATTAAGAAGTATTTAATTTTTAAAAATTTTAATTTAATTTATATAAATTTTAAAAGTTAATTATTATATTAAAATATTAATGCTAAATTTTTAAAAATTAAACACTCTTTATATATTATTTTTAATAATATTTCCTTATTTATCAAGATCAATTTTATTTATTAGTTGCGACTTCTGAATTTCCACAACTTACTGAACTTAAACTATATCCAAAACATTTTATTGGCGATAAAGTAAAGCTTTAAATTAACTTCATCAATAATCAAATTTCTTTTTTTGTGCATTTTAATATTTTTTAATATAATAAAGGAAAACCAGTTTGAAAGTTCACTTTCATATTCATAGCCAATTGATTGTAGCCGCTTGAAATATTGGAAAATGTTTAATACTCTCCTTTTTTCCCACAATGTCGGGCTATTATTTAATTGACTCAAGAGTGGCAATATTTAACCATCGAGCCACGAGACTTTTATATTTTGTTTGTTAGTCAAAACTCTTGAAAACTAAAGGGTGGCTGAGCATCTTTTAATTTGTTGGAATTTTATAGCATAAGACTTTTATATTTTGTTTGTTAGTCAAAAGTCTTGAAAACTAAAGAGTGGCTGAGCATCTTTTGTTGGAATTTTATAGCAGAAGAGTTACAAATTTCATCAAAGTGCTTGACTTTTATGTAAGGAGCTCAATGGAGTTCATATAAGTGGCTTGACAAAATGATGGATAGTCAACATCGACTTCCTTTCTTTAAAAAAATATCTAGAGCATTACGTGGGGGTACCAATGTAAGTTGGTACCGCCTTATACCTCTCCATAATAACCAAGAATATCCTTCATTATTAAGCAGATTTCTTGTGAAATCTAAGTTGGAAATATGGATTAGGGAGATTTACTAGAGTAACGTCCGAGCAAAACTCAGACACTTGTTTCCATCGTATAATCTTAACCTGGAAATAGATGACGAGTATGTTTAGTTAGGACATAGGTTTGGAAAATTCTCCAACGAGTCTTTTAGGGACATAATAAGAAACGAGGAGGGTATCAAAGATGGAGCAAGATTAATTAGATGAGACAGGAATTTACTGCCAAAGGCTTCATTTCATATGTGGCCTGGCCACTTTGAACAAACTACATTTCCCAACCTAGAAAATGTGTGCTTCTTCTGCAAGGAAAGTAATGAAACACTTGAATACATTTTTGCAATCGTAACTTCCTCCCATGATATATGAAAAATTATTCTGGAGCTATGCCATATCAATACAGAAAATTGAAGTTTCATCGATTTCTTTACTTGTCTATTTCTCATTCTGAATTGGGCCATTTCTGAAAACATGACAAAAGTATTTAGATTATTTTCCTCGTGAATTTAATCTAAAAATCATACTGGTCAATTTAACCATTCTTTCTCTTTCTACTCTACGACTTTAAAATATATAAATTTCAAATAAATTTTGATTTAATAATTTAAAAATATAAAAATAAATTTTATTTTATTATTTATTTTTAAAAATAAAATATTTTATTAATAAATATTATATAAAATTTTTAAATAAATTTAATTTTTTGTAAGTTTTATTTAATTTATAATTATTATTACTAATTAAAATATTTATTATTATTTTAAAAACAAAAATTAAAAAATCACAATAATTATAAAAATTGAAATAAATAAAATAACTAATTAAAAAACTTTGGAAAAAAGGGGGGAAGGAGAGTTAAGAGGGAGAGAGGGAAATTTCAAATTTTTTTGAAAATTTTCCCTATTTTTTAAAATTTTCAGTATCGGCCGGTATTTGGGTTTTGAATATTTTTGCTCTTCACGTTCATATTTTTTCTTATTTAATGATTTCAATTTTTATTCGGTTTGTAAGGATATAATTAGAAACACAAGTCAAAATTAAGTTACATTTTATAAAATACTGTTACATACCAAACAATATAATAAGAATCCACCCAACTTTCCTATTAGAATTTTTATAATTATCTAAACATATGCATGTCTTTACTTTCCATAGATTTATTTTCTGAAGAATCATATTCCAAATTCACTTTACTTTCCCGTCAATCAAACGAGGCCCAAGTGCTTTCTATACATTTTATCCATGATTTAAGCCTTCTTAACTTGAGTGATATTCCCACTATCCTGCAATAAGGCCATTGATTAAGTATTTCTAAGAAATTATATTCAGTAATCAGCTACATCTGTATGAACGTTTATGTCTAAAACCTAACTCCAGTTGTTTTAGACTTTTTAATTTTCAACTTCAATGCTGCACACAGCATAAAGATTCGACTAAGATGCAGCCACAGATTGGAGATAAACTTCAGTAAATAACTGTTCGAAAGCTATTCAGAGAGAATCGTTTTGAAGCATCAACTCCTGTTGAAGAAAAAGCTCATTTCATACCATCCAGGGACACTGCAGTATCGGGACAATTGTGCTTGTTACTGTTATCATAAGAAAATGATATAGAAGTAATTAAGTTCATAAAAGCCTGAAAGATTCTTTTTACAGTTTGATGGTCAATTTGAATTTTCCATTAGTTCAAAAGGAGTCATACAGTGCTAAATCCAACAATACAGTGATAGATCTAGTACTTCTTGCTGTCTTAAAAATGATTGTTGCTATAAGCTTATTCAAATTTGCTTAAAATCAATTAACAGTAGCAACATCAACAAATTTGTCAATTTACATGTTACTTTCTTCGAACAAAAAAAAAAAAACAGCTGACACAAAAGCAGGAGAACAGATCACCTGTCGAAGATTTCCTTGTCTTACTCTGTCCAAGAGTAAGACGACGGCGTTTGGGCATTAAATTTGGGCAAGAACTGGACAGAGATGAGGCGCCTGTGGGACACAGGCGCCGTTACTGAAGCCGGAAGAGGAAAGCTTCAGTCACTTTTATGATTACATATATATGTTAGATTTCCTGTAGTGCAAAAGTTTCAGAATACATTACATAAACATTTATATATATATGTAAGTGTATTTCGTCGTTTGTCCAGTATTATTATTATTTGTATTGATTATTATTGAAATTTATTATTACCCAATAACATAAATTTATGATTAT
>JAOTBA010000005.1:19631383-19649881 GCA_025629845.1 Erythroxylum squamatum | reverse complement strand
AAATTGTTCTAACAAAAAGGACTTATTAATCTAAACCTCAAAATAAATAAATAAAATCATACTTAATACGAATCGGGGCCCAACATTTAAAAATACCTGAATTTATTGTAAAATTTGCACCGGAGTCTTGTGGTTTGTCTTCCAAATTAGAACGAATTTGTTCAAGCACCCACGGTGATTCATTGGAAGGCCGCTTTTCATGTTTTGCATTATTTAAAGGGTTGTCCATCTTTTATTTTATCCTGCTGGTAACTCCTTTGTTCTTCAGGCATTTTATGATGCAAATTGGGGGGCTTGTCGTGATACTAGACGATTAGTTTCTGGTTTTTGTATTTTTCTGGGTTCCTCTTTAATTTCTTGGAAATCCAAGAAGCAAGCTACTGTGTCTAAATCTTCTGCTGAGGCCGAGTATAGGAGCATAAGTTCGGTTGTTTGTGAGCTTCTTTGGATCTCTTATATTTTGCAGGATTTTAGATACCTGTTGTTCTTCCTATCTCCTTGCGGTGTGATAATCAGGCTGCGCTCCACATTGTTGCTAATCCGGTGTTCCATGAGTGGACCAAGCATTTGGATATTGACTGCCATATTGTTCGGGAGCAGCTGAAACAGGGGTTTCTTTCTTTACTCCATACTGCTTCTTCTACACAGCTTGCAGATGTTTTCACCAAGTCTCTTTCCTCTCCGATGTTTCACGCTTTTCTCGTCAAGTTGGGCGTGCGTGATTTCTTACAAGCTCCAACTTGAGGGGGGGATGAAGACTTATTTATACGTTAGCGTTTATCGTTATCATTACTGTTAGTAAAGATTGTTACTGTTAGTTTAGTCGTTAATTAGCAGTTTTCCTTTTTTAGCTTAAGCAATGTATATAAGACTGGTGAATACATTTTTTAGATAGATGTGAATACACAGAAAGTGTCTCCATTTCGTTTTCTTCCACAAGATAGTGGATTTGTTCATTTTTCAAAGTTTTCCCTAACTCTGTTTTTTATCTAATGATGGGATCTCAAAAAAGAATCATGCATACGTTTAATTTAGAGACTATAACCACTTATATTAGGATAAAACCCTAATCTAATTTCCCTAATTTCTAGTTTGGCCCATCATAAAACTAGAAATTACAAACCCGGTCTCTACATATATAAAGCCCACACTTAAAATAGATGCATAAAGCCCAAAATACTGTAAACATATTAGACCACTTTAATTAATTGGGCTCAACTTTATATAATAGCCTCTATATACAATTATACACATATAAGCCCACATGTTTGATTAAAAATCCTTACAATCTCCCACTTGGGCTATATGTATTACCTTAAAATTGTGTATTAACTTTGTTAGTACTTAGAATTTTGCTATCATTACTATATGCATTCTCAGACAATCTGGTCCATCAATTATACCAATATAGGCTCAAAGCGTCTTTCACTACAATTAATGTAACTAGACTCATCAATGATCACATATGCTGATATAACCAAATGACATGGATCAAGCATGGATGTGTAGCATGGAAATTATAAGCAGCGTGATCTTAGCATGCTTATTTCTAACTAGTCCAACCTTATGCTTTAGTGAGATCAATTTTAAATAAGTTTAGAGACAAAATAAACCAAATTTCTTAAAACTGAAAATAACCTCAAACAACTTAATAAAAAAAAGCTATATCCAAAATGACAGTGAAAAATTGTCTAATCTGAAAAGCATCTACAATACAAACTCCCATTGAAACTATATATCTTAAAGAGATGCAACACCCATATGAGCAGTGTGCTCATGAAAGACCTTAGGTGGCACTCCTTTAATAAGCGGATCCACAATCATGGAGTTTGATCTAATGTGATGTATAAACAACTATCCACTCTGAACTCTCTCTTTAACAATTAGGAACTTGATGTCAATGTGCTTCAATTTTGTCAAACTCCTATTGTTATTGAAATATAGCACTGCAGAGTTATTGTCACAAAATGACTTAAATGGTCTTTCAATAGAGTCCACAATGTGCAGCCCCGTGACAAAGTTTTGCAACCATATCCCCTGGTTGGATTCCTTATAACACGCTATAAACTCCACTGCCATGGTGGAAGAAGCTATAAGTGTTTCCTTAGCACTCTTCCAGGAAATAGCTCCTCCAGCAAGCAGGTAGATATAGCCCAAATTGGATCTCCTACTATCTTGGCATCTAGCAAAATCGGAATCAGAATAACTGATGATCTCCAGCTTATCTGATTTTCTGTATGTGAGCATATAATCTTTCGTTCTCTACAAGTACCGAATGACCCATTTGGCTGCTTTCCAGTAATCCATTCCCGGGTTACTTAAATATCTCCCTAGAATTCTAACAATGTACACAATTTATGGACGCGTACAAACTTGAGCATACATTAGACTCCCTATAGCCGAAGCATAAGGAATCTTCTGCATTTCCTTAGCGTCAAAGTCATTCTTGGGGCATTGACTTAAACTGAACTTATCTCCCTTAGACACAGGGGTATCACCTAGTTTACAATCTTGTATGCCAAACCATTTACGTACCTTTTTGATATAGCTCTTTTGTGATAATCCAAGAATACCTTAAGAGCGTTCCCGATGTATCTGAATCCCTAAAACAGAAGAGGCGTCACCAAGATCTTTCATTTCAAATTTCTTTGAAAGAAATCTCTTAGTTTCATACAATAAGCCTATATCATTAGTGGTAAGCAATATGTCGTCGACATATAAAACTAGAAAAATGTACTTACTCCCACTAAACTTATGGTATATACAATCATCAGCCAAGTTCATCTCAAAACCGAACAAGATGATAACTTGTTGAAATTTGTAATACCATTGATGAGATGCCTGCTTGCGTCCATAGATGGATTTCTTTAGTTTGCAAACCATTTGCATGACATTTCTAACACAAAGTTTTCTAGCTGCACCATATAAATCGTCTCATCAATGTCACCAATGAGAAACGTTGTCTTAACGTCCATCGGATGTAACTCAAGATCAAAAAGTGTCACTAATGCCATTATTATCCTGAAAGACTCTTTCAAAGAAACTAAAGAGAAAGTCTCTTTATAATCAATGCCTTCTTTTTGTGTAAAGCCCTTTGTGACAAGACAAGCCTTGCACCTTTCTACATTGCCTTTCAAATCCTTCTTAGTCTTAAATATCTATTTGCAACCAATATGTTTCACACCTTTAGGCAATGGCACAAGGTCCCAAACATCATCATCCTTTATGGACTTTATCTCTTCATTCATGGCAATAATTGACTTTTGAGAGTTAGAACTTTACATGGCTTGACAGAAGTTAATTGGATCATCTTCCACCATACCAATGTCAACTTCATGTTCTTGAAGAAATACAAAATAATCATTTGGAATTGCACTTCTCTTCTCTCTAATGGATCTCCTTAATGACATAGGTTCTTGAGGTTGTAGAGTTTGTTATTCTGGAACAAGTTGTTGAACTTGGGGGAGGAGTTTCCATGGCATTGTCTTGATCCAGAATTGCTTCTTAAATAATGTCAGGAATGGAAACCTGACCCTGATCATTTTCAACAGCAATTAAAGGAATTTCAATATGTTCCTCTTCAAAAACAAAGTCCTTAATCCTTTCTCCCCCCGCAAACTCAACATCCTTAAAAAACTGGGCATTTCCTGTCTCAAAAATTGCCTTAGTAATGGGATCATAAAACTTGTAACCCTTGGATCTTTTAGAATATCCAATAAAGTAATAACTGATAGTCCTTAAGTCCAGTTTCTTTTCATTTGGCCTATAAGGCCTTGCCTCAGCTGGACATCCCCAAATGTGCAAGTACTTTAAACTAGGCTTCTTGCCCATCCAAAGTTCATAAGGGGTCTTATCATTTGCTTTAGTTGGAACTCTGTTAAGTATATATGTTGCGGTCTTAAGTGTTTCTCCTCAAAGTGATTCTAGCAAGGTAGAATGACTAATAATATTTCTCACCATATCCTTGAGCATTTTGTTTCGTCTTTCAGCAACACCATTCATGCTAGGCAAAACTGGCATAGTGTATTGTAGGACGATATCGCATTCCTCTAGGAATTTAGCAAAAGGCCTTGTACGTTGTTCACCTAATCCGTCATTTCTGCCATAATACTCGCCACCACAATCAGATCTGACACTTTTAATCCTTTTGTTGAGTTGGTTCTCAACTTCAGCCTTAACGTTTTTGAACACGTCCAAAGACTATGATTTGTCATGGATGAGATAAAGGGAGCCATATCGCGAGAAGTCGTCAATGAATGTTATCAAATACGGTTGACCATTCTAAAACACCGTAGGGAATGACCCACAAATATTCGCATGGATAAGTTTTAAGACGTCTAAAGCCCTATTGGCACCCAATCTCTTGACATTTGTTTATTTCCCCTTAATGCAATTAACGCAAGTAGCAAAATCTGTACAATCAAGGGGATCAAGAATTCCTTTGAACGCAAGTCTCTCAATTCTCCTTTCAGAGATGTGTCCTAATCTCTTGTGCCACAACGAGGCAGAATTCTCTCTGGTTATTTTGCGCTTTAACCGTGTACCCACATGTAAGGCTTCATTAAATGAAACATTAGTATCAATCATTTATAGATTATCGTAACCTGATAAAGAACCGGCACCAACCAAATTTGAATTTTGAAAAAGACTAAATATCCCATTTCCAAATGAACAACAATAACCAGATTTGTCCAATGCAGAAATAGAAATCAAATTCCGTCTAAAAGACGGTATAAAGAAAGTCTCAACTAAATGTAAATAAGATCTAGTTCTTAACAATAATCTAAAAGTTTCCATTGCTTCGACTTCTACTGACTTGCTGTCTCCCACATAAATGTATCTTTCACCATCACTTGGTTTTTGGAAACTCAAGCAACCCTGCATAGACACACTGATGTGAGTTATTGCACTAGAACCTAACCACCATGTGTGTTTAGGTGCCGAAGTCAAATTAACCTCACAACAAACCAAAATAAGAACCATACCTTTCTTTGCACGCCTTGCGTGATAATTGGCACACTATTTCTTTACATGACTTTCAACTCCATAGAAGAAACAACCTTTTGCATTTTCTTCCTTTGGCTGTTTCTTTTGTGTATTTGGAACAACAACTTCCTTAGTTTTCTTTCTTTTGTTCCTTTTATCCTTAGATGTTGTGGCTAAGTGAGCACTTTATTCCTTATCATGCTTCAACCTTTCCTCTTCTTGGACACAATGTGAGATAAGTTCATTAAAAGACCATGTCTCTTTTCAACTGTTATAGCTTACCTTGAATTGACTGTATTGTGCCGAAAGAGATATCAAAACCAGATGCAATAACAAGTCTTCGGATAATTCCAACTTAAGTGATTTCAATTTTGAAGCAATGTTAGACATTTCCATAGTATACTTTCTTATGTTTCCTTTTCCTACATACCTCATTGAGATAAGATTTGCCAAAAATATACTTGTTTCAGCCTTTTCATTTTTGGCAAATCTTTTCTCAAGATCCTCAAGGAAACCCTTAGTCCTACTAATTTGATCGAACATAGTGCCTCGAAAAGCTTCTGGAATGGCATGTTTCATGATCATCAAGCTCGTATAATTCGACCATTCCCACTTTTCCATCCCCCTCTTTTGATCAGAGGTACTCTCGCCAGTAAGTGGATCAGGTTGATCAACTTGTAAAGCAAGATCTAAGTCCATGACTCCAAGAACAATCAAAACATTCTCCTTCCATGACTTAAAATTGGTGCCATTAAGCATAGAAATTGAATTCATGCTAGCGGAGATATTTGCAGCAGAACCAGAAATTGAACAAAGAACAAAACAAACAAAATCTAATTACTCACATAACAACACTATAATATGCCAAATTAAATATATACAGATAATGGTAAGGCCCCATCACAAGATACCTTGTACAATATTTACATTTAGTCTTTGAACAAAAATACTAACTTGTAAATGGTACCTTGGTGTAGTGATCAAACGCTGGCAATAAGGCATGTCAAACAATAAACCTTTCTTTGGATCGATTTAATGTTCACATATTATACTGAATAATTGCCACACATTTACCACCACAAGTGTATATGCAATTCGGGCTAAATATTAACTTTCCTTTGGGCCAGTCCATATTCGCATGAATAACATATATTCAAAACTTTTTAACATTCTTAGTTAAATTAATTTTCACATGAGAGGTTGCTTTGGCAACATATTGCTTCATTTAATTTAATTTCAAATGCTATATATTTCTTTAAAATACCAAAAATCTGAAATTAAAATACCATAAGCTGTATGAAAGCATCATAGCTCCAATTTTTTGATGTTACTACACTAACAATCATGGCAGCCCAAATCGAGAATTGAGTCAAAAAAAATTCAAATAAAACTAGAAATTAGAAATTTTGGACCCCAAAACTCATCATAATATTAATCTATAACATGCATACTAACAAGTATAAATTTAAAACTTTCCAGGATGCTAAAGCTTTAAGCTTATTTCTGGTCTTTATCTAAATCTTGAAGCACATAACATGTATAAAGTTTTTTTATGGTCTTTATCCAAATCCCGACGCTAACATGTATAAAGCTGAATCCATTATGAAATTTGCACTGAAGTATTGCGATTTGTCTTCCAAATTAGAACGTAGTCTTTTTTTAGAGTTTTTCCTAACTCTCTGCTTTCTATCTGATTATGGGATGTCAAAAAAAATTATACATACGTTTAATTTGAAGATCATAACTGCTTATATTATAGTAAAACTCTAATCTACTTTAACTAATTTCTAGTTTAGCCCATCATAAAACTAGAAATTATAAACCCGGTCTCTATACATATAAAGTTCACACTTAAAATAGTTGCATGAAGTCCAAAATATTATAAACATAATAGACCACTTTAATTAACTGAGCTCAACTTTATATGATAACCCTTATATACGATTAGCCCACATGTTCGATAAAAAATCCTTACATTTGAAACTTTCGTTTTAGATTCTAATGACGGAAATGAGAGTTCCTTCATTTCAGTATAGCTGCATTTAGCATTTCTGCTGCTTTCTTACTCAACAGGCACAGGAATGTAAGAAACGGGAACTAAACGGAGATCATTCTTTCTTCCCACTGTGGCACCAAAGTCTTCAGTCATATCCAGGTTTTCTAAGCTTGTGTCATCAGGAGATTTCCAGTCAAAATGGTAAAGTAAACTAGCAAGTGGAAGCTCCACATTTATCAACCCTAATGACATGCCAGGGCATATCCTTCTCCCTGCACCAAATGGGATGAACTCAAAATTCGACCCTTTGTAATCAACTGAACTATCAAGAAATCTCTCTGGCATGAATGTCTCAGCTTCAGTCCAGTAGTTTGGATCCCTAGCAATGGCCCATGCATTTACAATAACTTTGGTCTTGGAGGGTACATCGTATCCACTTATTGTACATTTCTCAGAACTTTCCCTTGGAAGCAACAGTGGAGCAGGAGGGTGTAATCTCAGAGTCTCTTTGATAACCATCTTCAAATACTTCAATTCACCAAGCCCAGATTCTTCCACCTTTCCCTTTTTACTAAATACCTGCCTCACCTCTGCTTGGGCTTTCGTAATAATTTTTGGGTTTCTCAGAATTTCTGATAGTGCCCATTCAACGGTTTTAGACGATGTCTCACTTCCAGCAATAAAAACATCCTGAAATGAAAACAAGAACCATCAGCTAGACATATAAAAGTTCTTAGAATATGTTTCCAGCAATAAAAACATCCTGAAATGAAAACAAGAACCACCAGCTAGACATATAAAAGTTCTTGGAATATGTTTCAAGCTTGGAGTAAAGAAATTGGCATAGAATGAAGAAAGTGGACCAATTCTTACCCCTTCAAATAGCTTAAATTTTGAGAATGAGTGGCTTTTTACACAATTGAAAGCAAATTAGTAACAGAAATTTAAAAGAAAAGAAATTGACCAAAAAAGACTAACCAGGATGACTGCTTTAATGTTGTCATCAGCAAAGGGAGAGTCCATGCATCCAGTTTCCTGAATTTTCAAAAGAACATCCACTAGGTCTTCCTCTACTTCACCTTCAGTGGATTTTTTGGTAATTTTCTTTAACCTATGTTCGGTGATAATAGTCTCAAGTATCTTGTCAACCTGTTTATGAATCTTCTCTATCTGACCCATCATTCCACCAAGTCTATGGACCAATTTTAGCGAAGGAAATGAATCAGCAATACTGAAACCTTCCGCTACCTTGATGACTTCATCGACAAGATATATGAATTCTTGTTGTTGTTCATCGTATTTTCTGCTCTAAGCTGCTCTAGAAGTGATACCATATGTTGTACTACTTATTTTCTCACTGAGATTTACAGGAGAATCCACATTCTTGGAAATATACCTGAGAAGACTCAAAACCTCTTCTTCTCTGATTGACCGGAATGACAGAACACGTTTAGGACTAAGCAACTCAGATATGCAGATCTTCCTTAACTCTCTCCAATATTTGTTTAGCGGGGAACAAGCAATGTTCTTGTGATCATAAGAGATGACACTTGCAGCAAGGATAAAAGGCCTATTAGCAAAGATAGTGTCATGGTCTCCCATCACTTCCTTGGCATATTCCGCAGAAGAAACAACAATGCTGGAAACTTCACCAAGTTGAACCCTCATAAAAGGTCCGTATTTGTTGGCCAAGTCTCTTAATCGATGATGGGGCGAAGTGGAGGCAACAAGTTGGTGCAAGTTTCCTACAAGTGGCAGCCTCCATGGCCCTGGTAGCAAATTCAAGTCCAAGTCTTCTCTGCTTGACGTTTTACTTATTTTAAGAACTGTGATGATAATGAAGAACAACGAAACTAGGAAGTAGAAGAAAGATAGCTGCAACTCCATCATGAAAGCTAAAAATTGAGAATACCTTTACAGCAGATTCGATGCTTATTGCTCTCAATATGTAATAGCATAAGCAACACACTTATTGCTTTATTATTATGAGGTAGCTTTCGACTTCACTAATTTTCTAATTTGTTATTGTTAATTACTAGTTATGTGACCTCTTATTCTTTCAAAATATCGCCGGTAGGTAACAACTCCAATAATGTCAAATATGCATTATTAATTGGTAGGAAGCTTTCAACCACAAAACAAAAACGTTATCAGGTTTCTTTACAGTATAATGCTATAATTTTTTACCACTATATTTCCCTTTCCCTTTCCAGATGTTGAATAGATCCTCAGGACACCAAGATAATGATAAGGCTATTTACCTGTTACCGTCGGCAGAGTTGACTGTCTTTACTGAAACTAAGAAAATAATTGGTCGCATATAAATGAGCTTACTGTCTTTACTTTTTGTGCTTCTGTTTCTATCTGTGAACCTGTCTGCTGCAGGTACACTGATTGATTGTCCTTGCAGAAAATTATCATAAGAAGCAAACAAAAACTTCCCTCTCTGACATGATATGGAAGAATCCCATAATTTGTCATTCTTTCACATCGATAAAGAATAACCAAATGCTTATGCTAACCTGTTGGATCAAGTGCCGAGACGATTGAAATGCAGTACACAATCAAGTGCCTACTTAACCGAATGGTAAATACAAGAAAATACATACATGTCATGACAGGGACATGACAAGTATGTTTTTGTTTTTGTTTAAACAAACTTCTCAATAAAGCATTTAAGAGTTGATCAGATGGATCTGAACCACATATAACTATATATAAAAGGTTGGCACTTGCAAGGAATGAATAGGATATTAGGATGACATTACACAAGCTTACTTTAAAACCTTTTTCAAGTGCTTAGGAAGCAGGAATATGACAAGTATGTTTTTGCTTTTGTTTAAACAAACTTCTCAATAAAGCATCTAAGAGTTGACCATATTGATCTTTACTACATATAACTATACATAAAAGGTTGGCATTTGCAAGGAATGCATAGGATGACATTACGCAAGCTTCAATGGAACTTTAAAACCTTTTTCAAGTGCTTAGGAAGTAAAACATTTAATTACCTCATTTTACATTTCGAAAGATAACGACATTCCAAATATATTCTACCAACAATATTGAAGTTCAATATTTATCAATTGGATCAAGTAATGCCTAACAACTTCTTTCTTCAATAAGAGATTGTGCTCTCACTTCTGTCAAGGTTTTGTCTCCCCCATAGTCAACTCTTTGTTTTGTCCTTATTACTTATTTTTTGGCACTCTCTTCCATAGTTTTTTAAAAGAAAAGAAATAGAATTAATTAATAAAGAAAAACAAGGTCATACAAGCTTAAAAAACAAGAGGAATTACCCCTTTCTACCTTACCTTTGAAGGCAAAGCATTGTTTTGTCCTTACTACTTAATTTTGGCACTATTTTCAATAGTTTTTTTAAGGAAAGAAATAGAATTAATTAATAAAGAAAAACAAGGTCATACAAGCTTAAAAAACAAGAAGGAGTACCCCTATCTACCTTACCTTTGAAGGCAAAGCATTAAGAACAAAAAACTAAGGTGAAAATAAACGTAGCTAAGTTACACTATAGATGTAGTGAGAAACGTATATTTGAATTACACTTCAAGTGAAGGTTCTTCATCAAAATGAGTTCCCAAACTTCAGTGATGATCATAGATATCAAAGCCTCTTTCGAAGAAAATTTGCAAGCAAAACATCTCAGGTTGCGCTCTCCAAAGCGTGTATATACAACTTCCCAGTACAAGAGTATGAATTTGATTATCTAATTTCGAGTAGGCTGTTTGAGTTGAGATTTTCTGTGTAATGTCTGTAAGAGAGTCCCCCGGATCAGACCATGAACATTTAGCAATAACATAATCCCAAATGGAGTTATTGAATGGACATTCGACAAGTAGATGGTTCCTTGATTCATCATACTGTGAGCACATTGGACATAATTTATCAACTTGCAAGTGAGACATTCTATTAGTGGTTGATAGCTTGTTTTGTATGGCCAACCAAAAAATAAAAGAAATTCTTGGAGTTAGAACTTTATTCCAAACCGTCTTGCATCAGGAAACTTGGTTGCCTCGTCCACGAAACAAATTGACTTATAAACCTTTCTTTTATGTCTATTTCTATGCCAGTTTTGAGTTTTCATGTTTCCTTCCCATTATATTCTTTGGTGTTGAATTGGCTGAAGGAGGTGTTTTTTACTTTGGGGTGTTTTTTTTCTCACTAAGAGCACTCTTGTTTTTGCTCTTTGTGTCTTTTCTTATCCCTCACTATTGTTTTCAACTTTTTCTTTTATCATTTTATGTCACCAAGTTCCTCGTTGGATGGACTAAAATTCCTAGATGATTTTACCTTTTTGTCTTCCAATCTAGTGCTTCCTCCCAGTTGTCACCTCCCATTGTGTGTGGACCTCCACTACCTCTAGCCATCGACTAGAACCCCTCTCTCTAACCTAGAATCCTTACTTACTAATGACTTGCAACTATGAGCACTTGTAAGATCCTTGTCCTCTTTATCCTCTCCTCTCATAAATGTTAATCACAACCTAAATTGGAAACAAGCAATAGGTGAAAGTTTTGGTAGGTCCTTCAGTGATAGATGGTTGCTCCAAAGTGGCTCCTGAACTTGATGTTTTGAATGATGGTACTAGGAGTTCAACGTCATCTCTTATGGGTTTCATTTTAGGTCAATTCTCCCATTTC
This sequence comes from Erythroxylum squamatum, assembly GCA_025629845.1. Lineage (NCBI taxonomy): Eukaryota > Viridiplantae > Streptophyta > Magnoliopsida > Malpighiales > Erythroxylaceae > Erythroxylum > Erythroxylum squamatum. Next base: position 19,638,241 of record JAOTBA010000005.1, on the reverse strand, counting down.
CTAATAATCAGTAATTAGATTATCAAGCAATGGAAAGGAAGTGGCTTGAAAGATGTACTACTGTCTGCAGATAATCTTATTATGTTTAAGTTTTTTACAAATAATGGTGCTAAGGAGATCCTAAGTGTTGTCCTTTAACATGTCCAAAACTATCTTCTGTTCTTACAATTTTGAAAACCTAGAATCTTTTTGGAGAGCATTAAACATGTAAATGTCCAAATATGGATCAATTTCACAATGTGCCCTTTGAATATTAGTCAACTAAAGGATTGAGTGTGTTATCATGCTATGTAATGAGCTTACACATGCTTGATGAGCTACATAGCTACTTACACAGTCACATAGCTCGCTTACACAGTCGTGAAGGTTATAAGAGAGGTCGAAACTACATCTTCACACTTCATCCAGTGAGTTACACGGTCCCATATACTGTCGTGTAAGATGCAATAACTTCATTTCTTTCATTATTTGTGATAAGTAGAGATTATAATACATTTTACACTTTTATTTTATATTGTTTTAAATTATTTACATAGCACATTTAGGTAAATTATTGCATTTTCTTATTAATTATTCAAGTTATTTAATTTTCTAGTTTATTTCTAAAAAGGTTTAAATTATACTAAATATTTAATCAGGTCACCAAGCAAACCAACGTAGTCCAAGTATCCAAAGATGAAAAAATGCAAGAATTAATGGACAAAACAACAAAAAAAAAGAAGCTACTGAGAGGAACAAAACGACAAGGAAGCAAGAGCAAAACACAAAGTGCAAGGAAATAAGAGGAAAAAAAAACGAGTAGCCCATCACCCAAAAGAGAATAAAAAGCAACATCTAAGAGGAGAAAAATGCAAAACCCAAAATGATGCGAAAAAAGACGTGCACGCCAACAGCCAACCACAAGCAAAATGACAACGTAGGCAACCAAGGAGAAAAAGTAGAAACTATAGTAGTAAAGGATGTACCCTTTTTAATATATTTTAAAAAAAGAGATATATGATATTGATGGATATTTTTGGACATTTCTATTGTTTATTTTCAAGGCTCAATATAATTAAGGAGAGTTATATAGATGTTGCTTTTTAGGATTGTAGTTTGTAGTAGATATACTTTGGATGTATTATATTGAAACAGTAGATCTGCTTTTTCTTTCATTTTTATATTTCTTTGGACTCAAAAAAAATCTGTCGATATTTTTGATTAAATCTTCTTGTTCCTAATTATTGTATAGAAAGAAATGAATATTGTATTTTCCCATTTGATGATATTGTACATGCTTCATTTTTATATATGAGCAAATTCTAGCTACTGATTATCACTTAAGCACATTTATTTTTCACTTGATTACAATTATATGTTACTCATTTGAATTTAACACTTGAATAAGAATTTGGTTAACCTCTAATCTTTTCAAGAGGTAAAATTGATAAAATGAAGTTAAATGTTTATGTTACTTTGGTATAAGAGTAATTACGCTTAAATGATCATGTAATTCATTTTTTCTTAATATCATACTATGTTTTGTCATCATAAAAAAAAGGGAAGATTACTAAACCAAGAAAGGCTAAAATGGGCATAACTACTAATGACATAAATAAATGTAAAATCTCATAAATAAGTGATAAAATGGGCATATATAAGTATAAAAAAGATGAAGTACATTAATGTTAGAACGTATCATAATAAAATTTTTCAACATACTAAAGCATATCACTGTGGACACTACAGTACAAGTACAAGTGAAAACAAATGAAAAGCATTCATAAGAGTAGTTATATTATAGTCAACATTTGGAGTCACTGCTGCGAAGTTAGTTGTAACTAACTTGAAAAAATTAGAGTTTAGGGGAGTCAGACCTTACTAAGTAAATTCATAACGCCCCATGACATCCAATAACTTGCTCACACAATATACAGTTTATATTAGTATAAACACATAAATATGATGCATGGAAATTCACATGTAATGCACAATAAGTCATGGAGAATGAATATTTGTTATATCCTAGTCTCTAAAGGTACATCCTCACAATACTACACCTTAAATGGCTGCGGAGAACTAAGCATCACCAATAACCCAACCATAAACTTATACTAATATAACCATAAGGCTTAGTCCAAAGGGCTACGAGGAGCCAAGCCTCACTAATAGACCATCCATCACTCAGTACATCTAAAGTCACAATCACATCAATAATATACATGTCAAATAGGGACCTGAACTGGAGCCAAACATCAACCAAGATCGATCTATATCATATATCAATGTCATATCATAATCATTTCTCACAATCAAACTAGTGTACAACTGGTCTTGATGCATACCCATTAAATGGCACAACGTAGAGATTTTTCCTACTCCACAATCACAATCAAACATATCCACACATAATCCAAATATCAATCACGCAATTTCTTAATACCCATATTCTTAGATATCGCAATATTACTTATATAGTCATCACATTAAAGGCTACTCAAATTACATATATACATGTATATACTTGTAGATACTTATATACATATGCATATCATATCATATCCATGTGTATAATGATAGGGGCATCTATGTTAACTTAACATTTCATCAATCATATCAATCTAGAACCATACTCAACAGAGGGTATGGATTCGATATCGACAGATAGATATAAACTTACTTGATTGATGTCCTTGTCAGCCTAAACCTTGTGATGTGGGTCTTACTCCTAATATATATATATATATATATATATATATATATATAATAGGAAAGTAAATATCCTAATTAGTATCATTAACATGTTGTTGGGCTCAATTAACAACCTGGGACTCATTAGGTTTGCTAGAATGGTCCAATTATACAATTCAGCCCTTGATCCTATTCTCACCTAAAATTTATGTGATTTTTAATTCAAAAAACAATAATAATTTTGTTATAGTTCTTAAGAAAAAATGATTAACACAATTTATAGGATTTTTCAAAAAAAATTTTGAAATAAAAGTCACTAGAACAATATCTCTGGCTACTAAAATATTCCTTCAGTGACTGAATTTTTTTTCAAAATTCAACGACTTTTATACCAAATGAAAGCTCTTGACTAGTAGAACAACTTTTATAACCATAAGAAACTCAAATTCTTAACCAATATCAATGAATTGACGAATAAATATTTTAGAGCCTTAACATTTATTTTCTCCAATTGGTAGTGATACAGCAATGAACAATAAAAAGACCATAGGGCGTTTGCTCCTAATATTGAGGGGAGCGTAATGGTAGTGAAGGTGTCAACAACACTCACCAGAGACTACAAATCAAAGATTTGAGTTTTTCTCTAATTTTTCTTCTTTATTATTGTCATGATTTTAGTGTTGTTGTGAGGTAAACTGGGTATAGTTGTGACAAGCTTTAAGAGAGGATTTGATTGTATATATGTTTGATCAATTAGAGTCACTAGATATGGAGAATAGAGGAAGAGAATGGTTTCATAAATAGTAACCTTAGGGGTGAAAAATGAAGAAATAGGAAAGGTGAGGGTAGAAATGAGATATATATATATATATATATATATATATATATATAGGGGATATTACTATCTCCCCTCCTTACAAAAAAATCATCCTTGAATTCTACAACAATGCTTTATTGAGGAAACAAGTGAGGATATAACTCTCACATCTGTCACTTTGTTTCCCACATGATATCCTTGTTGTTTCGATTCCTCCATTTTACCATTTTAGGAATCTACTTTGACTGTGACTTGGGCACTTGAGAATCCAAAATAGCTATTAGCTCCTCTTCATAGGTCAGATTATCATTCACCTCTATAATTTGCAGCTAGAATACATTAGAAGGATCAAAAATGTACTTTCAAATAATAAAAAAGTGGAATATTGGGTGAACTTGTGACATATTTGGAGTAACTCCAATCAGCATGCCACACTTCTAACTCTCTCTTTTATCTCGTAAAGTCCAATATATTTTAGAGATAGTTTCCCTTTCTTTCCAAACCTCATCACACCTTTCAATGGAGATACCTTTAGAAATATGAAGTCACAAAATTGAAATTTCACATCCTTAAGCTACAAGTCTACATAACTCTTTTGTCTATTAAACATTCTCTAGTCTCTACTTGATCAATGGAATCTTCTTTAAGGTGATCTTGATTAGTTCTGGGCCATTTAATTTTCTCTCACTTACTTCCTCCCAGTACATCAGTGATATGTATTTTCATCCATATAATGCCTCGATCCTAATGCTACTGTAATAGCTATTATTGTAAGCCAACTTGATCAGAGGCAAGTGCAAATCCCAACTACCACTAAGGTCCATTATGCACATCCTCAACATGTCTTCTAAGGTTTTAATTGTCCTCTTTGATTGCCTATTGTCCTCTTTAATGTGATCTTGATTAGTTCTGTACCTTTTAATTGTCTCTCGCTTACTTCTTCCCAGTACATCAGTGATCTGTATTTTCATCCATATAATTCCTCTATCCTAACATTACTGCAATAACTATTATTGTAAGCAAACTAGATCAGGCATAAGTGCAAATCCCAACTACCACTAAAGTCCATTATGCATATCCTCAACATGTCTTTTAAGGTCTTAATTGTCCTCTGTGATTGCCTATTAGTCTTAAGATGAAATTTTGTGCTAAAATCCAATTTAGTGCCCAACGTCTCTTGTAATTTCCTTCAAAATTGAGATGTGAATTGTGATCCTCAGTCAGAGACTATTGATACAAGTACTCCATAAAGACACATTATCCACTTAATATACACTTACGCAAGCTTGGATATTGAGTAAGTAGTTTTCATGGGTAAGAATTGGGCTAACTTGGTCAACCTATCTATGATCACCCAAATTGAATCACATTGAGTCCTTATATAAGGTAGGCCAATCATAAAATCCACTTAGATCTTTTCCAATTTCTATTCAAGAATTGGCAATGGTTGTACCTTACTTGAGGGTCTCTAATGCTCATTTTTCTTTTTTTCTGAAAAAAAATAAATTTCCATTCCATAGAAGAAATGTTTTACTATGTCTAGATAAGGAATATACAAACATCTATCACAGTACAAAAATGGACCTCATAAGGTGATACAACCTTACACATGTGTTTTAACAGCCTTAAATTGGGACCGAATCCTAGATAAGATTTTATCTTTGTTAAGAGATCACCTAGCTTCACTATATGTGGAAACACCAACAGGGTCTTGCGCGTTTGCATTTCTCCTCTCAATTTTTCTGAATGTTAGTGAACAACCATTGTGCACTTAAACAAGATGCCTTTTAGGATGCATTTTCTTATTAAATTTAATGATATTTTCCCTTAAATTCTAGATTAATTATTAGGTTTTAACATATTTTTCTTGCTAAATTGTTTAATTTACTTGAATTCGCATTTATAATTGTTCATGTTTAGTTTGTAGAAAATGCGCTTAATTTTGATTGTAAAGAATTACAACAGTCCAAAGCGAAAATAAAAGAAAACAGCTGGCATTGGGTGGTTGCGTGAACAGCGAAGCAAATTAATTCAGAACAGGAAGATGCTACAAGAGTCACGCAAAGCACAAGGGAATTACAAATTAAAAGGTCCAATCATCGCTTGAAAACGTTCAGGCATAGCTGGAGGTTGGAGCTGCGTAGGCGTGAATCAGCGACAGTGAGGGAATAAATCAGTTGAGAAAACAAGCTACAAGGAGGCTTTAAAGATTAATTGTCAAATCAAGCAATTAAATGGAGGCACGTGGGATGTGAACAGCAAAATAAAACAAGCAAGCACGTGGGATTGGAATCGGCAATTAAAAATTGTTACATGTAGGAAACAACAAAAGACCGCATATGGACAGGGAGAAATAAGCCAGCGCACAAGTGGAATTAACGCCAAGAGTGGAGGCTTTTTAATTATACATCAAGAGATACGCAAGCCAGGAGGATTTTAAAAACCAGCTGGAAAATTCACGCGCAAGAGGAGACGCTATTCTGGAGGCTTCACGCAGCAGACAACAAAATAAAGGAGAGGATGCTGGAAATTTCAGCCAGGAATTAACGCACAAAGAGACAAATGAATTATATGAACCAGCGAAACATGAGGGCGTCGTTTTGCAAGACGCAAAGAGGTAATCAACTCAGCATTTTAATTGTCCAATCGTTAACAGCTGAAGGAGACCCACCACGCCACAAGGCATTCACATTATACACAATTAAAAAGCAAATGAAGATAGCTGGTGCATGAACAAGAGCTGGAGGCGTGAACTTGGGAAAACAAGAAAACAAGAACAACAGCAATTGAAGACCACGCAAGAGAGGATTGGACAGCTGGTGGGACATGGGCGTGAACAAGCAGCAGAGGAGAGAAGCACGTCATATACAACCAAGAGAAAAAAGCAAGAGGGCTCCACCACCAAGCACTTAATCCAAGCTCTCCACTCACTCTCTACAAGCACAACTACAACTCTCCATTTAATTTGACATCAGCCACTCACGTTAGGGGATTTTTTTTAGCAAGACAAGGAAGCACTCGCAAGACCAAGCAACAACGTTAAGAGCAAGGGGCCAGCAAGTAAGAAACGTTACATGACTAGTAAGGGGACTCTCCATTCACGTTGATGAAGCATGCTAGTGGACGCAAGGTGGCTTGAGGAGATGAGACGTCCAGGTGGCAAGTAATAAAAATAACAGTTGGTGGTGGAAACAAAAGAAATTAGCAAGGTTGAAGTGAAGACACGTTGAAGGAGAGGAGGCAAAAATTGAAGAGCAACATTACGATTTGTTCTTCCATTCCTTCTATTTATTGCATAATCATAATGCTTGCTTTTATTATTTTCATTGCTGCTACTATTATTATGAGTAACTAATCCTTTCATTCTAGGA
>JAOTBA010000005.1:19603640-19619456 GCA_025629845.1 Erythroxylum squamatum | reverse complement strand
AAGCTACAAGTTTCATGAAGATCATTTTCTCAAAATCTCTCTAGATCAATCCAGAAAAATTCACAAAGATTTCAGACTAAAAAGTCAAACTTTCTTAATTCTACAAATTCTCACACTTTTTCTCTTTATTTCTTGATTTTCAACTTCCATTTCAATCACCCAAACAAATCTACTCAATTATCAAAATCATCAAAACTAATCAATTTCTCTTCTCATCGATTTCCTTAAGGCACAATAACATCTATCACACAATTCATATACAAAAACACTCATTTAAATTTATTTTAATATTTCTAATTTTCACTAAAAGTTTGGGGTCCAATAATAAATGGGTCTTTAAGACCAAACGCGACTCACAAGGAAACATTGAAAGGTATAAAGCCAGACTTATTGCCAAAGGTTACACTCAAAAGGATAGTATTGACTATAAAGAGACCTTTTCTCCAGTTTCAAAGAAGGACTCTTTAAGAATTGTTATGGCCCTAGTGGCTTATTATGATTTAGAGCTTCACCAAATGGATGTAAAGACCGCTTTTCTACATGGTGACTTGAAAGAAGAAATTTATATGGATCAACCGGAAGGTTTCGTGACTACAGGAAAGGAACAATTAGTGTGTAAATTAAAGAAGTCAATACATGGACTGAAGCAAGCTTCCCAACAATGGTATATTAAGTTTAATGATATCATTACGTCTTATGATTTTATAGAGAACACTATCAATCAGTGTATCCATATAAAGGTTAGTGGGAGCATGTTCATTATATTAGTCCTACATGATGATATCCTTCTTGCTGCTAATAATATGGTTTTGTTACATGATGTAAAGAATTTGCTCTCTAATAATTTCGAAATGAAAGATATGGGTGAGGCATCCTATGTGATAGGAATTGAATTATTTCGTGATAGATCACAAGGGTTGTTAGGATTGTCTCAGAAAGGTTATATCGAGAAAATATTAGAAAGATTTCAAATAAAAAAATGCTTTGCAGGGATAGTTTCAATTCAGAAAGGGGACAAATTTAGTCAAACGTAATGTCCACGAAATGATTTGGAATGTAAGGAAATGGAGTATATTCCTTATATATCAGTAGTTGGGAGCTTAATGTACGCTCAAACATGCACTTGGCCAGATATCAATTTTGCTGTTGGAATGCTAGGTTGATATCAAAGCAATCTTGTAATAGACCACTGGAAAGCTACGAAGAAAGTCCTTAGATACTTGCAAGGCACTAAGGACTATATGCTCACATATAAAAAATCAACCTATCACTGTGATAGGTTACTCGGATTCAGACTATGCCGGTTGTGTAGACTCACGAAAATCTACATTCGGTTATATTTTCCTATTAACTGGAGGAGCAGTTTCGTGGAAAAGTAGAAAGTAGTCCATCATTGCTACTTCCACTATAGAGGCTGAATTTGTGGCATGCTTTGAGGTGCCACGGTTCATGGATTGGTTGCAGAACTTTATCTTAGGTCTTGGTATTGTCGACAGTATTACTAGACCTTTAAGAATTTATTATGATAATTCCGCAGTCGCTTTCTTCTCTAAGAATGGCAAATATTCAAATGGTGCAAAACACATGGATTTGAAGAATTTATCTATGAAAGAAGAAGTGCAAAAATATAAAGTGTCAATTGAGCATATTGGTACCGATCTCATGATAGCGGATCCGTTAACTAAAGGCTTACCGCCCAAAATATTTATTGGTCATATTGAACAAATAGGCCTTATAGATAAGTCCTTGTTAGCATAGTGTTCTGACATGTATATATACATATAATTGTCTTGCTCGAGTTGTTATAACACTTGTAAATTCAATTGCAATCATATGTTTTTCCCCACTTACTTGTTATCCATATTATGTTGTATAGAATAATTATTTTATGAGATAACAATTACAGAATTACCCACTTAAAGTTTTATAAGTTGAGTTGATTATGTGATACATGGAATGAATCGTTGTATAACTTGTGACTTCCATGATCCCATCATCTTAATTCAATTAAGGATGGCTTGATTGATTCCATGTATCGTGTGCACTTAAAGTTTTATTGATGAATCACCAAGTCGTAACATGGGCCAAGTAGGAGATTGTTAGAATATTTAATGGCCCATGTGACTTATAGTTAGAGCCCCATGAAAAGAACCCAAGATGATAGTTATTAGGAATTAAATAAAGGGATCTCAAATGAGTCAAAGATCCTTTCCCTCTCTCTTTTACAATGAACCAACATGATGGTTAGTGAAATGATACATAAGTTTTAGAAACTTATGAAAGGTTATCTTAACCATTGGAGAAACCTATAATAGAGAAAAAGAAGAAGAGAGGAAATAAAGTTTTTGCAAGGACATTCCAAAGATATGGATTCAGGTTTGTTTTACAATGTTTACATAAATTGATCCATAAATGTCTTACAAGGTCGAGAAGTTGGAAGACGTAGCAGCACAGGTGGCAGAGTTGGCAGATATTTGCATGAGAATGGAAAAAGGATTGGTGCCTTTGCAGCAGCAAAATAGAGAGGTTTTTCATAGGGTTGTGAGGAGGAGAACATAGGCACTTGAATTATTGGAACATGATAGGGGAGTTTCTTAGCTAATGGTGTAAAGATTTGAAACCGAAATTTTAAGTTTCAGATATTTGTTTGAATTTTGTGCATAACTAGAAATATATAGGGTGATTTCATGATTCTTGGTGCAGATTGTTCATTTCTATATGACCAAAAGCAATGTCACGATTGCGTCAGTATGTTTCAGCATTACATTAATGAAACCCCAGCTTTTACGATTAAAAGAGGTGGGTTTATATATGGAATTGTGTCTAATGAAGATAAAGTGGAAGTGAATTTCATATATAAACCGCCCTAACATGGTTTAGAGGAAAATTTGATGCTTTTAAGAGACCCCGCTGAGGAAAAATTGGTGGATGCAATTGCTAGTGGTTTGGGGATGAGGAGGGTAAGGTTTATATTCACACAGATGATAATGTAGGACAAGAAGGATTACACTTGGTCCAACCGGGGGGTTCTGCAAGCTACGAGCTTCACGCGGAGAGCGAATTGGAGGAGTGGGTTACTGCTATTGTGAAGCTACAGATGAAAGGATGGTTGGGTTTATATGCATTTTGAGGCTTTTTAGATGAGTGATATGTGCATAAGGTTGCTTAAGGTGTTTTGAGACTGAGATTGGGGAGGAGGATGATCCAAAGCTGTCTAAGATGAAGAAAGATGTTGGCGGTGGTGAGAAGGATGACAGGGAGGTCGATAATGATTATTTCTTGGTCGTGGTTAAGATAATAAATTAGAGTTAAATAATTACAGTGGGTGTCACAATTTCAAATATTAATTTAATTTTATAATTTAATTTCAAATATTAATTTAATTTTATAATTTAAGTATGCAGGCTTCATATCGTGACTTCAACTCTAACGTAATAATATAGGACCTATATAGATATTAAAATATTATAAATATATGTCCGACTTGGTAGAAAATTGAGTGCGTCATATTACTGTGTAGTTTTTAGTTAATTTAGGGTTAAATTTTAATGTTTGTTAATTGATAAGGCTTAATTTGTATTTTTTGAAACCTAGGGTTAAATTTATGTTGTTAAATATGACTCTCTTGCTTACAGTATAATAGCAACCATAGCAATTAAAGAAGCACTTGGTTCACACGAGGTAATGATAAAAATAATTATAATGAATATAATGAAAAATGATAATAGATATAATTGTTATAATTATAATGATTGGTTAGAACAAATAAATGATTATCATTACTATTAATAGTGGTTGGTTTGTTGAAATTATCAAGAAATATTTTTTTTTATTTTTTGTTTTACATCAAATTTTAATATATTTTAATTAATTATATTTAATGTTAATATATTCTAATTAATTATATTGTTTTGCTAAAAACAATATAATTTTGTTAAAATTTTGCCTTACATCAAATTTTATATATTTTAATTAATTATATTAATTTTAATATATTCTGATTAATGAAATTTAATTAATTATATTATTTTGTTAAAAAAGGAAAAATAAAAAATATTTAAATTTTTATATCAAATTTTAATATATTCTAATTAATTATATTTAATGTTAATATTTCTAATCAATTATATTTAGTTAATTATATTATTTTTCTAAAAAAAGAAAAATTAAAAATTATTAAAATTTTGTTTTACATCAAATTTTAATAATTTAATTAATTATATTATTTTATTGAAAAAGGAAAAAAGAGAAACAAAAATAATTGTCTTGTTACTGGCATGACAGCGTGTGGCACTCCTCTAACGAGCATGATAGTAATTTGTCATGTATGTGACACTTGCACGTTATTCAAGAATGATTTTCATTCGTCTAACATTCAGAGAGCATGGAGTAATTTCAAAACTCATATATTAAAATATTATTTCTGTAATGATAATATATAACCAGTCGACTATTTTTTATTCCTTACTTATTAATATCTTCCCAAACTCGTTAACGAATCCCCTGAAAGTTATAATAATGTGAAACAGGCCAAACCGAGGAAGTACTGAAGCCGATTACAAAGGACTGGACCGTCATTTTTTTTGGGATGTACTGGACCGTCATTTAGTGATTTACCATAAATATGAAGACTGGCCCATTGACAAACATTAGGTGAATAACAAGGCCAGGGAAGTGATTGTCCATTCGTGAAATCGTAAATGTTGATTGTTTCTCGTGATATTACGATTGTTCTTCGTTAAGATTTATCGACATTTTCCTGAATTAATTAAACCGCAACCAATTTTCCTTTCTTTGGCGACCCTCCACTTCTCTCGTGAGTCCCAAGCAATAACAACTCTTCTAAGAGTGATCTTCAGTGATTCCCATCAACCTCTTATCTCATCTCATCAATTCTAACTTCAAATGAACCTTAACTCACACTAAATTTGTAGTTTTTAAATTTGCATGGACAAATATTTTCGTTAAAATTGACCTTGACTGCATCAAATTGAAATTTCTATTATTATAAAGTTAAGAATTGGGATTTTTACATGTTTTATCATAAAATTGAAGGTTTGGTTTTTTTTTACCCTCCATACACAAGAAAAAGAAATTAAACTACAACACTAAGCAACGCTCTAGGGTAAACTGCGCCATGCGCATCCCGGATGAGTAGCTCCTGGACTCTAAAAGGGGGCTTGCGAAGGATATGCAGGCCCGGCCGAAGAACGCCCGCAAGACGAGCGAGATGGTCCGCACACTGGTTGGCTTCTCGGAAAGCATGCTGCAGGTGGCATGACCACTCCCGTTGCAACAACTGCTGGATCCCTGTCACCAAAAAGGAAACGTCGATTAGAATAAGTGGCGGAGCAGTAATAAGATTAATAACCTCTAGGGAATCGACTTCGGCCACCACACGGCGAAAGCCCAGGTCCCACACCAGACGGAGGCCCGAGAGCACCCCCCAAAGTTCGGCAACTATCGGGGATCCCCGGTCGATGTGCTGTTGGAACCCCCCTAGCCACTCCCCCTGCCTATCACGAAGAAGCCCCCCAGCGCAACAGGAAGTGGAGCCCGGGGACATGGCTCCATCAGTGTTAACTTTCACCCACCCTTCAGCTGGCTTAGTCCACCCCACTAAGGACCCTACCGGCAACCCTGCGTGGGGAACACCCGGTGTTCCAACGCCCGAGCGATCCAAATGACGTAGTCCAATATACTGTGGTGGCCGTGGGCCGGCCACGCGAAGCCCGGCTCAAACAGACTACTGTTCTCGATTGTATATATTGATTTTTAACAGTAGATGTATATCCATCTTTAGGATTTTGTTAAGACTTTTAGGGTGAACTGTAGATGTATGATGGTAATTTTCTCATTTGATGCTATTGAACATGTTTTATTTTTATATATCAGCAAATGATGTATGGATTAAGGGAGAGAAAGAGTTTGACTATTTGTAGTTACCTAGTTTGAACTGAGATTTTGGAGGCCGTCCTTAATCGTAAATCAGCCGTCAGCTTTTTTTCTGGTCATCTGTAGAATGGAATGCCCAAAGGTCAAATATTTTCGCTGGAAAAGAGGTGAAGAATCATAATCAAATATGACATTAGACAGCAACTACGACTCTTACAAGGCTTCAGCAATATTATTCAACATAAATGCGTATTAAATAACCGATAATACGTAAAATTCCAAGTTGTAATCTTCTTGAAATTGACTCTTCTAAGTAGTCAATAATCAACGAAGAAGAATTGCCAGATAGTGGTCCAGGTAATGATTATTAAATTCTAGGAGCTAGTTGTCCTGCTTTTACATTTCTTTGACAAAAACATTAAACTATATCGTGGATTGAATTGTAGTGAAGAAACAAGTGTTTAAAGAAATACTTGAAACGGAGTTTTTATTCTACATACATAAAACTATGGATCTTCAACTTGGTGCTTTATGACTTTCTGATAATACATATCTCAAGCTTTTACTTTAGGATGGTATGGAATAGCAACTAATTCAAGATCATTCTTTCTTCTCACTGTGGCTCCAAAAAGCTCTGACATATCCAAACTTTCAGGGCTTAGTTCACCTGGAAGTTTCCAATCAAAATGGTAAAGAAGTTGAGCAAGGGGAAGCTCAACATTTGCTATACCAAAAGACATTCCAGGACACATCCTCCTTCCAGCACCAAACGGAATGAACTCAAAATGGTTTCCCTTGTAGTCAATTGGGCTATCAAGAAATCTTTCAGGGTAAAATGTTTCAGGATCAGTCCAGTACTTGGGATCTCTACCTATCGCCCATGCATTGACGAGAACTCGTGCTTTGGCAGGGACCAAGTATCCGTTAATCTCACATTCCTCTCTTGATTCTCGTGGAAGTAGCAAAGGAGCAGGAGGGTGTAATCTCATAGTTTCATTGATGACTAACTTTAGATAGTGCATTTCGTCAATGTATGATTCATCAACACCTCCATTTTTGTCAAAAACCATTCTGACCTCTTGTTGGACCTTTTCCAGTACTCTTGGATTCTTCAGCAATTCAGACACAACCCATTCTGTTGTTGTTGCTGATGTCTCACTTCCAGCCACAAAAATATCCTAAAAGATGAAACATTGTTAAGAGTTTAATTTTGTTTAAATCCAATAGAATTTGAAACTCCCAGAAATAAACCGAAGGTTCATTGATAATTAGAATTGTTCTTATTTTGTGTATATGCAGGTATCGTACTTATCTATTTTCTGCAAAACCTTGATGAACTTGATTAATTTAGATATATGTTATCGAATTTAAGAGCGAAGTACGATTATCAACACCATCTTTCTTCACACAACATACTTGAATTAAACGCTTAAATGCATAGGTTTGTTTGCAAGATCAATTACTTATGTACCTACCAGAATGACTGCTTTGATATTTTCAGTTGTCAGTGGAAATTCAAGGTCTCCTTTTTCCTGAAGCTTCAAAAGAACATCCACAAGATCTTCTTCAACCTCACCATTTGGTTTCTTCAATTCTCTTTTAGCTCTGTGGTCGTTAATGATGTTCTCAAGTATGCTGTCTGATTCTTTGAAACAATGTTGTAGTCTAGACTTCATGCCACCGATCACTTGAAGGAACTTCATAGAAGGAAAAACATCTGCAAGATTGAATCCTGCCGAATACTGGATTAGTTCCTCAACCACAGGCAAGAATTCCTCATGCTCCTTGGTTTTCTTTCCAAAACTGGCCCTTGTAGCAATGCCATACGTTAAAGAAAATAACTTCTTACTGAAATTGAATGGCAATCCTCCAGTAGAAGAAATTTCTGCAATTAAATTGGACACCTCCTCTTCCCTGATCGATCTAAAGGAAAGAACCCTTTTTGGACCAAGCAATTCCATTATGCAAATCTTCCTCAACTGTCTCCAGTACTCACCATATGGTGCAAACACAATATCTGAAAGATTATAAGTCACAACACTAGCAGCTAATATAAAGGGCCTCTGAGCAAAGTTGATGTCATGAGTTTTCATCACTTCCTTGGCAGTATCGGGTGACGAAATCACAACATTTGTAACTTCACCAAGTTGAAGTCGCATAATGCCTCCATATTTCTTTGACAACTCTGCAAACCTGTGATGGGGTAGAGAGCCAGCAAGCTGATGCATGTTTCCTATGATAGGCAGCTTTCTTGGACCTGGTAGTGGCCGTGCAGTGGAGTGGTAGGTTTTTGATTGTTTCCATATCTTCAGTACCATGAAAATGAAGGAAAACAAAGCGATCAAGAGTGGGAAGGAAGGAAATTGAAGCTCCATGGTGGTACTGGATACGAGTAGTGACAGGGAGGTAGCTTATAAGCTTACGGTGAATGCTTGCTTCAGATCACCTAATAATGAACTTCAAATTACGTTCTGTCTCATACAGCAGCCTTTGTTTGACTCGTTCTTTTTCCTTAGACTTTCTTAACGGAATACAATATTAAAATTTATAATGAAATGAAATATCACGACAAGGAAGAAAAAGTTTCATATTACATTTTATTCTATCCTAAATAGTAAAAATGAGAAGTAAAAATGAGAAAATTTTAATTTGAAAAGTTTACAATGAAATATAAAATGATGAACAATTTTTGTTGTAGTGCATTATAAACTCTTTTTCTAAAAAACATTTCACTACATTACATTATGAATATTTTTTTCTTTTACAAAGAACAATTTTTTAATATTCATCTATTTATATTTTATTTCATTATAAATTATTCTATTTTATTATAAATCATTCCACTCTATTTTATTATATTAAAAAAAAACAAAACCTTTTGACTTCTTGTAACCAAACATAACCTTTGACTCTTTGTATTGCTGGCTTTTATTGAATTTAAGAGTTCTACTGATGTATGTATGCAGCATAGACACACAACTTCAATGTTGTACTTCTAATTTTCAGAACATGGCTGCTGACAGTTTATTTTCTTCTAATTTTCCGAATATGGCTGCCAACTAGTTGTGCCTTCTAACTTGTGTAAGTGATTTTTTGGAGTTGTTAATTTATCTCAATCACCTGATGCGACCCTTGACATATGCTTTTCTGAGAGTGACGAAATTCCACGGTCCAGCCTGATGACTTGACTTTGTTGGTTAAAGATATTAAGTATAAGCAAAGTAGGACCACAAGCTCGCCTTGTTTGAACTTTAAATCTCAGTGAACAAAAAAATTGAAGCAAATATTAGAAAAAGAGAGATATTAGACATTAAGGTAACGTATAAAATTATTTTATGTGATTTTCTTCATTCTAACGTAAATTTTTATTGTTTAAATTATTTTAAAATATTTTACAGAATTAAAATGTTTTAAAATAACCTTTTTTATTTTCATTAAATTATTTTAACATAATTTTTTATTAAAATCAAGTTAGAATATTCAAGTAAATTATACCATAAGATAATGATCCAATTTGATATAAGATCAATAATTTATCTCTTTAATTAAAAATTAATAATATAAAGTTTTTGAACTAATTCAGAATAACAAAGTTATATTTAAGGAATTTGATGTAGGGATCGTTTACACCCAAATTAAATCTTGAACTCCTGACACGAAAATAAATATAGTATAAGAGAGTAAGGATCGTTTATAAGAAGAATTTTAATCTATTAACCGTTATGTAATACACTAATAAACAAAAAAAGGGGATTACGTTAAAAAGAAAATTTTTAACAAAATAAAAATTAAATTTGGTAAATAATAAAAGTGAATTGCCATTAAAACTAATATTTGTCTACAGTCACATTCTTCTTTGAAATTACAATTGATCATTGAATATTCATTGAGTTACTTGATTCTTGTCTTTTCTTCCAATTAGGTAATAAAAAATATATAGTCTAATTAATCATTATTCTTTGATAATTTTACATATCATCTAAATTTTAACTAAGCAATAGTTTAAAAAAAAAAGAAAGACTAACGAAATAAGACGATATTTGTAGTTGCATTGTTAAATGTTCTTATTAGGAGCTAACAATTCACAACACAACAAAATATAGACCCTTAGTTGCTACAAAGATTAAGGAGCCTAAATTTTTATATATTAAATATTTAATATAATAGTCGGTTATTTCAATAAACAAACTAATTGTGTGCATTAGAAATCATATGAAATAATCATAAACACAAAAACCAATTCAATATTTGAATAAATAACACAATCTTCATTAAGACTCAATTATGTCCCATCTCCGAAGTTCCAAGGCCTTCAATTCCTTTTAACCAATATAAAGGGACAAAATTGCTGTAGCGACCCTTGTGTTATACGAAAGTAGCTAATTAAACCCTGAGATATAAAATGTTACTCTATTAACCTTATGTTTTCAATTTTGCTGCAAAAAAAACCCTTAGCCGTGTGTTGTTAAGGGGCTGTGAGTTAATAAAATTTTAACTCAGGGTTTTTTTTGCTAATTTTTATATGTCATGATTTTTTTAGCAACTTTTGAATAACACAGGGTTATTAAAGCAATAAATTCATATAGGTAGGTATAACCTCTATGATTGGGAAGACATTCTAAAATTAACTACATGAGGTAAACCACCAAAAACTAACAACTACAGCAATTCAAAAGAAAAAAAAATAAATGCTAAATTTTAATTAGGGTACGTTAAAATTCAATTTGATCCATAATCCAAACTTTAATTTCATTTAGAGTTGAATCTACTATGGCTCGTACAAGGGAAGCAAGAGTTGCATGAAAGTAACAGAATTGGTGACCTTTTGCTGAGTTTTCAAAATTTAGCCTGGCTATGACATCATTCATCGATGTTTCTTTTTTTAATGTTAGCTGACAATACCACAAATCAGGCCCATGAGATTGTGGAGAAAGCCCAAAAGGCCCAATAAACGTCAGGTGAGAAAACCCTAGAACGTTAAGCACAAGAAATAGGCCAATCATATAAATTTGTAGTTAACGCAGTTACTTCCATCTTTTCTACAATCGCAGCTGCAGAGAGACAGAGAAATGGTTTCGCTGAAGCTCCAAAAGCGGCTGGCCGCCAGCGTCCTTAAGTGCGGCAAAGGGAAGGTGTGGCTCGATCCCAATGAAGTCAACGAAATCTCCATGGCCAATTCTCGTACGCTCGCAATCTTCCCCGTTTCGCTTTTCATTTCTTTGAGTTTTTGGTCTTTGTGTCCTCAGATTCGCAGAATTAGAAATGATGCCCCCTGGAGTTGTAGTTGAAATTACTTTATTCGACTGTTTTTGATTTCTGGTTTGATGCTGTGGAGGAAGTCAGTTAAAGTAGCAAGTCTCAGGTGTTTGATTTATAGAAGAAAGTTCGTGTTTAATCTTATTGGAACTTATTCATTAGTTTAGTGTTTGAAGCTTCGAGCCTCTTGTGATTTTTTTCGATTGAGTAAAAATTCCCTGTGAGGAGGAAGCACCAATTCTTGCAAGTGCCGTATGATATTAGCTGGTACTGCTACTGTTTGTGATTTGAAAAGGTTCTCTGAGGGAACATCAATATTGGGTTCTTATTTGTTTTTACGAAGTTGTTAACACTTGTGAGTCGTCTTTGTTTGTGCACCGTGCTTTCTCTTTGAATCTATGTTTCCATTTTAAACATAATTGTGGAATTTATTAACATTTTCTCTGTAAATCATGCATTTATTGGCTATTTGTTGTTGCGTATTGGTGATTTAACTGCAGGCCAAAACATAAGGAAGTTGGTTAAGGATGGCTTTATCATCAGGAAGCCAACAAAGATTCACTCTCGATCTCGTGCACGTCGAATGAAGGAAGCAAAGAGGAAGGGACGTCACTCAGGATATGGTATTTGTTCTCTGGATTATAAGGTTTTAATGAATTTCATTTTAGAACATTGAATGAATTAATGCTTTATTACTTATTGTGGCAAGTGTTTTATGATTGTCACATGGTTAATTCCTGAAATGAAAATTATCAGTCCTTAGACCATATTGGAGATTTCAGTTTATTCTAGGCAGTACTTTTTTCTTTCTGTGCTTTAACTTCTAACCATTGTGCCTCTAGGTAAGCGCAAGGGTACAAGAGAGGCCAGGCTGCCAACAAAGATCCTTTGGATGAGAAGGATGCGTGTCCTAAGGCGGTTGCTCCGCAAGTACAGGGAGGCAAAGAAGATTGACAAACACATGTATCATGACATGTACATGAAGGTTAAGGGTAATGTCTTTAAGAACAAGCGTGTCCTCATGGAGAGCATTCACAAATCTAAGGCTGAGAAAGCTAGAGAGAAGAATTTGTCTGATCAGTTTGAGGCCAAGAGGCTTAAGAATAAGGCAAGCAGGGAAAGAAAATTTGCTAGAAGAGAGGCACGATTGGCCCAGGTAACATCCTGGAAATCATGAATCCAATTTTCCACGTGATTTAAGAATGGGCCAGCCAACTTTATTAAAAATTTTGGCTCAAAGACCAACTGATGGTGTTAATAATTGTTTCATTTCCTTGGTAATGGGTATTGGGAGTAACTTAGTTCAATCTGTTATTTTCTTGTCTGTTTCAGCCAGAAGTTTGTTGTGATGGTTTATATGTAAATTATACTAGATGATAGTTGTATAGTATTTTTTGCATTATGTTTCTGTCAACCTGCTCGGTTCCTCCATTAATTTACGCCGATAAATGCTTTCATCTACAAACAAAAGTAGTATCCTCAGGGCTTGATGAAATGTAGTTTCTCTATGTAGTATACTGCGATGCTTATTGTAAAATTGAAATTCTTGCAGGGACCAGGAGGAGGCGATAAGCCAGTAGCTGTCCCAACTGCTGCTGCAGCTCAACCAGTCGAGTAAGATTAAGTTCTAGAGACATGAACCTTCAGCTCATTCTGTCCTATTCTACTCAAATTTTGTTGTTTCCTGTGCAGGACTTCAAAGAAATCAAAGAAGTGAAATCCTCGTTGACAGCTCCAAAGATCTATCAGTGCTTTGGCAGAGCAGTTTTGTTGAAACTGTGTTCCTTGTTGATTTGGACTATGTTACGCAATATATTAAATGATGATGGAAGGAATTCTAGGATATTTGCATTTCTAGTTATATGGAATCTGTTCTATTGGTTTTTTATTCACGTGTCATTACAAATAGCTGATCGGTTGATTCTTGATCTCATCAAATTCATCAAAAATTGAGGGAAAGGAAGAAAGGGCGCCTGATGTAAGTTTGAGTAAAATGTGTGATAAAGAATTCTGACTCATAAAAGATGGGTAATAAGGCTACAAGTTTCTTTACTTTTAGGTTGAAGGTATTTTAACAGTTGGAACTAAAATTTAAGTTAGATTGACATGTTATTTTGAAAAGTGCTTAAAATGGGTCCTCTGATTGATAGAACCGTTAGGTTGTGTTGACATTGATAAATTTGTTTTTGTGTGGTTTTTTCTCTTTTCTGATAACTTTGTCTCTTACTCTTTTTTTTTTATATGTTGTGTCTCTTCCTGTCGTTTGTCTTCTTTGCCGTGTAACTTATCTTAACATTTAAATAAATTTGTTTATTATATCGTAGTTCACATATGTGTTGTTATATGTGCAAAAAGATCATATAATGCACATGATTGATTTACCATGTTAGCCCTTTTCCTTAATGATTACATTGGCTGGGTTGAATAATGACTTGTAGTTGTCTCAATACTTTTCTAGGAAGAATTTAGCGTTATGTCAAGAACTTTGTGTATATTTTTTTCTTATTACTCTTAATTGATGGATCAAATTATCTTTAAAATTGTCGCTTTCTTTATTAGATGAGTTTTAATAATTATCTTTGCCTTTGACCTCGTTATCTTTGCCTTCAATGCCCATATGTGAACTCAGTTTAATAAATTATAATTCATGCCCATCTTCCTCTAATATGACCATCTTGTTTTATGCCAAATATAAAATACTAATGCTGCTGCAAAGAGAATTACCTTTGCAAGTATTTATTAATGGTAGAACGTCCTCTATTCATTTGAAACAAATGTCTACTAGCGTATGCTTCATCTTTATATTTTTTTGTTAAAGTATAACTTCACTAGTGAGATCTTAAGCATATATATTTCTAGAGATAATGATACTATCAATATTTTGCATAATTGTTCTTTTATGTTAATTCGTTTATTCTGATATAGCAATTTATATTCAGTCGTTTTTCTTCATTGCTCATACTTATGTTGTACAGTGAATATCCTGACATAAGTAAAGCTAACTGTTCGAGGTCTTACAAGTACGAGTCACACAAGTAAATAAAGTATCAATCTACAGGAAGTTACTGAATTATTACTAGCTAAAATTATTCAATTATTTGGGTTGATCACTCAAATGTTGATTATTGAGAAATTAATTAATAAACAAATTGTTAAAACTAATCCTAAAGCAAATAGAGTAATCACACAACTTATGCGAGTATGTAAGGAATAAATTAGAAATGTAAAAGGCAGATTTTAAATTTGGTTTTGTGATTGGCTTCTAATTATTCTCTTCTGGTTTATTCAATAATCTTGATTTCTAGATTTTGAAGGAAACTAAATCTAAATTATCTATGATTCTCTATCGAAATGTCAAAGAAGTATCATAGTTAAAATCAATCTTGACTATCGTGGCTCATGAAATTAACTAAAAACCTATTAAGATTTTTATCTAGTTAGTAACAAGTTCTTAATTTTCGTTTTTTACTATTGATTTTTACTTTTCGGTTCTTCAACCGATAATTTTGACACAAATTATGTGAGTATAACAAGCACAATAATACTCAAAACAAGAATCAACAGCCACAAATCAATTTTACTGAATAAAATTCAGAATCAAATCGTGTAGAAATTCGAAAACTACGTCCCATCTTTAAATTCCAATAAGAAACCTACTCACTCATGCTCATGTTCAACAAAATAAATATCAAAACAAGGAGAATATAAATCAGAGGAGTAAGGAATGAAGAACTCTGGTGCCTTTTTCTCTCTTTTTCGTTTTGTCTTCGTGCATCAGGTCTTCTCTTCATGCGTCGTGCGACGTGCGTCGTGCGTAAGGTCTTGTAGCTGCGGCGTCCCTTCGTGCGTCCAGCCTTCTCTAAATAAAAACCTAGCACGTTAAAACGTTTTCCCTCTTCAAACGTCCCCCAGTCAACTGCGTTTTGGACTCTTCTTCTAGACCTTGCTGCTGTGTTGTTTTGTACATGGACACTTTTAACTTGCTAGCTATTGTGTATTATTATAGAGTTGAAATGTTAGAAAGTATTATTATGGGAGTTGTATTATTATAGGAATTGTTTTCCTGTCGACGAGAGTGGTTAATTATGTTATGCAAAAATAGATGTAGATTATTAATTATCTTAGTTTGAAGGCCTTGTATAAACTATTAACAAAGATGTTTGATTTGTACCATTTAGTTTTTATTTTTCTCCCTTTTCAATTCTTTTCTTATTAGTTTGACAATTAATATGATGAACATAAAAATTGACGTGAGAATATTAGTTAAGCATTCATGAAGTATGGATTATTAGTAGGCTCAGTGACGAAGCCAGGAATTTAAGATAGGAGGACCCAAATATTTAATTTTTTAAATTTTAGGGGGCCCAGCGCACCAGTAACCCCTAAATAACTCTGTCCTAGTATACATATATATAAAAATAAAAATAAAAAATATTTAATAATCTGCACTGAGCCCCATGTGCCTCCGTCATTGGGTAGGCTCAATTCTTGCTTTTGCATCTTGGATTTATCAAGAACTGTTAAAACAAGCTTTTTTTAAATTCTAAATGCGACATATTTCTAAAACTTGTATTATGAACTATCTACATCAATCATAGTATATGAAATAAAATACAAATTCGCTAAAACTTCAACTATGTCAATTGTACGATTTTTTCAATTAAT
>JAOTBA010000005.1:19563309-19578942 GCA_025629845.1 Erythroxylum squamatum | reverse complement strand
TGGACAGGTTGAGGTTAATAAGGGATGAATGTATGTAAGTTTGATAAATTAGATTATAATTTTCTTGAAGACAAGCATGAATTTAAGTATAGGGATGTTTGATAGAAAATCCTTTTTATATATTTATATACCTCTATTTAATGTATTTTGACTATTATTTAAGAGTTTTATAGTATTTTTGAGACTTAATTTGCTTCAAGTGTCTTTTAGGTAATAATTGCAGTCATAGGATAAGAGGAGATTTATTTGGGTGAAATAATGGCATGAAATGGAAGAATTAGATTAATTGTGGACTTACACAGCCGTTTATAGTGACCATGTAAGTCATTATAAACGTATAAAGCTTTAAAGATACAATCTCTAACTGTGTGGAATTACACGCCCATATATGTTGATTGAAATAAATGACTGTGTATGTTACATGTTTATGTCTATGTAACTGTGTAACGTCACAAACTAAGGAGTTTTTTGGAGGTACACAATCACTTATATGACCTTGTAAGTAATCGTGTATATCCCAGAAACCATAGTTCATTTACATAAAAGAAGGCTACATCGAAAGGAAGATTAGAACATCTGAATTTAGATCGAGGCAAAGAGAGTCATTAGAGACACCTAAAAAGAAAGAGAAAAATGCAAAAATATTCTGCACATCATAAAGAAGAAGATCAAATAATGGGTACATCAAGTCAATTCCAACTTTCCATAAACTCCAGATCAAGGCTTTCAAGCTTGTTCATTGGTTTCTTATTTTATTTCATTGTCTTGGATGTCAATTCTAACTAGTTGTGTTTTGAACGTGATTATGGGATTCTAAATCTTTA
Organism: Erythroxylum squamatum; assembly: GCA_025629845.1. Taxonomy (NCBI): domain Eukaryota; kingdom Viridiplantae; phylum Streptophyta; class Magnoliopsida; order Malpighiales; family Erythroxylaceae; genus Erythroxylum; species Erythroxylum squamatum. The sequence goes on along the minus strand of JAOTBA010000005.1, from coordinate 19,578,118 downwards.
TTAGGGTTTAGTGTTGATTTATATAACTTTATCTTATTGAATTCAATATATTAATGCTTTACGGTATTTGTCATGCCTATACTTGATAAGAAATCAAGAGATTGAATCAAAGTTATATGAGTTAAGTTAAGCAACGAGAGTTGGTACCTTAATAGACCTACAAATATCATATTAATAAATAATTGAAGAAAGATCGTAATTGTGAGTTAATTATCCTTAGGACTGCTTCAAATCTAATTAAGTAGTTAGGAGTAGTTTTGTTAATAGAGATACTGCAATTCAACTGTTATCTATTTCAATTGGGAATACTTGATTAAATTGTGAAAGAAGGTACTCAAAATCATAGGATATCTAAGCATAATTGAATTAACAAGATAAAAGAAAGACAAAACAAGGATGAAATACTCCTTAAGTTTTCATTATTGATTAACTTCGCTCTTATGGCTATCTTTACTAATTCAGTTGTTCAGTTGTTCAGTTTATTAGTTTATTTTAATTCAGTTAGTTTATTTAGTTTCAATTAATTTAATCTTCTATTACCTTAGACAAAATGCACTCAAATTGTTAGATGATTAATTCAATTCTTGTAGGAATTATATCTTATGTACTATAATATACGATCCATATAGTTGCAGCATTGCATACTTTAAAACGAGCAAACAATATATACTACTCAGACTGTATATATTTTCTATGAATAAGGGTACATAATAAAAACAGGAAGATTTAAGCAAGTTTTAAATGAAGATTTGTAAAACTTGATTGAATAATCTTTCTAAATAGAGATAAAAACTACGAATTATTAGTTATTTTAATTCAATTATATGAGTTGTAAATCTTAAGTTAATGATGAGACTTGAATAATAGAGCATTATCATTAGATAGCAGACCACAACAAATTAATTAAATTAATTTGAGATTAAAATGTGATAATTACACTAATCCTGATTTTTTTTTCTCCAATGACAAGTCGGAAAATTATTTAAGAATTCTAAATGCTGAGAAAAGGATGCAAAAACTGATGTCAGAAGCAGAGTTCCAGCGATATTAGATAACGACAAAAAGATGAAGAAACGGATGGCATCTTAGTACCAAGTGACGGATGGCATCTTAGTAACCAAGTTGCCAAAGATGAAACAAACCAGTCTTAACGAACAAACCAATACACCAAGAAGCATGAATATTCCGAGAATAAAATCTTCTTCAAGATTGCAACATATAATGTTGTCTAGAAGTCGTCTTCCAGGCATCAGAATCCGTAGTGTTTCAATACATCTACTGTCTGCTTCAGAGACCAGTGTTCATCATGCGATTTATAATTTTGAGTACACAAATGTTGCAATTCTAGTGACCGGAAGACCTTCATGGCCCACGGTAGCCTTGGACATAGTTGTGCAGGTACAAGCAGTGACAAAGCTAAGAATTTGTTTCAGCGGAGCAACGATATTTTTTTTATCCAATCCATCGTGGGTAACAATATTCTTTTAGGTAAACAACCTTTATATGCATATATATCTTCTTTAATAAAAAAAAATTTGAGCCTTAGCAGTAGCTTCGCTATTAGGTACAAGATCCTCTGTATCCTATTTCATAGGGTCTCGTTCACACATATTTTTGAGTCTCACATATTTATACGGAAGAGATCGAATAAAATGAGGTTGGTACAGAATTATAAGTAAAGAAGATTTGATACCAATTATGCAGACCATCGGCTAAAATAACCATAGTTGGCTGCAACCACAGCATTAACTCCAGCCCTTTGCGTAAAACCTTAGCCATTAAACTAAACCCGTTTTGTCTCCCAGTACTATTTAACTATATTTCGGTCAATTAACTCCCCGTAAAGAATAAAAGAAAATCAAACTCTCGTAAGCAATTAATATCACGCTTAGCCCCATTTAAGCCTACCAAACTTTTGTCCAAATTCCCATCGACAAAGACTACATAGATTAAAGAAAGAAGCTATGTTACAAGCGACAGTCCACTGACAACAACTTCAGTTGAACCAATTGTTGGAAGAAGCATGGACAACGGAGAAAGATAAATCCAGCACAAATAGCAATAAAGTTCTAAATAACTATGCCAAGACTAGTAGAAATGGGAGTAAGGTCAGGAAATAGCTGATGACAACATGTTTCATTATTGGTAAAATATCTTCCAGGCAATACATACCGCCGCAGGAAAATCAAAACTAGCAGAACTTGGATTCTCAGCGTCCTGTTCCTGTATCTAAATAACATAATCAGACCAATCACTGATATGTGAAGTGTGGTCCATGGTAAAACTAGGAATTTTTTCAAGCCTTACTGGATTTTCCTTGCCACCAATCAACCTAGCTGGGTTGCCAACGGCAGTGGTCCTTGGTGGCACTTCTTTTAACACAACTGAACCAGCACCAATTTTGGCACCGTCACCAATCTTAATATTACCCAAGATACAGGTCCCAGCTCCAATCAACACACCATCACCGATCTTTGGATGCCTATCACCACAAACCTTGCCAGTGCCCCCTAACGTCACATTGTGCAAAATTGACACATTGTTCCCAATCACCGCTGTTTCTCCTACAACTACACCCGTTGCGTGATCAAGCAAAATCCCTCTTCCAATCTTTGCTCCTGGATGAATATCAACTGCAAACACTTCCGAAACTCTGTTCTGTATTAGCAAAGCCAACAATTTTCTTCCTTGATTCCACAATCTATGAGCTATTCTATGCGCTTCACATGCCAAAAACCCTTTAAAATTCAAGAAACAGTGCACGTAGCTTATACATGCTGGATCTCTCTCCTTTACAGCTCTTAAATCTTCCTTCACAGTCCTGATGATCTCTTCGCTCTCGTCAAGAACTCCAGCAAAAAGATCAAACAGAGAACTACTCGGAAGGCTAGAATTACTCAGCTTAATCGATAGATGATTCGCCAACGCCCGTTCCAGGGATTTCTGAGACAAAATCGATGCGTAATAATAACCCGACAATATTGGTTCCTGTTCAACATCTGACTTGGCCTCTTCTTGCATTTTGAGCCATGGGTCATCTTTCTCTTCCTTTTCTCGATCAAGACCATCAACGAACGTGGACGTCTGCTTGATTTTGGATTGATTCTTGGTAAAGGGTATGCAAGAAACACGGTCAGAGCAGCTGGGTCGGCAAAATTTGACGTACTTCAAGGCATGATCATCGGGTTGAGACCTTTTTGGATCCCGAGAAAGTTGAGAGGTGTCTGATATAGAAGTGTCAACACAGGTAGCCATGAGAGAAGAAGTAGATTTACGACGTTTGGAGGATGGAGAGAAGATAACGAGTTGTGGTGCACAAGATTGTTGAGACAAGAGATGTTTGTGGAGTAAGAAAGGAGAAGAAAATGACTTATATAGAGGAGGAGCTGCGTCCTGTAGTTTCATGGGAAATGAGAGATTTCTTGGAGAGGTGTTTTAGGGGATAAGAAAATTGATTTTCTTTAGTATATGATTTCTTTTACGGATTCTTATTTGGATGACTTAACTTAAGGAAGCAGATACAACATACAGTGCAGCAAGAGTTTGAAACAAACAAACCAACTCATATAACTGTCAGGTCCTCAAATTTTCCAATAAAAAGAAGATAAATGAATAAAAGGGCTACCATACATTAAAATTCATATAAATCATCAGCCGGACAAGCATCCAGTTAAATTTAAATCATGAGAAATTTTACTATGAAATGCAAAATTAGTAAAATATAAATATCAGTCTACTCTGGGATTTTTTTTACCTAATTTTAAGGACAGTCTTTAAATTCATGTTTAATGAGATTTTTTTTACCTAATTTTAGAATAGTCTTTAAATTCATATCTAATGGCCAAAATAGCGTCTATCTTGAACATTAAATAAAGTTAGACCGGATAAAAGTGGACAGAAAATTTAATGTCCAGGGTCAAATGAAACGTGGAAACTTGATTTCCAAGTATCCAAAGTTACACTCCGTGTCTCGTCGAAGGCCATATAATAAGTAAGAAAATTGGGTTATTTTCCATAGGGTTTGTGATAATTCGTTACCTATTTAATGCTACTTCTTGATGGGTCCTTAAAACAGAATTACTCGTTTTCAATTAAAATACTATTCAAGTATTTAAAGTTAAAGGCAGTGACGTTCGTGATGACGCGTCTGGTGGCTTGTGACTTTAGCCCATTTCATTGACTGACTGCAATGCTTGCGAAAGTTATGTAATCAGTTACGTAAGGAACTGTTCTTGTGTGTCCTTTGACCCCGCCCCAAAACGCACTTAACGTCTGCGTTTTCACCACGTACCATCACTGGGATCCGCTTTGACCTTCCATACTTTCTTCTTGGGCAGAGGCAGGCCCACACATTTGTCTTCCCTTCCCTTCCCTTCCCTTCCCTTGAGAGAACGTGCTTTGTTTCTAGACATCATATAATATTGTATTCTCGTACCAAGACCGTCACAAATTTCGTTAGACAGTCAGTCACCCCGTGTTTCAACTTTGAAGTATAAGTCAGAAAGGTTTGATTGAAAACACATAGATAAAAATTGTAATTAGTAAAATATACTAATTAGCCTTTTAAATTTTTATAAAATTTTAAATAAACAACAAATTTTTACACTTTGTAAATTGATTCTGAACTTTAACATGTATATACAAGACGATCCTTATCTGTATGAAATTTAATAATGGGAGTGTTAAAATATTATATTTTTTGTATTATTTATATTTTAATTCATTTAGGATATTTTTGTAATAAAAAAATTGATTTGGTATAAGATTCTACTATTTTAAAATATGTAAAATTTTAAAACTTAAGATATTTATGGAAAAAAGGAAGGACTTGTTGCATATCGATAAGTAATCCGTGGTGTGAAATTGATCATTTACCTTGATTGCTGTGTTGGGGCACTTTTCAGAAATCAATTACAAAGTTTTACAAAAGCTTTTTGTTTAAAGACTCTTTATGAATATTGATGCATATATAAGAGTGTTCATTGACTTAAATGATTTTTATAAAGTGTACGTCGTTATTCTCTTCAATCGATATGAATTTCACGTATAATTGTTCTTATGCTGACAGATTTAAAAACAAAAACAAATTTGTGGACAGCAATAACAATGAAAACTTCAAATCTAAGGAATTTTTTGAAGGAAAGGATCAGCATATTCGGAGTTTACTTTTAGAAGAAAATTTTGACTTTAATGACCTCTTTCTGTAAAGAAACGAAACTTTTAATCTGATAGAATATATATATTAAAATAAACAAAAACTAAATTATTTCGTATAGAAAATGAATCTCACTTCTGACCTCACACGTCCTAAAAGGTGGAACAAAGATTCGGAGAAAATAAGTGAGCTTTACTTTAGCTAGATCGTAACTTTGTTAGTGAACCACTCAAAGTGAACCATTATGGTCGCAATTGATAGGTCTCCATTACTCCAATGTTGCTTTTTGATTTTTGTCTTCTACTACGAGCCAATGGCTGCCGCTTCAAAATAGCATTGTACATGCCAAAATTCCAATAATTAGTTATAAGCACTTTCATTGTATTCGCTAATTTTAATAAACAAGTGCTTTCGTACAAGATAATTTTTAATATTTAATATTATTATATATTTGTTTGACTATATTCTTGTTCAACTTTTTTTATTTAATATATAGGATATTCCTTCATTGTAAAAAGTATGAATAATTCAATTGTAAGTCAAAAGTGTATTTTATATTTTATTATTTTTATCATAATACAATTTTTACTTTAACACTTCTAAATATTTAATTTAAATCTTAAAGGTTTTTAAAACATTCAAAATAGATTTGAAGTGGACAAAAGATTAACCGCAGTTAAAATTTTCATCATTTATGTTTCGATGTTAAACACTAATCTTTATTTTAAATTATTTTTAAAATTAATTAGTATATTAATTTAATTATTTTATCTTAATTATACTAATTAAAATTTTAACTAAAATCCCTAATATAATTTATTTCAATTTAGGAAATTATTTTCAAGATTATTGTGAAACTCAACCCTACACAAATCCTTAATTAAACTTAAGCTCCTCTGCCTCAACAATTAAGCACTTTTCAAACTTACGTAGAACCACTAAAGTGATAATAAAGTAGTTATAATTGTAAGGTTGGTTGCCAATGTTCTATGAATGTGATAAAGCAAACACAAGCAAGAGGGAAGTTAATTATGTGTGACTTATAAAAATTTTACAAGTTCTTTCAATTCGTATAATAAACAGATCTTAGTTAACGAATAAAAACAGTAGGAGTCTGTCAGAGGATAAAGCCTTTTAAACGACAGGAGCCTCTTAGGAGATAGGAGCCTTTTGTGGGATAGGACCCTACTTAAACGAAAGGAGCCTACTGAATGATGAATCCTGTTAAAACATTTTAAAACAAAATGCGCCTATTAAAACTGAAAGGAATCGTCAACAAGTTGAAAACAGAAGGGATCTATTATAAAAGTGAAGAAGCTTCTTGTTGAAATGAACACACACACAATATAATGCAAAAATATAAAAGATAATGAAAGAGAGAGAAAAAAGGATACAGTCGATTTATACTGGTTCAGCTTACAACTCAAGCCTACGTCCAGTCCCTAAGTATCTAACTTGAGTGTTTCACTATAAAAATTCGAATATTAAATTTGACGAGCCTCTCCAAGCTCACGAGTACATAATTTTCAAGGTTATCCAACCTTCCACACTTGAAGTGTATAACAAGCTTCTAAAATCTCACAAAAAAATAAAAATAACAATTTCTCTCTTGATACAATGATTTCACTTTCTAAGGAACAATAAGAATGATATGACTCTCAAGAATATAGATGTTACTCAAATGTTTTGAAAGTCTAAGTATGTTCATTGCTTCACAAGTCCTGTTACTCTTCCTTAAATAGTCAATTTCTTCAACTAATCGTTGCTTCACTTGCATCTTTAATCAAGTGGATATATTTAAATCTGAATAACTTAGATGTCATCATTGCCAAAAATCTTTCAGTAATTACGAGGCTAATATACAACCCTCATAATTAGTAAGATCCTTTCGGATAAACCATTTCTAATAAGGTAAGTTCATAATGAAGGTTCCCGCAAGAAAGAAAACGTATTTCTTATGATTTTATTTCCTTTTGAGAATTAGACCGTTAATTATACAGGGAAATAAATTCAATTTGAATTTTGAAATATTATATAGTTATCATCAAAATAGTTAATCATAAACCTTGAGATAATAATTTCCCTTTTTTTTATGAAGACAAGCAATAATAGATATATTTTTCAAAATTCAAAGAGATAATAGATGATTTCGAAAGATACCTGTGACTTTTATATGTTCAGACATAATTAGAAGGAGTCTATTGTGTAAGAAAGGAACCTGTCGTTTATATATCACAGATTTTCACAAGTTTAACATCATAATCAATCACATATATAATCGAGGCAACATTGAGAAATATGCAAAAAATATATCCACATAAACTCTCTCCCTTTGTCATTATCAAAAATAATAAAGTATAGGGAGGAAGTGAAATAAAAAGAATGAAATAGAGAGAAAGAGTAAATATTGCATTAAACAAAATCATTAGTATAAATAAGCCAAGTAGAAAGCAAATAGCAATAGAGTTATTTAAGAAATTCAAGGATTCTTCTGAGCAAAATATGCATGTCAAGAAGTTGATTCTGCATGCTATCTATCTGTTCTCGCATTTGTTCTTGATTGGCTTAAATATCCTTCAGTTGTTGTTGAAGATTTGCACTATTTTCATCTTGAGAAGCGACAGGAGTTTGTTGGTCTGGAGCAGGATCTAAGTTTTCTGCTACTCTTTTAGATCTTTTTTCTACCCAAACATTGTTTTTCAATCTATGTCATCAAACATCATGGGAGGCAAGATCCGCTCGACAACCACCTTTCTTTTCTTGTACTGCATTTTATAACGAACTTCAGCTTCCGCTGATTGCAACATTTTTTGTGGTATTGATGTCTTTCCTTTTTGTGCAACTATTTTTATCTTCTTTGCCCTTTTTTCTTTCGGAATCATCTCTTCAAGAAACAACTTATCAATAGTTCCTTCAGTCACATGCGCTTTTCCCTTCTTTATTTCTTCCCTTTTTCCTTTTTTGGATTCTTCTTCCTCTTTCTTTTCAGGGTTTTCTTTTTTTCGGAATTTTTCTTGGCTTGCTTTGTAATACTTCCTGTGGTTCGCAGTTGTCTAATCAACCAAGAGTGCCCTTTATCTGAATCATCATCATTTATAACCCAGTGCACTTCTGATACTTGGGGCTTAGAAGAGATAGGTGCAGTAATATGAGCTTCACCATGATTATGAGTAAAAGTTGGAGTTTTCTTTTGTCTTTTTGATCTAGTTCGTGCTATAGTAAGAGCGATGGATGATGTATAGAAGATTTGAGATGAAAACAAAGAGTTAGAATGCAGAGAGTCAAGAGCAGCACTTCAAATAACAATGAGGGTGAGTAGAGGAGAGAATTTTATTTTTGGTATATTAGGCATTTCTTGAGCGTTAATCTCATGTGAAGATGAACGATTGTACGCTAATATAGGAAGTGTGATCGTTTGCGTATCTTCTGACAGATCCATACAGCCGCTTGTCAGAACTTCACACGTGTCTTGAAATGCAAGCTCTTTTCTTAACATGCAAAATCTATCTTTAGTGAGTGACTTGGTGAAAATGTCCGCTACATGATTCTCAGTATTAACATGCAAAAGATCAATGGTTCCTTCTAAAATATGATCTCTAAGAAAATGGTGTTTGATTTCTATATGCTTAGTCCTAGAATGATGCATAGGATTTTTAGAAAAATTTATATGACACTCGTATTTTCCCCTAATATAGGAATATGAGAAAAGTTTAGAGAAAAATCATGTAGTTGATGCTTCATTAAAGATTTGAGCACAACACTACTATGGATTCTGCTTCATTCGTCAAAAGCGTTATGCAATTTTACTTTTTGTAGGACCAAGATACTAAACATCCTCCAAGAAATTGACAGTGACCATTTTTGTTTTTTCGATCGACTTTATCACCTGCATAATCTACATCCCAATATCCCACTATCTCAAATGAATAAGTTCTTTGATACCATAGTCCAAAATCCATAGTTCCATTGAGATATCGAAAGATTCATTTGATTGCTTAAAGATGACTTTCTTTCGGATTTGATTAAAAGTGTGCGCAAAGACACACACTAAGCATAATGTTTGGCCTTAAGCTTGTAAGATATAGTAGTGATCCAATCATTCCTCTATATTTTGTCTCATCAGTAGCTTTGCCTTCTTCGTCTTTATCAAGTTTAGTTCTGGTATACATGGGAGTACCCATCAATTTGGCATGCTCAAAATGATATTTCTTGATGAGTTCCTTTTTGTATTTGTCTTGGCTAATGAAGATTCCTTTTTCTGTTTGTCTGATTTGCAATTTGAGAAAGAATGATAATTCTCCTATCATGTTGATTCCAAACTCCCCCTGTATTATTGTTGAGAATTATTCACAGAAAGATAGATTAGTAGCACCAAATATTATGTCATCAACATATATTTGCACTAGAAAATAGGCAACCATTAATGGCAACGTCTCAGTTTTTCAAAAACACATGCGTAGATTGACAAATCTAAGTACGTGTCTGTCATAAGATATGTAACCGATTACACTTCCTCTTTTAGTCTGTATGTCTACTCATCTTCTTACTTAGTATGTATCTCCTTTACTTCTAATTCTTCATCTTTATCTCCCATTGTAGGTTCTCTGGACATTACTACTGAACCTGTTTTTGTCTCCTCAAACATCCAAACTTCATAAATACTCAATCAGGAGACCCCAAAAGATAGGAAAAGAAAGATGATTGATATGTTACCTCTAGATTATCCTGATTCCTCTTCAAATGACAAAGAAGAAACAATCGAAAAATAATATGCTTCTGATTCAAAAGAAGAAGAAGAAGAAGAAGAGGAAGAAAGAGGAAAAGAAAAGAAAGAAGAAAATGAAGAAGAAGAAGAGACTTTCAGTAAGGGAGAGTCAATGAAAAATGTGAGTTTCCATTTACCTAATCTCTCCCTACCTACTTCTACTTCAAAAACCTCTGAAATTCCTAAACCTAGTCCCAAAGAGAAGAAAGTACCTGAAGAGCACTGGGTAATAAATGATGATGGTTCCGATAAAGAAATTCCAGGTTAGAAAGAAGACCACATATCAGAGGAATTGTTACAACACAAGCTCCATAAAAAGAAATTGTTGAAGCAGAAGAAACGGAAAAAGATGAGTCAAGAAAAAGAAAAAAGGAAGAGAAAAGAAAAGGGAAAGAGCTTATGGTTGAAGAAAACATTGAGGAAGCCATCATTAGGGATGAGCTATTTGTAGAACATTACCTGTTTGAAGAAATCCCTAGAGCAAAAAGGTCAAAGAAACTAATGGTCCTCAAGGGAAATTTGTCATCACAAATAAAATCTTTTCAATCAAAGGAAGCCTAAACTTGCTATGGAATGCGGTACAAGAAGAGAAAAGTGGTATTCATCTCTCTACTTTCTTTATTGCTATTGGGTGGGAGAATTTTTTTGAATTTGGATGATACAATGTGTGGTGAATTAGTCAGATGCTTTTTCACACATATGTGAAAATAAGAAATTGATGGAAAGATAGCTATCATATCATGGGTGCGAGAATGTGAGATCTTGATAACAGAGGATATATTGGGAAACATTTTGAACATGGCTCCCATAGGTAGGATTGACCTTCATTGCCATAAGTGGGATATTACTAATCTTGATTTGGGAAAGGTTGTGAACTTCATATGTCTTCATACTGAGAATGCCCATAAAGGGAGACCTATGTGTAGAAATTTGGACCTACTACCTAGATGTGTTACATCAATATCGGCTACTTTAATTTTTCCAAGAAGTAGCTCAGTAAAAAGATGTAGTCTCCTAGATACCTATGTGATGTACAATCTACTGAAGGGCAATAAAATGAATCTCCCAGCAATGATTCTGAAGTTTATGGTGGAAAAGGGAAGCCACAAGAACACTACTAGAGGTCTGCCTTATGGAACGTTGTTAACCAAGATCTTCGCATATTTTGGCGTTCCTTTTGACAATCTGAGGTGGTATAAGCCTGTTAAGTTTCATTTTTCTATCCCCTCTTAGTTCGGGTACAAGCTCAAAGAAAATATTTCAGTGGAGAAGAAAACAGAAAGAGTAGCGGACTTCTTGAGTCCTACCTAAGATCAGAGGTCTGAAAGGATACCAGAAATTGTAAGTCCTACTTTAGAGCAACAAACTCCTGTCCCTTCTCAGGACATAAATCGTATGGATATTTTACAACTGTTGAGGGACATTCTCGCAAATCAGGATCAAATATGTGAACAAATTGACAACCTTTAAAACCAACTTAAGAAATCTCCTTACTGACTGTGCCAATTTTTTTCATTCTTTTTCTAACTTCCTCCCTGTACTCCTTTATTTTTTATAATGACAAAGGGGGAGAGTTTATATGATATATTTTTTTGCATATATGATGATATTTCTACTGCATATTTCTCAATACTGATTGAATATATATGTGATTGATTATTGAAAATTGTGAAAATCTATTATATATAAACGATAGGTTCCTTTCTTAAGAGATAGACTTCTGCTAATTATGACTAAACACATCAAAATCACAGGTATCTTTCAAAATCATTTATTATCTCTTTGAATTTTGAAAATATATCTATTATTGCTTGTCATCATCAAAAAGGGGGAGATTGTTAGCTCAAGATTTATATTTAATGATTTTGATGATAACTGTATAATATTTCAAAATTTAATTTGGATTTATTTCCCTTTAAAATTAACGATCTAATTCTCAAAAAGTAAATAAAATCATAAAAAATACATTTTCTTTCTTGCATGAACCTTCTTTAGGAACTTACCTTGTTATAAATGGTTTATCCGAAAGGATCCTACTAATTATGAAGATAATATATTAGCTTCGTGATTACTGGAAGATTTTTGGCAAAGTTGACATTGAAGTTATTCAAGGTTAAGTCCATCTAGTTGATCAAAGATGTGAGTGAAACAACGACTAGTTAATGAAATTGACTATTTAAGGAAGAGCAACAACATTTATAAAGCAGAAGGAACATATTCAAATTGTCGAAACATTTTGAGCAACATCTATACTGTTGAGAATCCTATCATTACTATTGTGCTTTAGAAAGTGAAATCACTTTATCAAGGGAGAAATTATTATTTTGTTTTTCTGTGAGCTTTTTAGAAGCTTGTTATACACTTCGAGTGTGAAAGGTTGAAGAACCTTGCAAATTATGTACTTGTGAGCTTGGAAAGGCTCGTCAATTTTAATACTCAGATTTTATAGTGAAACATTTAAGTTGGATACTTGGGGACTGGACGTAGGTATGGGTTGTAAGTCAAACCAATATAAATCTATTGCGCCTTTCTTCTCTCTCTTCTCTTAACTTTTATATTTTCGCATTATATTGTGTGTGTGTTAATTTCAGCAAGAGGCTCCTTCACTGTTATAGTAGGCTCCTTTTGTTTTCAACTTGCAAGAGGTTCCTTTCACATTTAACAAGAGCTTTCTGTTTTTAAATTGTTTAAACATGATTTATCATTTAGTAGGCTCCTTTCGTTTAAGCAAGGTCTTATCCCACAAAAGGCTCTTATTGACTAATAAGCTCATGTTGTTTAAAAAGGCTTTATCATCTGATAGACTCCTACTAATTTAACAAGAATCTTTTTATTATATAAATTGAAAGACCTTGCAAAAATTTTTATACACACAATTCACCCCCCTCTTATGTGTGTTTGCTTTTATCACCTTTGGCCAATTTGACAATTTTTTTAGCTTCACAAATTGTTGGTTAGATTGTTAAAGTGAAAAAACAATACTCAAATATTTTAGATGTTCCCCCCAATTTTTTTTGTAAATTAAAATATTATAAAAAAACTAAGACAAACTTTCTCAAATGCTTTTAAAATACCTCATTCATGAGAGCTTGAAATGAGGATGAAGCATTTTTTAGCCCGAAAAGCATTACTAAAAATTCATAATGCCCTTAATGAGTTTGGAAAGTCATTTTCTCAATGTCATTAGGGTGCACTCTAATTTGATAATATTTCAAATGGAGGTCCAACTTGGAGAAATATTCTGCACCGTACAACTCATATAAGAGCTCGTCAAAAACTGGTATTGAGAATTCATCTTAAATAGTCACTTTATTTAGAGATCTATAGTCTATGCATATTCTCCATGAGTCGTCTTGTTTTTTTTACTAGAATAACTGGGGAAGAATAAGAGCTATTGTTGGGTTTAATTATTCTAGAGGAGAGCATTTCAACATCTATTTTTTCTATTTCGTCTTTTTGGTGGAAGGGATATCTATATGATTTGACTAAAATAGGAATTTGGTTAGGATATAAAGGGATTTTATTATCATGCACATGTACAGGAGGTAGGCCCTTTGGTTCTTTCATTACAACTTTAAACTTAACCAAAAGAAATTGAATTTGGAGTGGTATTTTTGGCGATGATGGTTAGATTTTTAAATTTTTGTGGCATAAAATTACAACAAAATTCCTTGCTTCTTCTTTTTTGACCTAGAGCATCTAAATATTCCTCACTATTATGTTTTCTAGGATAGATAGTCCTTGTAAAATTGTATCATTGCCTTTTATGTTGAACCTCATTTGCATTTTACAAAAATCCCACACTATATGTCCCAGTGTCCTTAATCACTGAGTCCCTAAACCAACATCATAACCTTCAAGTGGTAGTAAATATAGATCACAAATTGTAGTGCCCTTTAATTTAAATGGGACGTGAGTACATTTACCGGAGCTCGCGACCTTTTCTTCTGAGGCTACCATCACTTAGAATTTTCCCTTAGAATTAGGTTGCAAGCCACCATCCTTGCTATTTCTCATTAATGAAATTGTGAGTGCTTCCTGAATCTATAAGAATGAAGATTTCTCTGCCCTTTAAATTTTGCTTGACTCGCATCGTTTCTAGAATGTTGGTGCCCGCAATTGCATGTAAAGAAATTTCTGGAGTGTCTTCACTATCATAATCCATCTCTAAGTCTCCCTCATTATCTTCTACGCATGCTTGAATCACAAACATCTTAATATGACGATATGGGCCAAATTTTTCATTGCATATAAAATGAAGTCCCCTATTTCTTCTTTCATTTAGCTTTTCCATTGGCATTTTTTAAACTTCCATCGTGGAAACATTAGCAAGTGCAGGACTTCTAAATAGGTCGTTAGGTTTTTGGGCAGATGAATTTTTCTTATGGGAATTTTCCTTTGCCACGTATAAACGAGCCAGGCCAATTACAGTCGTCAATGTGAGAGAGTAACTTGCTTGAATATCTGTACGAATAGAGTCCCTTAATATATCCACTGATGCAACAACTTACTTGTTGAGTCTGTGGAAGGGGTCCAACTTTTGCTAAAAGCTTCTCGAAATTGATTTGATATTCTTGCACTGCTATCTTCTGCTGTAATTTATTAAGATCCCCAAAAAATTAAAAAAAAATTGATTAGGATCAAGCTTTGTGTAGAGATTTGTCTTAAAATCCTCCCATGTTATGATCAGAATTGCCTGCTTAAACAGTTGAACCAAAGTTGAGCATCTCCTTCTGTGGCACAATAAGAATGATGACTCTCAAGAATATAGATGTTGTTAAAATGTTTCAAAAGTCTGAGTATGTTCATACATTTTACAAGTGTTACTGCTCATCCTTAAATAGTCAATTTCTTCAACTAGTCGTTGCTTCACTTGCACCTTTAGTCAA
>JAOTBA010000005.1:19544241-19554665 GCA_025629845.1 Erythroxylum squamatum | reverse complement strand
CAAGTTGAAGGCCAAGAAGTATGGTCCATTCAAGATCATGAAGAAAATTAATGACAATGCATATGTCATTCAGTTACGTTCGTAGATGGGTAATATCAATCAAACATTTAATGTTGTGGACATTTACCCCTACTTATCGGAGTGCAAGTTAGGTTATCAAGAGCATAACTCGAGATCGAGTTCTTTATAAATGGAGGGGAATGACGTGGAGCTTTAGATTAGGAAGTCTACTTATTTGTTTATCTATTATGTTTTACTTTTATTAGGACTACAAGGACGTTTTTATCCTTGTTTTTAGGTTATAGGTTATAGGTCATTATAATGCATATAAATACTTCTTTATTGTATTGCAGAATAACCTTTTGCCTATTTTCATTCAAAATACTGTATTTCTCTTAAGGTTTTCGTCTACCTTTTAAGTTCTTTGTAGATCTTGGATTAGATATGTGTTTTCCGTATTCTTGGATTAGAGAACTGTGTTTTCGCGCTGCGCCAATTTCTTCACTTAAGAGATGTCGGTACCTATCCCTGCAACATGATAGTTACAACTCCATGGCACTTCTAAAAGGCCTTCATGTCTATTTTTCACACAAAATAGAAAAATGAAGTAGCAAATAGTATTCGGACTTGTGTGAGTTCAAAAAGAAAATTTGGAGCAAGAAATCCGACAATTGATGAATGGGTTTTGGAGTGAAATACAGATTCTAATTGTCTCTTCTCTAGAGTTCAAGTTTGTTCAACTATGTTACTCGAGTTCTAAATATGTTAAAAGATAAAATAAGGATACCAACCATAGAAGTATTTCAGACATATTTGCTTAGTGAAGTAGGACAATGATCAAGAGTTTAAATTTTTTGGGTTTATAGTTGTTACAACTTTGATACCTTGTAAAGTTGGATCAGTTTTGAAAAAACTTAGTTATACTTTTTCATCATGTACTTCCATCTATATATACAATTCCTTTCACCCCATACAAGATTAGTGTCAGATAAAAAAGAATAGCTGAAAATATACAAGATAATATCTACAATATATACTACGAATCTCGAATATACTAAGTTTAAAAATGAATCTTCTAACATAAAAGTTACACTTTAAATTAGTTCATATAGTCTAAGACATTCTTTTTAGAATAATTAATTGGTGAGAAATGATTTAGAATTAAAAGTTAATAGAGTTTGTTAATTAAAAATGGGCAATTTAATTTAATACTCGTTCGGACAAAGATTATTTGTTTTACTAAATTTTAAATTTATAAAACATTTTCTTTTCTAAGTAAATATCTAATAAAAACTACAAAAAGAATTAAAAAAACTTAGAGATAAAATTTATAAAAAAGATGATGTTTGAAATAAAATTTTTAACTATTATTTATTTTCATACTAAATACGCTAGGAATGTCACTTAAAAGCTAACCATTTATAAGTTCACTAACCTTTGAAATCAAAAGAAAAAAATGTTGTGTCAGTTTAAGAAATCGTAGTTAACATTGTTAGCCATTTCACTTCCTAGTCCTCCATAACTACCCATCAACCACCCACCTTCTCTCAACACTAAGGTATAACTTTTAAACCTCAGATCATGGATTGAAACCCTTTTTTCTGGCCAACAAGCCTATATTCCTATGCAGCAGAAAACTTTCATGACAATAGAAAAAAGGTTATTCTTTTTCCAACACAATCCGTTACTTCCATTTCTTTACTTTCTCAAACTCAACCCACATCTTCTGAAATTGTTTAGTAACCTACTGACCTTTTATTCTCCAACACTATTTACTACTGCAGTCCATTTTGTCCCACGCTCCAGTATTTATTACACTCATTTCTTTCACAGTCTTTCAACTCCATATATTCCAACTCATAGCTTCCATTGTTTTACCTATAGGAAGTTATTACAAACCATAGATTTCTGGAGAACTTTGCATTCTTCTCCTATTAATTGTTGTACATTTTGTCATTCTCTGTGTTTGTGACACACGTATAGGGACACCCCACCAACGAACTCTCATGAACAGGAGAGGAGTGATCAGGGAAACTCGTGTTCTTTGTGGCTTTGCTCTGGTCTTCATGTTGTTCTCGAGTTCTTTTCAGTTGAGTTCGTCTCAAAATCAGAGACACGGGAAGGATTATATTAGTTGGGATGATATCAAGGTGGATGATCACGGAGCGAGACTGAGTGTTAGAGATGATATTAATGGAAACAGAGTAATTATAGTAGACCAAAAAGGTGGAGGAGATTCATTAACAGTTCAAGGTGCAGTAGACATGGTAACAGATCATAACACAAAAAGGGTGAAAATTTTTATCCTCCCTGGGATTTACAGGTTTGTAACGTGCATGTCTAAAACAGACTTCGATATTTTCACTGTCTGCTTCTCTCTATCTTTCTCTTAATTCGTGTATTTATTTGTTTTGTGTGTGTAAAATCATTACAGCAGGAGTGGAAAATAAATGTAGTTATGAAGTATTGAGTAGTTAAGCTATATTATCGGGGTTAATGGGTACAAATGATCACTACGTGGTTACTGTATGCAGTTATATGCTTAGGTGATAGGGATTCTTTGTCCTTTATGTAATGCTTATTTACCTTACCTTAAGGGAATAAACTTACTTGGACCCTATGTCATCTATATTCTTATGTATTCCGTTAGCCCAAAGCTGCTTAAGTCGATGATTCATTTGCTGCTTATGTGACCAAGTTCCATGGAAATTAGGGAGAAGCTGAATGTGCCAATAACCAAGCCATATGTCTCATTAATTGGGAACGAAAGCCACGCTTCTCATACCATAATTTCTTGGAGCAATAAAGCTTCTGATACGGATGACAAAGGGGTTCCGCTTGGAACCTTCAGATCCGCATCAGTCACTATAGAATCTGATTACTTCTGCGCAAGTGGTATCACATTTGAGGTCAGATAGTAGTGGTGTTTGCTGCACAATTCAATTCGATACTATTCTTTACTGATTGGTAAGTTATGGGGTGATAACAGAATACAGTAGTAGCACATTCTGGAGGAATTGGAATGCAAGCAGTAGCTCTGAGAGTTTCTAGCAACAAGGCATTTTTCTATAAAGTAAGGGTCTTGGGATCGCAGGACACACTCCTAGATGAAAAAGGATCACACTACTTCTATCAGTGCCACATTCAGGGTAATGTGGATTTCATATTTGGCACAGCAAGGTCACTTTTTCAGGTAACACAAAGCTATGCATTAAGTAGTAGTACAAACGGGTATGAAATGTTCTCTCATGTTAATCAAATTCGGTGGCTCTTTAAACAGGATTGCAGCCTTCAATCAACCGCCAAAAGGGCAGGAGCGATCGCAGCTCACCACAGGAATTCACCCGATGATGACACAGGTTTTTCTTTTGTAGGTTGTGTGGTAAAAGGAACTGGCAAAATTCTTCTTGGAAGAGCTTGGGGAAACTATTCCAGAGTTATATATTCGTTCTGTGAAATTGGTGACATTATAACACCTACAGGATGGAGTGACTGGAACCAGCCTTACAGACAGAAGTAAGACATTCCTTTCGCTGACTTTGATAAACTAGATATATATATATAGAAAGAACTGAAAAAAATGAATGTAAGTACAGGACTGCAGTTTTTGCCGAGTATTCGTGCACCGGAAGAGGAGCTGATACAAGTCATCGCGTTCCATGGTTGAAGGCATTCACTTACGAGGAAGTTAGGCCATTTCTAGGCATGGAATTCATAGGGGGGCAGAAATGGCTCAGATTATAGTTTCTTCTTCTTCATTTAAACAGTTTTCATATTACCTCTTGTTTTCTTTCCAACTTCATCCTTTAGGACCCTTTTACAAAATTTCCCTCTTAAAAGGCTAAATGGGCGGGCAGGCACGTAGAATCACTAGTGTATAGAGACCTAAGAACTTCCACTCTTTTCGCCAGGAATTGTTACAGCCTGATTGCAGAAACCAATTCAAACTGTCCTGGCTTAAATTATAGACACGGAAGGCAACATAGGGGGATGATTTTTTTATATTGTCCTCTAGAATTTACAGAAATATAATCTTTTCACATCAGCGAGACCAGTTGAAACATAATTGTCACGTAAAATATCAGTTAAAATACTTGGAACTACCAATATCAGCACATACCTTTATGTAAACAACAAAAAGAGCTTTAAATTCCTTTGTCAAGAATCTATCTACAGTACAGATTCACACCTTAAGCTTTCTAATGCCCTTTTGCGGATTAGCCATTAAAAGGGATACAGAACAAAAACTAATCTAGAGGAACCACTGAGGTTGACCAAGTTACAAAAGAAACCTGGGAAAAGTTCCACAAAGCATGTACATCTACCCGATGCCACCCAGAAGAGTTGGAAAACAATAAGAATTCCGAGTCTCGTGTTACTATCTACAAACCATCTTCACCACATAATAAGACCTATGCCTATAAACTACAACTGCTCACAATGTAACCAATCCATGAGATTACGTCAAGTAGGGCAGTGCAAGCATCTTAATTTGTCACTTCCCTGAGTTCTATAGCTTTACAATTACTCACGGAACTGTCAATCATTTCCAGGTCTAACCTTCCTCCCTCTTCTTTGACATGTTCATCAGCTTCACATTCGTTATTATTTTCAACATCATCCACCTTACCACGATCAATGTTAGTAGCATTAACATTATCTTCATGACTTTTGTCATTTGAAGAGGAAGGGCCACTACCCTCGTCACAGTCCATGTTTTCTAAAGGGAAGCCTGAACAGGCCTGCAGAGCCATATCAGGTCTAAGCTCTTCAACAGTATCAAGTTTACATTTAGGATGAACATCAACGTTAGAGGTATCAAAACCATGAAAACTCATGTCCTCGAAAATTTTTGATGGTGTAGGCATTTTGGTTTCCGGGCAAGGAGTTGTGGATATGATGGACAGCACATTTTCATCTTTTGCCTGAATATCGATCCACTGGTCTCCTACCCAATCTCTAGAAATCCTTAAATCCTTTTGTTGTACATTCAATATGAAGTTTTCACCTAATAAATGGTTGTCGATTGAACAAATTAGGAAAGAAGATAAGAGAGTTAAAGAGACATCACAAACATGGAAAAAGAATTAAAAGTGGATCGAAGAACACGCTAACCTGGAGAATAAACTTGCAGATTATGGTTGCTGCTGTTACTAATGCCAACAACAATCCCCTCCCACCAGCCATCACTCCACCAAGCATCAACTGCTGATCCAATCTCAAGAGAAAGTTCTGATTCTACACTCAAGGGAGGGGCTGGTCGTGTAGTTGAACGACCTAGGCATCTCATTCCAAGTTTGTCTGGCACAGCTAATTTGAAAACCGGGACCCATTCCTAAAAATGATTTAGAAGTTATGATGGATAATTTGACAATGAGAAGTTTCATTTCAATTCCATCCTCTGATATGCTTCTACAAGTCTTGACGGTCAGAGGGAATGGTATTTTAATACAATATTTCATAAAGCCTGAACATACCTCAAGATTGTTGCACTCATCTTCATCCTGCACATCATCATAACGGACCTTTATGTGCTTCTTGGACATTTGCAGGACAGTACACCTGAACCAGCAGCCTCGTATACCACTATCTTGGCACAGCAACTCAATTTTTTCACCAATCTTGAACGAGTTATACCACCTTTGAGGCTTGATATGCTTGAGTGGAAGAAGCCTATTGCCTGAAAAACCATATCTCAGACTCCTGAATGAAGGCCCATTAGTTATCATCTGACCACCGGCAACCTGAATTCCAGCATGCTCAGTTAAAAATGTTTCACGTACTCTATCACTTCTAGCTCTCTTTGCACCTAACTTTACATATTCAGTTGGACTCAATTCTTCTTTATCTTCCACAGAAAAGCTATAGCTCATGGAATCAATTCCTGCAGAGGGTTTGTAATACAAACAGCGAAGAATTGGCTGCTTCAAGTAGCCACATAATTTACTAACATCAAAGGGCTTCACTTTATTGCTTCTGAACTGCCTAGAACAAAAATGCAATTTGGTTGTGGAAGCATCACTGAAAGCAGCCAAACATTCATCATAATGTTCACGAGTTAGGACCGTGGCAAGGCCATCAACACATTCAGCACTGATGACCTGTGAATAAGGTGTGATGAAAACTTCTTTTGGGTGTGGATTTCTTAAATGAATTGTACCCTTAACTTCTCGGTTGTCGTGAAACCACCGCACTTTGACTTTCTTCTGTCCCCTCTTGTCTTCATACATATCTTCCAAGTAAGCAACATAATGATTTTCTCCCTTAGCCATGACAAAGACAAAAGATTGGATCTGTATGAAAAAAGTTAGAAGGATAAACGACCACGATTACAGAACCCATGAAATTGACATGACAGAAAATCTTCCACAATGCATCATTTGAAGTCAGACAACACCGTGGACATATGAATGGAGCCATCGGTCAAGGTTGTAAAGGACATAAAGCAACTGGTCAATCTGAGCATTGTTACTATTATTTATGCCATAATAGCATTCAGCAAAAGATTGCATTCTTCCTTTCCTTTCTTTCTTTTCTCCAATCAAACAATATCTCATTTCCCCAAATGAAATTATAAGAATTGAAGTAAACAAATATGGACTACAACCAAGGAAACATTGTGTTTGACTGAGTTCATCAGTGTAATCCCTCACTCCTGTCTTTCATTCATAGTTTAATAATGAATTCTTACCGCAACTGTAGTCCCATTCCGGCAGAACGCTGGGTAATGCTTGAGCTGTTTCCCAGATGTCCATGAATTGCCTTCCCATACAATGTCTGCACTGTATCCACTCAAGTCTTTTGGACAGTGATTCTGCAACGCAAATTTCATATACAAGTCAAATGGCACTAACCTTAGAATGATATGAGCAAACAACAAGAAATGAGAGTCATATCTCTGGTACCTGCATCTGTTGGGCACCATACCCAATCATCGGACCTTCCAGAAACTTTGAAGCTTGTGCTAAATCATGTTTCGGTTCTGTAATGGAAAAGACTCACTTCTTAGTTTGAAAGGAAAACAAAGAATTGTAGCTCATAAGATTAAAAGATACATTGTCTTGGCAAGTGGTGGACGGGATAACAATTTGCAAACAAAATTTGAAACAAGCAAGGCAGAGATAATCTATAATAAGATTGAGTTCATTAGATGCCTGCAAAGTCAAATATACAAGGATGAAACAACATAATGCTTCCAAACGTGTAAACATTGCTCAGAGGGTTAAATGAGATATTAAACAATTCTTTCAGTTTGAAATATAAATCAGATATATATCTTTTCGTTTTTAAGGAACTGAAAATTTGGAGGAAGCAGAAAAACTCACAAGCAAGTTTGACTGAAATAAGAGTATATGTCACTAATCAAGAAATTAAGAAGCTATTCCTATCATAAAAGGATCGTTCTGACAGCAGGAATTATGTTTAAGCTATTACTATCATAAAAGGGGCAGTCTGGATCTGGAATTAAGCTTAAGTTATGAGGCATGATGACTAATTTAAATGCTTACAAATCTACCAAGCATTCTTAGTGAAACTTGTGGACAAGCCAACATTTATAAAGTCAAAAGCTATCACCGATAGTGTTCTGTGACAAAAAAAAAGAAAGAAAGAAAAAGAGAGAGAGAGCCTCTAAATGAAGTCAAATGGGCTACAAAAGTGCAAAGGCTTGGCAACAAGAGCTAAGCAGTGGCAGATCACCTTGTAGATGTTGCTTTGAAAGCATAGAAGTAAGCCAATCCACTACCTCCCTTCTGGACCTCCATTTAAAACCAGCATGAATGGAATTTTCAGGGCCGTGTAGCCGTACAAATTCCTCGGCCACAATATAAAACATGTGCCTAACACTTCTCTCAGTCCCCACAACTGCGAGCACAGATTCTCCAACAGAATCTTTCAGGAAATAGTGAACAACGCGGCGTCCTCGCTCTTGTGAAACAAACTGCTCTTTCCACTCGACAAAACATCTCGTACTTCCAGTCATTTCAATCGTAAAGTACCGAAAACAGCTATTCTTAATGTGGTTAAAACTAGCAACACCGCCTCTACCCAGAAAATTGGAATAACAAGAACAAAATACATTTAAGTACTACACAAACTCAATTAAATTCCAAAAACAAAAGGCTGAGGTTAGATCCCAAACCCTAATAACATAATTATGACATCCCAAGGTATCCCTCACAATCAGATCCCCAGCAACGAATTCAAAGGGGTTTCCACTAGGACGTCTCATCAAAGAAAAGCTTGTCTAATCATTCACCTGATTCAATAAACCTAGAACCCACCTGGAGCTTGAGCTCAAACTTGAAGAACTCTACCGAATAAGAAGTAAGTACTAGAGAAAACTAACCAGAAAGCTTAAAACTCTATTCTTTGAAAATCTGCAATCAGATTAGTAACCAAGTCAAGAAAACTATAATCCAAGCTTGACACCACAAAGAGGAACCAAGATAAGGCTTTGACCGATTTAACTAACAAAATCGTTAGAAACTATGACGTGGGCATCCCAGTTTACAATATAATCAAAATCCCAAGCACATAAATTGAATTCTCAAAGGTTTGTAAGATAGAACAAGCCCTCCGATGGATGGGTAAGAAAGGTTCAAGATGTAGGTGAAAGCAGGAAATTTTGGAGCTCTTTCGGCGTGCAGTGAAAAAGAGAACAGAGGAAGAAGGAGGTTTGATTAGGAGAAGAGACGAGAACGGAACAAAGAGTCCAAAAGAAGGCCATTTTTAGGAGACTTTTAAGAGCGATACAGGGGTTTGGCAATGGAGGTGACGGTAAGTAGTGAAGACGAGGTTGGTTGGGAGCTGGGAACGTTTTTAGGAATAGGGAAATAAAGTTAAAAGGAGTTTGGTGTAATGCAATGAATAATTAGGTGATGGATTTGACGACGTACTTTAGTAGCTGAATCCATTTTACTCTGTACTTGGAATAGGCATAGGCCTTTCTTTAGCGACATGGCCCGTAAAGTTTCAATCTTTTCGCCGTCATGATTCTTACTGCTTTATGTTTATACATGCCAGTACATAAAAGATTTCATGTTTACACTTAAAGAGACCCGAAACCCATATTATTTATCACTTAAGCTTCGAAAAGTCTGTTTGGTCGAAGTTTTATTAACGAAGAAAGAATGAAATATAATGTAATATTATTTTATTATTTAAGAGAAGGGTTTCTAACGGAATAGAATAGAATGAGAGGTTTTATCCTAAATAATAAAAATGAAAAACTTTCGATTTGAGAGATTTACGAAGAAATGTAAAATAATATATTGTATTACATTATCAACCATTCCATCCTTCTCAAATAACAATTTTTTAATATTACATCCATTTATGTTTCATTCTATTATAAATCGTTTCATTCTATTCTATTCCATTAAAAATTTTACGTCTAACCAAGCATAACTTTAGTCTTTAAAAGTCAAATTGAGACCCTAACATATGGTCACATTATATTTAGAAATTTCACAAAATTCAATCAAAACTATTATGTTAGGTCCATGAACTACTCTACTATATGCTAGGCACCAAAAATTGTTGTTCTACCATACCTTATTATCTTTGTTATGTACTCTTTAATTTCATATATTGTCTTAAATTAATACTCATAAAGTATGATTTAATTTGAATTAGATTATGGCATAGATGATATTTTACACTTGTTATTATAAAAATTAATATTATATCTTTCAAAAAATAAAATATTATAGATTTCATGCTTGAAGATTATATAACGAGGGACCAGATCCTCTGTTCCCATAAATCAGTTTCTATCATGTTTCGTTAAATCTCACCCACACATTTATGTGGGGTTTACACAAATATGTGGACAAAATTAATTTGAACTTGGTTGGAACACCGTTTATGGTTTAGAAGATTTCATGTGTTATAATCAATGTTTTCAAAATCGGACCGATGACTGAACCAGAGAAGCAACTGATTCAAGGGTCAATGGTTCAACCAGAATTCAACCGTGGTTAAACAGTGGTTAAACCGGTGACTAATAAGTAATAAATATAAATTTTTATTTTATATATTATATATATAAGATAATTTTTAAACATACTATTTAATTAATTATCTAATTGTAAACTTAATTAAACTCCAAAATTCAACCTGAAAACTTCAAAACATACAAGTTTTTTTAAAAAAAATTCACTAACACAACACAAAATAAGATAATAAAGCTCACTAGTCACATTTTATCAAAAGGATTAAAAAAAGATCACTAATCATAATATTCATTCAAGTTGAGATCAAAATCAAATGCTCCTTTATCATTGTCGATATAAGCATCTTCGACAGGTTCCAAATTTGGTTGTTCGGCAATTTCTTCATCACCTGATTTCATAATAAACAATATTAGACAAAATTACACTTGGAAATAATATATCTAATCTTTAATATTATATTACAAAGTA
>JAOTBA010000005.1:19514025-19526263 GCA_025629845.1 Erythroxylum squamatum | reverse complement strand
GGCATTTTTGTCATTAATACTGTTTTTTGTTCTGTCCTCTGCAACCAAACACATTTCTGTCCTCAAGACAAAGACAATATTCTCTGTTCTGTCTACTGCAACCAAACATCTCACTGTCTTCAATTCTTGTCATGTTCCGTCCTCTTCTGTTCTGTCTCTTCCTGTCTCTGCATATTGAAGACACTAACTAAACAGACAGTTATTTAACAGTTGTCTATACTACCGTATGAAATAAATGAAAACCATGAGATTGGGCCTACTATCCATTTGCTTGCTCCGAGTTAATCAAGAACATGTCTACCTTATGGTTTTATTTGAACTTGGGGGCCGAAAGGGTACAGATGTTGGAACTGTGCAAACAGTTTCCTTTAAAAAAAAAAAATCTGTGTTTTAGCTGTGTATGGTTGGATGTTTAGCTAGACCACAGGACCTTATTTCTGATTTACCAAGTTGAGGAGCTGTTGATACGCTGAACTGAATTAGATGTAGGCCTAGCAATGCCCGGTTAAGTTTGCTCCAATAACAACGCATCAAATATTTATTAATTTGTTGTAACAACCTCAAAACATCCGTACCTGTCAAAAACAAATCAACAATCGATTGGGTTGGCAATCGTCGTACCACGCCTTCTGATCCAATAATCAGGATATTTCATTTGAATAGTAAGTGAACATACCAATAGTATAGTATGCAAAAAAATTATAAATTAAAAAAAAAACTACAACAAATTTCTCTACTTTTCTTCTTTCAATTAAATCTATCAAATTATTATTTTAATTACAAAACAAGAAAACCATTAATATGGTAGTATGTTTTATTTAGTAATACTCTACCGAATTTTTAGCGGCGTCGGAGGCGACAAAGTCCCGGCTATTGACCGGCCGGGGTTTGTAAGGCGGTGTCCTACATCTCAACAATGCCCAGTTAACACCGTCAAAAAACTGATGATGCTTAACAGCGGTTGCACCCATTGTCGACCCAAGCCTCTTTGATGGGTCCTTCACTAACAGCTGTGTGATTAAATCTTTTGCAGAGCTCGGGACCGACGGTTCTTTGGGGAACTCTAGGGCTCGAGCAACTATGTTCGCTAGGGTTAGCTCGTGATTGATTCCTTTGAACGGCGTCACCCCATAGAAAAGCTCGAAAATGAATATCCCCAAGGTCCACCAGTCGACGGCGCTGCCGTGCCCCTCTCCGGAGACGATCTCCGGGGCCAAGTACTCATGGGTCCCCACGAAAGACATGGAACGGACGTCTAGCGGTTCCGCCACGATCTCCGGGGTCCCACGGTGGTTGAACCTCTTTTTCTTCCGTCGACGTGTCGGGTGCAAGCACGACACCGCTGGGCCGATGCAGTTGGGGAGAATGCAGGATGATGTGGTGAATTGCGACGGGTCGGTTGGGTGATCGCTGGAGGAATCTGTTGGTGGCGTGCTTTGGTGGGAGACGATCTGGGCCGTTGATATGGAGTCGTCGTCTTTTAGGGAGAGGTCAAAATCGGTGAGCAATATGTGACCGTCCGATCGTACAAGAACATTTTCAGGCTTGAGATCGCGGTATATAATGGCCATCATGTGTAGGTACTCGAGAGTCGCCACCACTTCCGCAGCATAAAAACTGAAACGAAACCAAACAGTGTTTGAATTGAATAGGAATAAGTGGGTTCGCATTGGTAACAATAAATTTGAATTTACGTTCCTATTGGCTATTGCCAGCCGTTAAACGGACAACTAGCAGTAGGTAATTAAGATCATCAGATTGATTGAAGCACAAAACGCCGCCATGCATTAGGCATTGGGCACTAGGCATTAGGGAATAGGGAGGAACGGATAAGGAAGGAAGCTGGCTCGGCTCAATAATTTAATTAATGTGATTAAAACAAACAAATGATAAAATCGCAACAAAATCAGTAACTTCCATTCCACCATGATTGGATTATGCAAATGGACCCCACATGCTCTGTAAAGTCCTAAACAAATGGTATAAACTAGACCCAACCCCCACACTCACACTCACTGATTGAACGTCATCATATACCTGATGGACCTGCACCCCACCCCAACCTTTCAATTGTCAATTCCCGTACCCATGTGACTATGCTTTTCCGTGTTTTTTATTGCACTACATATCTGTGACAAATTGCAAAATTGTGGGGTCAATTGTAATATGTACATTACCGGACGGCGGTCTCTTCGAAGCGTCTCTCCGGTTGCCGTTGGCGGAGAACGTGGAGGTCTCCACCGGGACAAAACTCGGTCAACAAACATGACCACCTTGGAGAGTCCAATGTAGCATATAACTTGGGCAAAAAAGGATGATCCAACACCTCCAGTATCTCTCTCTCAATCCTAGCCCTACTCTCTTTGTTCCTTGCAGCCATTTCCTTGTTATCCATGACTTTGGCGGCAAAGAGGCAGCCATTACCGCCCTTAAGCTCCACAAGGTATACACTCCCTAGGTCTCCGCTACCTAGGCGGTGAACCAAGCGCAGGTCCGCCAGAGTAAGGGTCTTGTTGTCGCAACCGACGCGTCGGATGATATTCCAGCAGATGTCACAAGTAGGGGCGTTGTAGGGCTTGGAGGAGATGGAGACATGGATGCATGTGGCGGCGTCGGACGATGTCCCAGAGCTGCTGACGCTTCGATTGCAATCGAGAGGAGTGGTGGTGGTGGCGGTGCTGGTGAAACTGACGTCGTCGAGTTCGTCGGTTAGGTCGTCGATGGAAGAGTCCATGGCGGATGAAGGAAAGAGCTAGAATGTAGGAAAGAGTAGGGGGAAGACTGTGAGGCTTTGAAGAGGAGATTTGTATGGGTATTTTATTTGAGTTGGGGTCATGGGGACGGCAGAAGGAGGTTGGGCCATGTGGCCGAAAACATGGGCCCTGTAGCTGTTTTCCAATTAAAGTGTAATCATAATTATTTTATTTATTTAAAATTTTCATTAATGAGTAAGTCAACAGAACAGAGGATTGTTTGGAGCATGGTCATCCCCCAGTTGTCAATTCAAATCATACTCAGCCAAGGAATGGTGAGGTTCGGATTAAGGCCACGAGACATTCTATTATTTTTGTGTATTCAAAATCCACAGCTATAGTTTCCATAATCTTGTCGTTTATTTATACGGTAAGATATTAGTAATTTTGGTGGATTGCATGCATAACTTATGCATGTTTCCCGGAATAATGTTTTGCATTTGTTGTTTTTATCTGATGACAAAAGAGATTGGAGGAGCTGAAGCTGTACAAGCATTGGAATTTTGTTACAGCATATTAAAACTTTGTCCAGCCCAAACTTGATAGTGATGGGTATTTAATCATGAACAGACTAGAAAGATAAGCAAACTCAAATTGTGGTTTGCAAGTTTAAGAATATTTCACAAAAATGATTAAATAAGAAAAGACCAGGTCCTCTCCTCTCCTCGCGACCTTTAATTTGTCTACAACCTTTTTCTTTGTTCAGCTTGTCTCTTTCATGTGCTGGCTTGATTTGTACTTGTTTTCTATGCCTAAATTGTTTTACTTATTGATTTTAAAAGTTCCTTATGGTTTAAAGCAATTTCTAACTAAAAAGGCGGCAGTTTACATACTTAACGGCAAGTTTCATTTTAAAAATAAAAAATAAACAAATTCGAACGTTTCCTTGTGGGTTTGCCACTTACAATTCAACATAAACAATAGTTGAATCAACTAATTAAATAAAACTATTTGTAAATAAGAATTAAAACTTAAAAACATTTTGAAATAATTAAAAATCACTCTTTATATATCAATTCTTTTTATTTTTTAAATATTGAAAATTCAATTAAGAGACACGTGATTGGATGTTTAAAGTAATTATAAATTATCTGACAGAATTTTCATTGGCTATGTTGGGTTGACACTAATGTAATTCATATTTATATAAATTCATTTGAGCGCTTGATTAAAATTATACTATGATGTTAGTGAAATTTGGGGGGATAATTTGATCAAGGAATTTAATTATAATAATAACTTTTCAACCAAACTTAAATCACAAAGAAAAGTTAATAATTATATAAGAATGATTTTGTCGAGAAACCTAAAAGTTGTGGAGAAATAAAAAGTGACATGCGAATATATTCAATGGGACCAACACAAACTAACGTGACGGCAAAATACTAATGAGTCTCACCACATCGCGGTGTTGATCTTCTGAAACAGTTTGTACCATTTACTTCTTATCAATGCTGAATCTTTTCTTTAATTTCCTTTTAGGAATTTAATCTCTCGTCTCGTCACTGAACTTCTTTTCTTTTTTGTCAGTGTCTACAATCGTATCCGCTAATTCTGTCTCAGTCGTCGTTAATTTCTCCGCTTGTCGGTAATTTAGTAGCTAAGGGTGGCGAATATCTCGGGCCTGCCAAATATTAATAAAACAATGCCTTAGAAACCAAAGTTCCCTTACAACCATGTATCAAGTTTTCTTTTGTGGTTTTGATTTAATAAATAAATTAGCAAAATTAACATCGACATATTAGCATTGTAGCTTTAAAATATAAGTTTCAGAGGTGGTACACTTGCCTTGATTAATTTTAATTCTAATTCTTAATTAGAATTACTGATACTGTAAAATAGATTAATAATTTTCCGTGCCTAATTAAATGCATAATCATCATGATGCAATGCTAATACGTAATAATTGCTTCAACAAAGGTTACTACTTTTAAACTGTGGACGTGGTTGACACTATAATTCCTTTGTAACTATTGCCAATTCATTTCTCAACAGGCTCAAATGGGCACAAGTAAATAGTAATAAATGTAGACCCCTATTCTGCTGTGCTGTCATTCATTCTTAGTTATCAATCTCAACACAGAAAGCGAGTCAGCGTCAGAGTTGCCCTATCCTTCCCAGGAGAACAACATACTCACCCTACCATCATTAAGCTTGCTTAAGTTATCATTAACTGAATATCACCCTAATGATACCTCAACTAATCATCAAGTTTCATCATCTCATTCCAGTAAAAGCATCTGAAATGCAGGACTTTTCTGTATGCAATTTCAAAGCATGATAAATCATATATACAAAAAAGTATACACGTCTTGCATTTGATCATCATCTCACATCAAATTTTACTGAAACGTTGTGATCCATTATGTATACCAATACATAAGAGTATTATACAAAGAATAATTAGAAGAGTAAATTCATAGAAAGGATATTTCAAGGTCTGTTCTATGTGATAAATGAATAAGGTGTAGAAGAAATTCACCTTATCCGCCCAATCAATGAAACAATAAATAATTACGTTAAATGCAAGCCAATTTCAACTTAATACCAATGATAATTATACCTGAGGACATGAGTCCCCTTACCCATTTCAAACATGTGAAGCATATTTGAGCGACTCACACAATATAGGTCTGTTTTGAATTCTTCCTACTGCGTTTTCTTCTAGGGTTGGCACTAATCATGCAAGAGAAGGCGTTAACCAGCTCAGTATCCTCTTCGGTTATGAGCATCTTGGCTGTGCGTGGGTCTGCAAGTAAGAGCTTTGCCACAAGGTATCCGGCAATAGACCAGGTCTGGAAAAGACGTGCTTGTTTTCCAATGAACCTCCCTCTTTTCGTATCATAATATTCAGCCCACTTGTCCCGTGATATACGTTTCTCAGCAATCTCAATGGCTCTCGCAGCAATTTCTGGCCTATCCATCTTGATGCAGGCAACTGTCAGCTGAAAACCGCCTAAATAATGTCAGTGTTTAAATTCCAATATCTAGCAATAAAAAGTATCATTGATTCACTATTAGCCGCCTTATTTTGTGCATGAATTACAATTGAGCACAAAGTTCTTAACGGATATCATAATGTCCTTGAAACTCTTCTACAAAATCGCTTGGCCCAGATTTCTGAACCATCGGAATGATGTTTTTGATGCTTTCCTATTTTTTCTTTGCTAATTTAGTCTATTATCCTTACACAAGCTATTCCTGATAAACATGAGCACCATAAATACATTCAACTCACTAACCTGCCATAGCAGAGTTGGCCAGGAACCTCCATTGTGGTAGGACCAAGGCCTGTGCCAATAAACAAAACCATGAGAAAATAAACACGATAGGTTAGCAAAAGTACTCCAATTTCAGAAGGTTAGCATCCTTACGTGTTCTTAGGATCACTACCAGTGATAATCTGCCATTCCTGACCTTCAAGAGCAGGATAGCATATCTTGAATGGCATTTCTGCTACTAAATCCATCCACTTAGCTTCAATAAGATCCAATATGGCATGAGACTGCTCTATAGTTGCCAGACCACTTACAATAGACCATATGTTTCCAAGAGAAAAGAATCGAAAATCCATGTGAGCTGGTTGTAAGTTTCCTATCAGATAACCTCCTTGGTTGGACATCCATTCCACCAACCATGGAGGTATCTGATCTGGGTAAATGTTGAACTTGTTAACAGCATCATAAGAGTACTCTTCAGTGTTGTAGCGGTAAATCTCGTTTAGTTTCTTCAAATCAATCCAATAGTACTCTCTTATATGGAATGACAGAGCCACCAGACGGTTGTTCAACGCCCGAATGAGATCAGCTGATCCATCTTCTGGAGCAAGCATCTCCCGTGCACAAAGTAATGCTGAATAAAATAGTGCCTGCACGGAAAAACAGCATAAAGAAGATCCAGATAGACTGCTAAAAATATAAGATTTTCATAACATATCGCACACAAAATAAACCTAAAAGTTAACTGATTATCTAGTCAATTTGTCGAGGTTGCCTGGATTCTGCAAATCATCTTTCTTTTGCACCAGAACTGCAATGAACAAGGATGAAGGAATACAGAGTACCTACAAGATAAGAAAGCCGATGCTACTGTTCCTTTCGTATTGTGCCCATTTCACTGAGGGCAATAGTCATGAGATTTATCAATTGAATTGAAAAGCTGACTTTTAACAGGAAAGCTTTTAACTGATATAATGATAGACCCTGCAATCTTCCTTCCACAGCAAACACACACACACAAGCAGAACACAAATATGGCAAGCAACAATGGCAGAAGTATAGTCTATATTGATTGATCGTCAAAACCAGTAAAAGAACAAGATAAGTGTGCTAGTATTCGAGGAACTAGCTCCTCCAGCCTTAGGCTCACTCTACGTAAAATGACAGATGATCAAATGCATGCCCATTCCCCCTCACCCCCGTACTGTTTTATTCCCATGTCAGAGTAACTAACTTTCCCTACCTATGACAACTTTACCCACCCTTGTCTCCCCCAAATGACAAGGTCTACCCCTCTAAGGCATTGGTCTTTCGTCTATGATCAATGAGCATAATTTCTGGCCTATGGGTCGTATCAGTGTGCAGAAAGCCGGGAGCCCAACAAAGTAAGTGGAGATTCTTTGTGTAGTTCTGTAGTGGGCTTTGATGGTTCCTGAATGTATTATTCTTCATCATGCAAGATATGTTTCTGTGGAGCTATCTTGTCTACTAATTTTCGCTAGTGGGTCAATCCTACCTATTTGCCTTTATGGTTCTAGAAGCAGAGGAATTATCATTGTTACATGTTCTTCCAACTTTTCTTCTTACCATCATGTATTAACATTTATCAAAAGTAAACCTGCTATTCTTAAATTGTGTTTTGTTTAAAAAAGTGCACGACTGAGTTCCCATTTTGGTCCATTTTAGTTACACATTCATGCATAAACATGACCTAAATACACATGCAATATGCTCAAGCATGTTTAGTTTGTGTTTGGGGAAGGTTTTGGGAGTTGATGCCAAGAAAATGTTTGAATTGTCACAGCTACTTGGAGGAGTATAGTGTTAACATTCAGGGTTAGTTTTTGTAATTCATAATGATTTCCATAAAAACATGCTCGGTGTGTAATAAGATGAGAATAGATTGCAAAAAGCCGCCCTCACCTGTGATGCCTACAATTCTTGTATGCTTGCAAAGTGGGTGTTGCCTGATTGCTCGATCAACTTCTTGTAAACTCATTTACCCTATCTTCAGTAGGATAATGCCATTTCTGCATCATATTAAATTTCATATATTTGTCTTCACCTTTTGTATACCATTACTTTCTGCCTGTGAACAGCAAAGAATGAAAGTTACATTCTTGTGATTTTTGTAACAGATATAACATTGTCGTTACCGATCAATCATACACCAAGATATCCGAGAATAACCAGCGTAAAGTAGAGAGAAGTTTTAGAGTGAGAGAGAGTTTGAAAACAGAGACGAACAGAGTATATTCAAGAACTCAACCAATCGTTGAGATTTCCTCAGATTGCTATTGATTATCAATGTAAACAATGTACTACTCAAAATCAATTCAAATTACAGTATTTATAACGTTCAATTCCTAACTGTCAGTTAACTGGCCAATCTTGATCTTCTACGAACGCTTCCTCGTACGTCGATGCATGGCTTACATGAACTTGCCTGAAACTTTGAGACATCTCCAACATATAGTTCCAGAATACAATTACATTTGAAGATTACAGAAACTTGTTCCTAAAAAAAAGAGATCCTGGACTTGGAGCTGGACTTCCAGTTTCCTTGGGCACAAACAACACCCACCCTTCGTCTATGTGGCCTGGAGCTTGAATCAGATTACGATTCAGTTCCTGTATGCCGTTCACAGTTGACGATAGCAAGCTAGCAATACCTGAAAGGGTGTCTCGCGCCTGAATCGTATAGGTTGTGATTACCTGTGAATTTGTATCTCCACAGCCACATAAAAGATGCATTGGAACTTTTGCTCCTGCTACGAATGACCCTTGTTCGTTTCCAACTCTCCAAGCCTGACCGCTATATAGCTCAGTTGAAACATTAAAAAAGGTGTCCCCTAGTTGCACTTGATACAACGCATCATAGAAATATGCTATGGTGCCATTTATGAGCTTGCAAGAACAAGGTATTGTTATGA
Source organism: Erythroxylum squamatum (assembly GCA_025629845.1). Taxonomy (NCBI): domain Eukaryota; kingdom Viridiplantae; phylum Streptophyta; class Magnoliopsida; order Malpighiales; family Erythroxylaceae; genus Erythroxylum; species Erythroxylum squamatum. The sequence goes on along the minus strand of JAOTBA010000005.1, from coordinate 19,517,359 downwards.
GATAATCCTGTCTACCTTGGTACAAGATAGGCCTGATCTGGGTTGATTTGACGGAGTAGAGATTAGCCAGTTGTTTTTCCTCCACGCCTCTGTTGATGTGGTAAAGTTGGGCAGCACATTTCAGGATACGTAAAGAGCAAGTTAGAGGATTCATTCCCGATTGTGCTTGCACTGAGAAAAGTCCAGTTAGAAAGAGAAATATAAGGAAGTAATCATGATAGGAAGGCATCGCTGCAAAACACAATCCTTTGATCTACGGGAGAACTGAGACTTTAATATCTCAATATCATGCTAGCTTTTATCTTGAACACAAATCACAGTCAATTGGTGTTGAGGAATCCGTCTAATTACAAGGAGACTCCCGGCTTTCTTTGATTTCGAGTTAATCGAAGTATCTTCCACATTACAGGCTTGCAGTATTTGGATTCTGGAGTTTTGCGATGCTTACAATCTAATTTGTCTGTAGCCCAACGTTTGCATTTGTATTGATTCGCTGTCTCTACTTCGAACAGCATCAAGTTTTGGCAGTTCTCAAATTCTTCCTGTCCTCGTTAATTTTCTAGAGGTCGATGACTCTACTTAGCTTGCTCTTTTCCTGATATGTTTAGCCTTGATTTCTCATCCTTTCTTTAAATCCTCCAAATTCATATTTTTGATCCTCCTGTCAGTTAAATTTACCGATCTGAATGTTAAAACCTCTAAAACAACCAAATTTCACCAAGGATTTTATATTATCGTGCACTCAAGTGCCCTTCGAAATCTGTTCTAGGAATTTCAAGTGAGGATCTTTGAGAACAGAAATAATTTGCAATGGAACTTTATTCTCTTTAGAGTTTGCGGTCCTGGTAACCATAGTGATGTTTGTTAAATAAATTTCATAAAATTGTTGCAACAAAAAGGGACATATCTTTATTAAAATTTATAATCTTTACCTTTGTAAAAGAAAAGGCAATGTTCTAAGAAAAAAAAGGTCTAATAATGACAATATTGATATATGAATAATTTGAATTTTGTACTGTACAGACCGGTATTTAAAATACTAGTTAGTACCGTAAATTTCAAAATATTAGAGGACTGAAATGCAAAAAAAAAGCTAACAAAATTATTCATTTGTTTTCTCAAACCCACTATTCCCCCTTACCCGTCGCAGCTCTCCTGCTCCTCTCCTCCACTAGTCACCAATCCCAGACCCATCATCGCCAATCGCTAATCACCACTAGTTGTCAATCGCACCAGTCATTGCCAATCGCCAGTCGTTAGTCGCACCAGTCATTGCCATTTGCCAGTCACACTAGCCATTTGCTAGTCAAACCAACCACTCGCCAGCCACCATTTCCTACCAGTGATCACCCTCTTGTGTTGTGTTTGTATTCTAAAAAGTGTTGTGACTTGTCACTTGTGAGCTTAAGTTAAGGTTGCATTTTGCTAGTGTGTATGTATACGAAACCTTGTGTATGTGTGTGTGATTACTTGTATTGTAGGCTTGTGGACTTGTGGATGTGATGTATCATCTATCATGGATGAATTGTGAAATGTAAAATGTGAATTTGTGATTGTGGAATGGTGAAATAGAAGTTTGGATTTATGTAATTCATAAAAATTACCATGGTATTCACTTGAAAATTAGAATTGGTTGTGTTTTGGACTAGACTTTTTGTGATGATTAGGAACTAGAATTTTGAGTTAGATTATGAATTTATGTTTGAGGTTATTCATTTGTTGTAATTTAGAATTGGATTATGAATTTAAAATTGTTCTTGTCTGAAATTTGAGATTGAGATATATTGAAATTTGAATAAAGATTAATCTTTATTATAAATTGAGTTATATATTTTAAATTGAATTTTGCAATCATTAAAATAGATTAGTTAATTTATGGTTGAATTATATGAATAGTAATTATACAAATTGAATTATAGTTGTGAGTTTATGCCTATGATTGGCTTATTTAATCAAATAATTATAAAAATTAAGTTATAGTTAAAAGTTTATAGTTGAATCACATAATTATACAAAATAGGTTATAATTGTAAGTTTATGTTTAAATTATATAATCACAAAAATGAGTTATATTTGTAATTTTATGGTTGAATTATGTGATTATACAAATTTAATTATAAATGTGAGTTTATTGTTGAATTATATAATAACACAAAATAAGTTCTAGTTGTGACTTGTAAGTTTATGATTGAATTATATAATCATACAAAATAGGTTATAGTTGTGAGTTTATTTTTGAATTATATAATTACACAAAATAGTTTATAGTTGTGATCTTATGTTTGAATTATGTAATCACACAAAATGAGTTATAGTTGTGAAATTGCAACAATCAATGTATATATTTGATGTTTGGGTTTAAAAAGAAACACGATTTATTAAGAAACTATTATTGATTTATTTCTTCATGTTTTTTTACAAAACTTTATATTGATATGAAATTATTAAGTTAATTTTTATATATGTCTTCATTTCCTTTTACAAATAAATAGAAAGAAGTTCATGTACTCCTAATAATTCAACCACTTCAAAAAAATTCAATGATCTAGCTTGAGCTCATACTGAATTGGTTCCTGGAATGAAGAACCATACCGTTTGTTTGTATTGTGACAAGAATTTGAAAGGTGGAGGAATTAGGTTTAAAAATGATGTGGAGCCTTGTAAAAAAGCGAGCCATAATGTGAAATAGAAAATAAAGACTTTGCTTGAAGAGTATCAGCATGAGAAAGATAGAAGGCAAAGATTAAATTACGAAATTAGTAGCAGAAGTTTTTTCATTGGTGGTTAAGATGATCGAGGGGTTGTTCAAGGTGTCAGTATTCCTATCCAACAAGAAGAAAAAGTTGCACCTAATGTTAGGAAAAGAAGAAGACAGGAGTCTAATTTTTTGGCACCAGGAACAATTCTTAGAGCTCAACCTTTAATTTGTAATGCCTTACAATCTAGAGAAGCGACTTATAATGTATACATGGTAATGGATAAATAGTGGTACGATCCAGCTATATTGTTTAATACTGCCCAATCTTATTATTATCAGCCTATGGTAGATGTTATTACCTTTTATAATCCATGATATAAAGCTCGTTTAATTGATGACTATAAAGGTAAACTTTTAAGTTTCTCTATTTATGAAATAAAAAATTATTTTGATGAAAGAAGAATGACTTGGGCTAGTTTTGTATGTTTAATCATATGTGATGGTTGGACAAATTGAAGACAAGAAATATTATCATTTTTTAAGTTTATTTTGCAAAAGGTGTAAACGATCTAGAAGGGGGGTTGAATAGATCTTTAAAGCTTTTCGTAAAATTCTACAATAAAATCAGAAGTTAAT
>JAOTBA010000005.1:19498639-19512175 GCA_025629845.1 Erythroxylum squamatum | reverse complement strand
TCCTTAACAGTAGCAACGAATCCGGCATGAGCCGCCCCTCGGCAGTTCCAAGATAATATATTGAGACTTGTAATCATTAAAAAAGTGTAGGAAAGGGGCGGCCAACAAGCTAACAGGCCAGGCTACTAGGCACCATATCAATATCCCCCCCCCCCTCAGCAGGAGGGAGAGGCGAAGACTGGGAGGTCTCGTCAATAACCATGGTCGCCGGAGTGGTCAACAGTGTAGAATCGACCACTAACGGACCGGGGTCAGGTGGGTCAGGACCCTGGAGCACCTGAATCTGGTGGTCGGACGGCCCCTCATGCAACACAGAGGTAGAATGAGGAGGTGGGGAAGAGTCCTGAAATGCTTGCCGGAAACGGGAGGCAACCTGGCGCACTAGGGATGAATCAGCAGGAGGAACAGGGGCAGGGGCCAGGCTAGGGGCAGGTCCAAGGGAGGCTACAGGGCTAACAGGAACTTCAGGCCCAGGTTGGTGAGGCGTGTCCAACACAGGTCGCACGGATAGCGAATGGAAGGCAGGGGACGGGCCTGGGCCCTTAGGACCAGCGGGTCGGGAAGCTTTCTCGGGGCGGCGAGAGGGGTGGCCCTGCTTTTTAGTCCCACTGCCACTACCCACATCAAATTGGAAGGCGGCTGATATCACGGGGTTTCGTCCTGTATCACCTTCCCTACGCTGTGCGTCAACTCGAGTCGTACTATCAGAGAGAGCAGAGTAACGGTTAGTCGGCTGACGTTGACTAGTGGAGGGGACTGGCAGCTGCTTCGATCGAAGAGAAGGCTTGGGTCGTTTCTGGACGACCATCCAGGAGCCTACCCCTAGGGAGGCGCCGTGAGGGGTCTTGGCAACAGGCATGTCAGCGAGGACACAGGGAGCCTCAGGCGCCAAAGCCTCCTCCCGGGGAGGAACCATCGGAGCCCCAGTCTCAAGAGAAGGGGCCACAGCTGGGGGAGGCCGGCATCAACCATCCGCGTGGCCAAATTTGCCACAATTGAAGCAAATGGTATGAAGTCCTTCGTATTCCACGTAGTGTGTTCGACCGTCAATGACAATTTGGCCGACCAGAGGCTGATCCAAATCCACTTCAACGCAGACTCGAGCAAACCGGCCGCGGTTAGCTAAGGTAGTGTTCCGATCCACTTTAACTGGGCGGCCGAGGCCTGTAGCGAGAGCAAGTAACAGATCTTCATCATAGTACTGGACAGAGACGTTGGGCAAGCGAGCCCAAACGAGAGTGGAATCAACCACCGCTGTCATAGCAGAGAAGCTACGGAACCATGGGCGGACGGTCAGATAGTGGTCAAAGATCATCCAGGGTCCCTTTTCCATTGCAAACTCAAAGTCCGTGCGCTGATCAAACTAGACAAGAAAATAGTCATAGCCAATATCCAACACATCGAAACCACCCGCTGGCTTCCAGAGTTGTTCAATTTTGGCATAGAGGATCCGGTAAGAAATGGAGTGCCCTAACAGCTTAACGACCACAGATTGCCGCCAAGGGGCCTCAAGGGAAGCCAGGTAGGCCGGGTCAACATGAAAGATGGGGAGGTTCGAGGAACCTTCGTTGAATTCCTTGGTGACAATCCCGACCTCAAGGAGATTAATAGGGGTTTTTTCTTTTGCCTCATAAGCAGCTTCCTTAGAACGTTCCGTGTTGAGGACTTTATCCTTCCAGGACATAGGTTTCAAGCTAGGGCTGATAATAGGGGGGGATGCGGGTAGGACATGCAGGGATGCTTGGCCAGAGGTTGGGTCCGGCAGTTTAGTGCGTTTGGGCGGACGAGAATCGTGAGAGTTGGCAGAGAGCATTTGCGAGGCAGAGAGCATTTTCCTGTTTTCATACGGCGTGTAGTTTAACGTTAAATATATCTTATTGAACCGATAAGAAACATCTTTCCTACTACTGAACAACATACTAATCCTTGGTTCTTTTTTCAATCAGAACAATGCCATTCTTGCACGTTCATCTCCTGCTGTGTTTGCTGAAAAGAAACAGCTCCGACTATTCTAAACAAATGCAAATTTATGCCAATTGGACTAGGATATCCTGACTCAGAAATTCGCACTGGTATCAGACATGACAATGGAAATTTTAGCCATCCAACATGCCAAAATTGATTTCTCCAGTTTCCCCGTTACACTGGAAGTAAGAATACACCCTCTCCCTTGCTCTTAAAATGGAAATTTTAGCCATCCAACATGCCAAAATTGATTTCTCCAGTGTCCCCGTTACACAGGAAGTAAGAATACAACCTCTCCCTTGCTCTCAACGACAAAAAGATATTTCATGATCATCAAGCTGTTTTCACAACTTGAGGCAATGATTTGAAAAGGACTGCTGATGGCCTCCGCACGGTATGGTTGAGTAGGATCATGAGTGTCAAAAGTGTTAACGCCCCGGCCTGATGTGCAGTGCCAAGCGATACCTGTACATATGATAGAAGTGTAGATATCCCTAAAGTAACCTGCATCAATAAAAAACAACGCATTTTTCACCTCCTTAAAAAGATATGCCATGTAACAAGCATGTGCTGAGCAAGTAATCACCTGAAGAGTGGCCATGCCAATTGTACTTCCAATCAACGTTCGAACTGCAGGATGTATATCCAACTTTCTTGTGGAACACCACAAGGCCCCAATCGACATTAGGGTTGTAATTGCAAGAATGCGATGGTCAAGCTGCAGTAAAAGCTTCAGAACATTTTTCAAAACAAGGAAATGACTCGCTAGATTTCCTTTTTCTTTAACCTATCAAATGCCCAATAGCCACTCTGCCACTCATTTAGTTTAGCAAATGATTGTATGTTAAACTGTGCAACCTCTAGAATCAAGCTAATTTATTGTTCAAGCTTTTAACAAGTTTAGGATCTCTTTTACTTCATTACTAGTGTAATCTCATTTATCATTCTTGCATGGATACGTAATTTCTAAGCAAGGTCCTCTACTAGTTTCTTCCTCAATGTCTCCCTCAGTTATTCTAATTGCTTAAAATACTTGTTAGAAATGTCAGATTATGAAAGTATGGATAACCTGCACTGTTGAAGTATTCTCGAAGAAATTCCGGATCAATGGCTTCATATCAAATACATCATCAGGTATCCACGCATCACCCATCTTTGGAAAGGTATTATATGCCCGACCCTGCATTGAGCCATGCAGCCATGATCAAATTTGTCTGTAAGCATCCTGCAGAAATATCGCACTATTGCCTTGTGGTAAAAGGAGAAAAGTGAGAGCTAAACTGTTTACATACAGCATCATTTCCAGCGACAAATGCTCCTGAGATTGCAGTAATGCCAACAATTATGGTTACAGGAAGGGCAAGTCTTTTAACTTTTGCTGCCCCCTGAACCCAAGTTACTGACTCAGCAGGTGGTTCTGGCATCATAACAGAAAGAGCAGTCCACAAAAGGCCACTATAAATAACAAATGCTGAAGTAAGATGAGCTGCAAGCCGGTATGGGCTTACTCTTGGTTGAGTATACTCAGAAGCAGGTTCCTAGAGAAGAAAAAATGTAAATTTCAAATACTTGCTATGGAAACAGAAGAGAAAAAAGTGGAAAAGTAACACTAAGTTGCTTATACCTCTAAGCCACTTCTAACCATCCACCAGCCAATCAGGCCCTGCCCAGCACCAAGTGCAAAAAGAGCAGAAAGTTGTAATCCAAGACGTAAGGTTATATACCTCTTGCGTAGAAAGTATGAAAATGGCAAAGCAAACATGATACCAAGTGCCCTTCCCCACATTCGATGTGCATACTCCATCCAGTAAATAAATTTGAAATCCTCAAGACTCATCCCTTTATTTACTCTGCAAAAATTCAAGCAGGAAATAAAGCTACTTCACAGTGCTTCTCATGTAATCAGTACTACTTGGAGAAGCTATTGTAACTAGCTTAATTCGGAATGGTTTCTCTTTAGCTTACTGCTTATATTCAGGGGACTGCTTATATTTTTCAAACTCCTCTAACCACTCCTCATCTGAAAGAGGTGGAAGACTGCCGGTAAATTTCCAATTAGTCATTGAAAGGCCAGAGCGAGTTAATCGTGTGACACCGCCAAGTACCACCATGCTAAAAACCCATGCAGCAGAACCAACAAGCCATATTCCAACCATCTTCTGAGCACGAGGTCCTCCTGCTACAAGTTGCTTCAATCCCTCCTTGCTTTCTTTGCCAAAAGATACTGACCTGGATATATTCCATATGAAAGGCCGTTGATGACCCTAAAACAACATTAGGATCATAGTTTAACCTCTAGATAATGAATCTTTTACTAGATAGTTACCAGAGATTAACAGTCAACATAACCATCAGTACCAGGTGTCAGTTAACCCATCAAACAGTGATGCATTTGTTAGAGATAGAAGTTGTAACAAACTAGGAAAAGATTGATCCCTAAAAATCAGGATCAAATCCTAATCCTGGTACAAGTGATGCATATCGTGTCCCTAGAATCAAGCAACTACTAGTCCTACTAGTCTATATAATTCACCACTCTGTAAACGAATTAATTGTGTTATTCAACTTCTATCATGGAATCATGCTTTCTTATATTCTATATTTTCTCGGCTCTAATAGCATTCGTTGTTGAAGAGATTTACAAACATTTTAAAGAAGAAAAAAGAATAAATTCAGACGTGTCAAAAGTAAAATTCTAATATCACCAAAGCATTTAACAATTTTTTTAAAGCAATGTTCTGCTCAAATGTATGGAAAAATCATCTCAGAGATGAACCAAAGAATGGCCATTACACTTTCATTTTGTACAGATAGACATGCTTTCAATAAGTAAAATGCAGAAACCAGAAAATGAATCTAATGAGTCGATAAGCAAACCAATGAGTAATAATTCAAAGTGAATAAAACAAGCAAATGAACAAGATATCGGATAGAACGAATTTCCAGGGTGACCTTGAAAACACAAACTTTCAAGCACGGAAATGGTTAAACAACTAAGAACTAGACACTTAATCAAAGAGATTACAGAAGCCCAATACAAGAGTAGAATCAAATAATATATGGAAACTCGACGCGCACTTATATTTGATGAATAAAGCAAAATAGAAATAAAAAGAATGAGACTTGGAAGCTGAAAAAAGAAACTCAAGAAGCAGAAGCAAAAAACTTACTGTGGGGAGAGTTTTAGTTATGAAAGCATAAAAGAAGGATCTTGATCTCGACGGGTGGTCAATCACATCCTTAAGCACGGTAGTTCTGCCTCCAAAATTAGGCAGTACTTTGTTGGATACTGCATTATTGGTTCTCTTCACAATCGACGACAACACTAGCCTTCGAAACATCTCCTCGCAGAAGGGATGAATATCGCACCGTTATGGCCGGTACTATTGTTGGAAAATGATATCAAAGACTAGTATCTCGTACCGAACAGCAGTACTAGGTGGCACCGGTCGAAACTGTGATATCCGGAAATACTGATAAGGTATCCGTCTAAAGGGAGTGCGTGACAGCGAGTTCGTGGGTGTTTTAGAGGGCGTAAATGGGTTTAAGCGTTTTGGAGGATTTAAGAAGCAAAGAAGTATTTTGTAGATAATTACGAGACTTGAAGAAGAAAAAGTGTTTGGATGATTTGGGCCTGATATGCTATTGCTCTCTCTAACGCCATTCTTCACTTCTGCTTCCCAAAAAGCTCTCAGTTTTAATGTTTCCACTATGACGGTGGGCTTTGGTAAAGTGCCGAAGTTCTTAACAAGGGTTCAAAAGTAAATGATATTAACCATATTTTTCTCAAAAAAAAAAAGTTCAAAAGTCAAAACTTCAAGGGTTTTTTATGTTTCTTTTTCTTCACAAATTATAATTAATATGAAAAAAGTTCAAAGCATCCCTTAAATTTACTTCACAGATAAGTTTAATTAAATATTTGATTTCATTTTTAAATATTATAACATAATTTCTGCGATTATTTATAATTTTAAAAAATTATATAAAGTAATGTTCGATGGCTACTAAATTTCCGATACGGTATTGTGAATGAGGTAAGTTTAACAAAAAGTAAAGACAAAAACAAAATCTGATTTGAATAACATTGCAACATGGTTGACCGAGTGCTGTCTGCAATCTCAAGACCATAAAAAAGAGAAAGTAAGTGAGCTTGAGCTCCATCTATTTTGTAGAAGTAACCAAGCAATGTTGTTTTCTGTTTTCTGGTTCTCTTTTCGTTGTTTGGTTGGCGAGAAACGCGAAGGAAAAGAGAATTTATGGTGGCTTTTGTATAATATTATACAAGACTTTACTGAGCCGATACCACTTAACCTTTGACACTATCTCTCGTCTTCACTACTTGTGAAAGAATTTTACATGCAATAGTATGAATGTCTCGTACTAACCTTAATAGAGGATTTTTTCAATTAATGTTTAATGATAACGAAACATAATAAACAATTCTAGTGATTAAACAAAATTCAACATAAACAAGAACATTTGAAAAAGAATAGAGAAACAACTCCCTTATAGATTCAATTCCACCAAAACAGGTCTGAAAGTTGTCATCACAAACTATGGGTTGATCCACGCAAACACTGGTATTAATTCACAACTGCAAGATGAAGACACCAAGTATAACAACCCATGCAAATAACTCAACTTTCCTTCAGCCTACAACAGCACCTTTCAAAATGATGGTCACGCACATAGTAGCACACCTTTGACTTTGTCAAATTCTCTTCACACACATAGCAACTTCACACACAAGCCTCCCAAAAAAAAATCTCACAAAATATTGCCATCTGTGTTGCAAAAAGGAGAAAAACACAGTGATCCACGCGGTAAGACAGAAACTTGAAATTTCACGCCAACATCCACCAAGAAGAGAATCCCAGATCACTCATATATTTACCTCAATTAGAAGTTGTTCACAAACTCACGTTTTACAGCAATTTACCAAAAGAAGATTAATAGTTCAGCAACGTAGACACATCCAAGAACAAGATAATCTCATCATACAAGAAGTCTTCACATCATATAATTCTCAATTCATCACACCTTCTTGTCATGTGATACACATCTACATCTTTTACAAGATTAGGTCTTTATCCAAGTCAAGTCCAATGTATCTTCTACTTTATCTTGATTTGAATTTGAAGTCTTTCATTATCTTGGAGATCTAATTATCAAAAATTCCAAAATTAAATAATAAGATATATAATAAATATCTCAACAATCCCCCCTTTTTGGCATTTTTCTCACAGATAAATAAGAAACTTCCCTTGAATCACATAATCGAATATATAATTATTGAAGTCACAATACTCTCCCTTAATCCAACATCAAGTTCCAAAGAACATCCATCAAATTCTTCAAGTTCAAGAAACATCCAAAGAAACAATAATGAACAATCATCTAAATTTCTCCCATTGGGACAAAAAGACACCAAAAAGCAAGGCTAATAGCCACAAAGATACTCTAAAATCTCCCCCTGAATTGAACAGGCACCAAAAACAATCTGATGTCTCCCCATTGGAGCAATTCAAAACCAAAACGAAGAATGTCTTCAATGCGATCAATCTCAACGAATAAAGAAGCATAAAAATCAATAGTAGGTGTAGCGGAAGAATCATAAGCACGCAGTTCAATAGCAAAAAGTCAAGATGACAATTTACTACCAGTTAACACATATGCCAACATATCATTGCTCACTTCAATTCCATCTTTATAAGACTGATCAAATTCATAAACCCCATCATTAAGCATAGCCTTATGTACACATCAATCTACTGAACCTTAGAAACCCATAAATAAAAACTTAAAAAGCCTAAATGATAACTCCTCGAATCTCTTTTTTTGTTTTTTTTTAATAAATAACATCAAACTATACTTTAAAAATGTAAAGCACACTGTCCCTGTGTCCCTCGAAGAAATTCAAACCTGAGCTTATTTCTCATCACATTATCTCAGTCATCAATTGTCTGGTTGATTTCTTCATCTGAAGTAACTGACTTATCCTCAGTCTAAACAGTTTCTTCAAAAGTAGTAACTAACTTTGAATCTAGACAATTTCTTGTTTTTCCTTCACTACATCTTTGTGTTTGTACTTGACCCTTTCTAACCCAAGAGTGCTTCAGTAATATGAGTTGTTGTTGGAAATTTAATGGAAAGTGTCTAGATTTTCGGTTTTGACCCCTATGAAACATCATTTGTAACAACTTGTAACATTTTGGTCTTATATGCCTGATTGCTCCACAAAAGTGACATGTAGATATAAATCTCCGATTTTTCTTTAAGATTTCTGTTTGGAAAAATCTGGTCACACCATTTTTCTCATCATTTAACTTGGAATATTTACCTCTATAGCAATGCCTTGAAGGTCTCCTTTAGTCTTACCAATTTCTAACAAATTTTCTAGCTTTTTGGTACCTCCATTTAACATTTTTATTCCCTTTTCCATACTGACCAGCTTCAACTTTGTTTCATTAAGCACATCTATTGTAGATAACAACTTCTTCTCAAGGTCTTGAATGGTGTTCTTCATGGTAGAGTTTTTTTTCCCTTCAACTTCTCATTTTTCTTACATATTTAGACCCATTTAACATACATTAACTCATAGGCTTTATAAATATCTTCCTTTTTTATCATCTGAAGTACTGACATCACTGTCATAATTTGAGATTGAGCTTTGAGCTGATTCATTTGCGTTTTTTGATCATCAGTTACTTCCTTCTTGGTTATTGTTAAGCAAGCAACTTGACTTTTGCTATACAAAGCAACCAATGCAGCACTATTCATAATTTCTTCTATTGTATTCACTTTCAGATTCATTCTCACTCCAAGTGCTTGTAAAGGATTTTCCTTTTCTCTTTTTCAAGGCGTTAGCACATTTCGCTTGCACATATCCGAAGCCTTGACACTCATGACATTGAATTTTCTTCACTTTTCTTTCACCCTTTTGAATTTTCCATTGTTGTTTGAAATTAACATTTGATGAGCTCCCACCGTTTTGCCTAAAATTGGATCTATCATTCTTCACTTTCTTTACTTATTGAAATTTCTTGTCAATAACTCCATATCCTCATTCTTATCAGATTCATCTTTGAAGTCATTTACTACTTTACCAATCTCGGCTTGCAATGCCAATCCTTTGTTCTTCTCTTGATTGTCCCTCAACAAATTCATCTTAAAGTTGGTAAGAATCCTAATTACCTTATCCAAAGACAATTCAGTGATATCATGGGTTTCTTCGATGGCCGCAATTTTTGGTATGAACCTCGGAGGCAACCATCTCAATGTCTTCTTAACCAGTTTCAGGTTAGAGTACTTCTTCCTAAGTCGATGTGCTTGGTTTTCTATGATACGCAGTCTCTCATAGAAGTCTTCAATAGTTTCACTCTCATCCATCTTCAGCTCTTCAAATCTCACAACCAACATCTGAAGTTTTAAGGTTATCACAGATTTCGATCCCTTATGTATAGTTTGTAAAGTGTCTCACACTTCTTTTGCTGATTCACAAGTTGATATCATAGCCAAGCGACCTTTATCAACTACACTGAAGATGGTGTGCAAGGCTTGAGAATTTCTAAGCGCTCTCTCTTCTTCAACCTTTGTCCACTCAAATTCATCTTTAAGCACTGCTTGTCCATTTTCATCAGTCGTCATAAGATGTGTCCAGCCATTTAAAATCAAGTTCCATGCTTTTGTTCCTTGTGCCTGAATGAATACTCTCATTCGTGATTTCCACATAGGATAATTTGAACCATCTAAAAACGGTGGCCTAATGATTGATACCCCTTCTCTTATAGACATAATTGCGAAACAAGGATCTGCATTGACTTGATGTACCAAGTTCTAATTCGGTGACCTGCTCTGATACCAATTGAAAAACCGAAGAGGTAGTAAAGGTTTCGCAAAATTTCAGATTTTTCCGCAGTCATTTCTAGCACAATCAAAAAATAGAAAGTTAAACACACAAATATAAATCAATACTGATATTTGTTAATGCAGTTCGATGAACCTTGCCTACGTCTGCGAGGCCCTCACCCAGCTTAATACTTTCATTAACGACAATAGTTTTATACAAGGCTTTTCTAAGTCGACACCACCCAACCCTTAACAGTATCCCTCCTCCTCACTACCCATGAAATTATTGCATACCCAATAGTACGACAACCTTATACTAACCTCAATAAAGGATTTTCTCAAACAATATTTAATAATAACGAAACAAAATAAATAACTCAAGAGATTAAACAAAATTCAACATAAACAAAAACACTTGAGATAAAAAAATAACTCTCCTAAATATGTCGTTTCTTCAATAAAAGGACGAGAAGTTGTTCATCAAAAGATTTGGTGTGAGGCTTCAATATCTTCGCTGAAAATTTCATGCACAATAGCCACAAAATGTCTCAAATTAATAAACGTTTCTTCACCGCAACGTCATACACAAAGGGATGCAATAACCACTACAACTGCTAAAGTTTTTTACACCAAACCAACAACAAAGATAGCAACTACAAAGTCACAAAAACTTTTGAAATTTTCGCACACCAACACAAAAACGATAGCCACAAAATTACCCAAGACCACCCTCAAAGGAAACAGATTTGGGTTACATCAAAAGCTCAAAATAGGAAGCCAACTGCTAACACACATTTACTGCAAAAATAATAATCCATCACCATAGATAAGGGACAACCAAAACACATACAGCAGTGAAGCACAACAATCACACAATCAAGAAGAGACCCACGCCTAACACAACATCAATAATCACAAAGATTATGCTACCAACCAAGAACGATGCAACAAAAATGTCACGCATGCCAGAAGTCACCCATGCCCATTCTGCAGCTTCCTTTCGATGTTCTATAATCTATACCAACATAATCCACACATATAACTAGGCAAGGACCAAGTCACGCACACGAAGTCCAGACAGGGTCACCCAACCAAGACAACTCCAATCAACACCCAACCAAGACAATCACAAAGTAGTGCACATATGGAGTCTAGAAGTAAGGTCACGCACACAACTCCAATCAACACCTAACCTATACGACAATCATCTCCACTTATTTCAATGATGTATTTTTCAACAATAATCAAAAGAGAACCACCATGGAAGACCACCTTAGACATTATGTAAGGTAGATAATCTCTTTACCAAGAAGTCTTTTTTTAGTAAAGTACTTCATTCAGCACACCCAAATCCTTTTCAAGATTGGGTCTTAATCCAAGTCAAACAAAAATTGTTGTTTAATCACACTAATAATCCAGCTGCAATTATCAAGTCATATCTCCAAAAAAAATATGCTACCTTAGATAGTCATTATCCCCAAAATAAGTTATTCATTAAATCCTATCTTGAAAGAGTCTCACGATAAGTACAACTAGGTCCAATTATCAAATAATGTCTAAAATTAAATAATAAGATATAATCACCTATATCTTAACAGTAATTTTCTATCGGTAATGTGTTATTTTCTTGTAGTGATATGTAGTTTCAATTTTACTTACATTCACCATCTTTTCATAAGTAAAAATAACATGATTAGAAAAGTTGATAAAGTGAGGAAAAGAAAGAAACGATTTAGTAGACAAGTGAATGTTCCTAAGTCTGATGCGTAATTTTGAAGTCAACTGATTTCCAATAAAAGAATGTATATATTGTCTCTCAATTAAGATTCCTTTTTAAGTTTGGTCTCTACCGTTTTAAAATTTACAAACATTATTTTTCTCTATTAGTTTTCAAGATATTTTGTTAAATTTTAAGAGTATGATTTACGTATATCTAAAACATATTTTAAGAGAAAGTAAAGGTTAAATGGTATGAAAAAAACTTACGCTTTCATTCATCAACACTTCTCAAAGCAATGAATTGGTCAAAGTGAAATGTTGTGCATATTATCCAAACCTTATGAATGTTGAAATTATGTAATCTTCAAATTTCAATCACTAAAAAGTCGATCATAGTTTCCAGTAATTAGAAAATAATGAGTCTGGGTTATATTTATATTTAGTAAGGTGGGGAAATAGGAAAAACCAATGAGAAAATGAGAGTGGATCTTCTATCTAATGCTACTTTGTCTAATCCTGTCTAATTAAACAAAAGTCGTCTTTGTATTTAAAGACCATTCTTCACTTTCTTTCTTTTTCTTTTTATTTCTTTTGCTTCCTTTGCGCTACTAACGCAGCTTTCAATGTCTCTACCATTTACTTGGATGAAAGCTACCCACCTCTCTTCGGTGTGAGCTAATATAATAATAATAATAAAATTAATCACTTAAGTGTCACGTCACACGTGAAACTGAGTCTTTTTTTTTTGTTTTTTATCATTTTAATTTTAATTATGCTACTATTAGTTTAATATAAATTAAATTTTAATTTTAATTATGCTACTATTAATTTTATAAAAATTAAAATTAAAATAATAAAAATAAAAAAGAAACCAAAATAATTATTTATATTGAAGTGTTGTGACATTTATTTTGCTTTTTCATTTGTGGTTAGTCTTTTTTATTTTTTATTTTTATTATTTTAATTTTAATTATACTACTATTAGTTTAATAAAAAATTAAATTAAAATTAAATTTTATTATGATACTTTTAATTTTATAAAAAATTAAAATTAAAATTATAAAAATAAAAAAGAAACTAAAATAATTATTTACCATTTATTTTGTTTTTCATTTGTCACAAGCGTGACATTAAAGTCACACATATGATACATATTTTATTTTTTATTATTTTAATTTTAATTTTTTAAAATGAAACTTTTAAGATAAAAAATTTAGATTTTAAAAATTGATTAATTAATTTATAAATTATAGAAAAATATTAAATTAAATTAAAAATTAATTTTGTTGTTGTTATTATTATTAGCCCGCACCGAAGAGAAGAGGGTAGCCTTTGTCCAAGGAAACGGTGGAGATACTGAAAGCTGCGTTGGTAGTGCAAAGGAAGCAAAAGAAAATGTGGAATGATCTTTAAATAGAACAATGCCGTTTTTTGAATTAGACAGGGTTGGATAGCGTAGCATTAGATAGAAGATCCACTCTTTGAGAAAAAGATCTTGTATTAAAGACCAAAACTATGTTCTTTTTTAAATCAAAAAGTTAGAAAAAGTTACATTACAACACAAGCGTGAAGATTGAACTTATTTAAAGTTTAATATAAGAAAAGAAATCAATATTTCCTACCTAATGAAAATAAAAGTTTATACTGATATTGTTATTCTTAAATTTATTAGAATAGGTTATATTATATGAATAATTTATTAGAATAAGTTATATTATATGTAGACGCTATTTTAAATTGTTAGAGCAAGAAAATAAGAGAATAAAAGTAAAGCAATATAACACTATTCTCTAATTCATTTATTTGGGCATGGGACAACAAGCAACAGAGAGAGAGGGAGAGAGATGGGAGAATCTATACTCATTATCTTTCAGTTAAACCAACTACGTAATAATAATAGTTGACGTGATTTTGATTAATCAATTAACGAGTTAAAGGTTAAAACTTAAAACTAAAGAATGTTCAACCTTATAGCTTCTCACGTAAAGCAAATATAAATCTCAA
>JAOTBA010000005.1:19477535-19498539 GCA_025629845.1 Erythroxylum squamatum | reverse complement strand
TAGAAGTGTGTTTTAAACACTTTGCAGGTTTGGGTTAGTAAAAATGCAGCCGTTATGCTGCCGAATTTTTGGTAAAATGGGTATAAAATGAGAATTGGGATTTATATGAGTGTATAAGAAAAGGTTTATAAATTGAGAAATTGATTAAGGATAATTTCCAAGAAAAGGGAAATTGTGTGGTTTTGCATAAGTTGAATAAAGATGGCTATATGAAAAAAAAATATATACCGAATTTCGGACTGTTTAGTCTAAGGTTTCCAACGCGACACGATAGTTTTTATCCGATACACGTTTTCGGATGTCGGATACACGTTAGTTTCGTTTGTTTTCGTTCGTTAGCGGATGTCGGAAAGTTGCTTTGCTTTGGCTTTGTTATTCGCTTCGGATTCAATTTTTCCGCCTTTGATTCTCATGTGTTTCGGACCTTCGTTTCGATTTGCCTTCGATATGTATTTCCGTTCCGTATTCTTCGTATGCTAAATCCGATTCTTTGATTTCCGTTTTCGTTTTTGATTTCGATGCCTTCGCTACGTTCTTTGTTTTCCGTTCATTTTTCGGTTGGGGTTCGACTTCAAGATCAGGTCCTAACACAGCGGAAGAATCATAAGCAGTAGTGCAATAGCAAAAAGCCAAGATGACAACTTACTACCAGTTAATACATATGCCAATATATCATTACTCACTTCAATTCCATCTTTATAAGACTGATCAAATTCATAAACCTCATCATCAAGCATAGCCTCGTGTACACATCAATCAACTGAACCTTAGAAAACTTATAAATAAAAACTCAGAAAGCCTAAAAGATAACTCCTTCAAACCTTTTTTTTTAATAAATAACATTAAACTATACTTCAAAAATATAAAGCACACAATCCCTATGTCGCTTGAAGAAATTCAAACCTGGGCTTATTCCTCGTCACATTAGCTCGATCATCAATTGTTTGGTTAATTTCTTCATCTAAAACAACTGATTTACCCTCAGTCTGAGTAGTTTCTTCAAAAGTAGTAACTAACTGTGAATTTGGGCATTTTCTTGTTTTTCCTTCACTACGTCTTTGTGCTTGTCCTTGACCCTTTCTAACCCAAGAGTGCTTCAGTAACATGGGTTGCTACTGGAAATTTAATAGAGAGTGCCTAGATTTTCAGTTTCGATCCCTTGAAAATATCATTTGTAATATCTTATAACATTTCAGTCTTATGTGCCCGATTACTCCACAAAATGACATATAGGTATGAACTTCCGATTTTTCTTTGAGATATTTCCTTGGGCAGATCTGGTCGCACCAATTTTCTCATCATTTGACTGAGAAAATTAACCTCTATAACCAATGTCTTGAAGGTCTCTTTTAGCCTTACCAATTTCCAACAATTTTTCTAACTTTTCGGTGCCTCCATTCAGCATTCTCAAATCTTTTTCGATACTTGTTAACTTCGGTCTGGCTTCACCGAGCTCATCTAAGCCTCTGTTTGGTTAGGCTTATACCAGTAGAGCTTTTGTCAGTAGAGTTTTTTTTGTAGATCTTTTCTGAGAAGAACTTTTCTAAGAATCTAGTTGACTGTTTGGCTATTATTTAAAAAAGAGCTTTTTTGAAAGAGCTTCATACAGTAGACTATTTGACAACATAAAAATAAAAAAATAATTTTAATTTTAACTATATTTTATTTTGTAATAAAAAGTATTTATGCAAATAAATATTATTTAAAGTATATTAAACAATATGCAAAGCACAATATATTAATTATTATATAAATTTAAACTATATGAAACCTAAATGAAAATATATCTAAATAAATCTTTTATATAGATTATAAAATAAATATTAAAACATATAAAAAATCCAAATAATATTATATAAATCCTAAAATAAATATCCAAGTTGAGTAAATAGTTAAATACATAATAAACGGGAAGATGAGATTGTAGGTATTGTGGGAATTATGTGTAAAACATAAGAAAAAAAAGGACAAAAAAATAGGCTCATTAATTGATCTAAAAAATTTACCTAAAAAAGTATTTTTTTTAGAAGCTCCAAATTTGAGCTTCATAAAAAGCTGTATTTTAGCTGCCAAAAAAGCTATATCTAATAAAGAAGTGCTTTTTTGTTTTACAGCCAAATACTTATTTTTCTTAAAAAAGACTTTTGTGGTGGAGAAAAGTACTTATTGACCTCCCAAAAGCCCATTCAAATAGGCACTAAAGCTACCATCAATTTCTTCTCTAAATCTTGGATAGTGTTCTCCACAGAGAAGTTTTCTTCCTTCAACCTTTCATTCTTTCTATATGTTTTCACCCATTTTTCATACATCACTCCGTAAGCCTCGTAAATATTCTTCCTTTTATCATCTGAACCATTTTCATCATTGTCATAATCTAATATTGAACCTTGACCTGATCTGTCTCTGTTTTTCTAGAAATTTCCTAATTTGTCCCCTTTTTCATCTTCAGTTACTTTCTTCTTAGTTACTGTTAGGCATGCAACTGGATTTTTGCTATACAAAGCAACTAACATAGCACCATTAGCGATTTCTTCTTCACTACCATATTCACTCTCGGATTCATTCTCACTCAAAGTTCTCATAAGGGATTTCTCTTTTCTCTTCTTCAAGGGATTAGCACATTCCGGTTGCACATGTCCGAAGCCTTGATACTCATGGCATTGAATTCTCTTCATTTCTCTTTCTCCCTTTTGTGTTTTAGCTTGTTGTTTGAAGTTGTTATTCGATGAGCTCCCGCCGTTTTGGGTAAACTCGGGTCTTTCCTTTTTCACTCTCTTCAGTCACTTACTAAACTCTCATGTTAATAGTTCCATATCCTCATTCTCGTCGGATTCATCTTCTACATCATTCATGCCTTTTCCAATTTTAGCTTGTAATGCCAATCCTTTGCTCCTTTTTTGTTTACCCCTTAACAAATTCATCTCAAAATTAGTCAGAATTCCAATTACCTTATCCAACGACAAATTATTGATGTCATGAGCTTCCTCGATTGCTATAATTTTTGGAATGAACCTTGGAGGTAATGATCTTCGTGTCTTTTTGACCAGTTTCATATTAGAGTATTTCTTCCCAAATTAATGAGCTTGGTTTGCTATATCGCGCAATCTTTCATGAAAGTCCCCGATAGTCTTATTTTCATCCATCTTCAGTTCTTCAAATCTCACAGCTAACATCTGAAGTTTAGACGCTATCACAGATTTGGACCCTTCATGAATAGTCTCCAAAGTACCCCATGCTTCTTTAGCTAATTCACGGAGCTGATATCATTGAAAAGCGTCCTTCATCAATATCACTGAAAAATGCGTGCAATGCTTGTGAGTTTCTAAGTGCTCTTTCTTCTTCGGCTCTTGTCCATTCAGATGAATCTTTTAGAACTGTCTCTCCCTTATCGTCTGTAATCATGAAATGTGTCCAGCCATGTAACACTGAGTTCTATGCTTTTGTTCCCTGTGCCTGAATAAAGACCCTCATCCGTGATTTCTATGTAGGATAATTGGAACCGTCCAATAGTAGTAGCCTGATAATTGATGCTCCTTCTCTTATGGCCATAATTGTGAAACCCGAATCTGCACCAACTTGATGTACCAAGTTCTGATTCGATTACCTGCTCTAATACCAATTAAAAAAATCGAAGGGGTGATTGTTTCACAAACTTTCCAATTTGACTGCAGTTACTTGTAAGGTTCTGCCGCAGTTACTTGTAACAGTATCTGTCGGTTACTAGATATAAAGTAACTGTATTAGCAACTATTAATTTTTCAGCACAAACGAAAACAGAAAAATAAATACGAAATTAAACAGATTAACAACGAAATTTGGTAATACAGTTCGTCACTCCTTGTCTACATCTACAGGGCCCTCATCCAGCTTAATTCTTTCACTAACGACAATAGTTTTATACAAGGCTTTACTGAGCTGACACCACTCAACCCTTGACACTATCCCTTGTCCTCACTACCCGTGAAAAAATTTCACACCCAATAGTATGACTACCTTGTACTAACCTCAACAAAGGATTTTCTCAATCAATGTTTAATGATAACGAAACAAAATAAACAACTCAAGTGATTAAACAAAATTCAACATAAACAAGAACACTTGAGAAAAACAGAGAAACAACTCCCTTATAGATTCAGTTCCACCGAAACAGGTCTTAAAGTTATCATCACAAACTATGGGTTGATCTACGTAAACACCAATATTAATTCACAGCTGTAGGATGAAGGCACCAGGTATAACATTCTATGCAAATAACTCAACTTTTCTTCAACCTACGACAACACCTTCCAAAATGATGGTCACGCATATAGCAGCACACCTTCAGCTTTGTCAAATTCTCTTTACACACACAACAACTTCACACACAAGCCTCCTAGAAAAAAAGTCTCACAAAATATTACCATGCGTGTTGTAAAAAGGAGAAAACACAATGATCCACACAGTAAGACAGAAACTTGAAAAGTTCACGCCAACATTCACCAATAAGAGAATCCCAGATCACTTACATATCTACCTCAATTAGAAGTTGGTCCCACACTCACGTTTTATGGCAATTTACCGAAAGAAGATTAATAGTTCACAAATGTAAACATATCCAAAGCAAGATAATCTCATCATACAAGAAGTCTTCCCATTATAGAATTCTCAATTCATCACACCTTTTTGTCATGTGATACACATCCACATCTTTTACAATATTAGGTCTTCATCCAAGTCAAGTCCAATGTATTTTCTACCTTATCTTGATTTAAATTTGAAGTCTTTCATTATCTTGGAGATCTAATTATCAAAAATGCCAAAATTAAATAATAAGATATATAATAAATATCTTAACATTATTTTTCTGGAGTTTTTAACCAATTTGTTTAAATTTTAAATAGAGATGAAAAACCTAATTTTTGAAATGGTATAAGTATTCTGCTACAATACCACTCTCTTGCTTCACTCTTGCAATATGACTCTCTTTATGTACTTCTGCTAGGCCAATAGTAGTTGATTGCATAAAGAAGAAGCATGTTCATGCTTACTTCAGTTTGTATTGTAAGGGGTCACATTAACTTGCCCAATTTTGTTAGGTAAAGGCCTATCAGTAACTCCATCAGCAATCCTAGTATCCAACGCATCAATTCGTTGTCGCTTTTAACATGGTTAAATTCCCATTGCATGTATTTTAGGGATATTTCAAGCTTTTAGAATTTTTGAGTTTTGGGATTGTTATAGATGACACAAGTCAACGTTCTGTGATAGAATGAACATGTAATATCATGCCTCCTAAAACTGTTAAGAGATTAAACTGTTAGATTAAGTCACATGAGTTATTTCATTTAAGAATTTACGAGGTGCATTTCATTCACATGCATAATATTCGTAGACACATATGAATCATGATTTAGAAAACATTGCAAGATAGTATATGTACTCAATTGACATATTCCAGGGTGTGGAATGAAAATGAATGTAATATGAATGTGGATTCCCAATTTTTTGCATTTTGATTTATTAATAACATGAATTGATGGATTATAATTAGTGAATTGAGAATTTACTGTTACAATTGAGTAATTGATGAGGTGATATGTGCATCTAGTCTAAGAAAAATGTTAAAAAGCAAGACAAATTGATACATAGGAATTTTGGTTGATTAGGCTTATGAACGATGACATGTGGCATTAGAAATAAGTGAAAAATGGCTAAGTTAATTGGATGACAAGTGGCTTGAGTATATGAGGGATAAGTGGACAAGTGGCCCTTTAAATTTGTGACAAATGGCACTTTATACTTGTGACATGTGGAGCTTTAGAATGGTAACATATGTAGCTTTATAAATGATGACATATGTGGCCTTATAATTGGTGACATGTGTAGCCTTACAAGTAGCGACATATGTAAACTTAAATGAATGAATGTGGATCCTAAAGTAAGTGACACATGGACCATTAGAATAGTGATATATGGACCAATAGAAGGATAACATATGTACCAATAGAAGGTTGACACATGGACCAATAGAATAGTGATATATGGACTAATAGAAGGATAACATATGTACTAATAGAAGGGTGACACATGGACCAATGGAATGGTAACACATGGACTAGTTTCACCTTCTTGAATTTGCTAGAAAAAATGGATGACAAGGCAATAAAAGTGAGAGTGAAGGTCGGCCATAAGGTTAGAAGAGAGAGAAAAACGAAAATGAGAAGAGAAGGGAAGAAAAAGGGAAGAGAAGAGGAGAAGGAAAGAAGTTATAAAGGTAAGTTGAAATTCTAGTTTCAATTTTATCTTTAAATTCTAGTTTCAATTTCATCTTTCTCTTTAGATTTGTCTTTCATATCCTTAGAGTACGAATTTGAAGAAACTCAAAGAATGAAAGTTGTAGATATTGGTCTTAACTTGACCTTTGTGAAAGTTGCTTGAAAAACTAATGACTAAAGCTCACGTTATGCTTATTTTTCTAATACTGCCTGTGATACACCCCTGTGCAGGAACCTTGTATTATTTCCTAATTTTGAGGACCTTCTAGTCCTAATTAGTGAAAGTATAAAACATGAATAAGATTATTGATGTCTTATTAATGTTTTTGTGAAACAGTTTGGTTAGGAGATGTCTTTATAATGATTTATTGAAGGTTGAGTATTGGTTGCCAGTTTGTTTCTTACCAAAACAGGATAGAATTTGGGTGGAGATTATATTTTAAGGGAGATCTTGTTTGTGTAATTTTTGGATATATTCAGACTAATGGAAGTCTAGTTTCATGGGGTATAAGAATCATGGCATTTGGATCTTTTTAGAGAGAGTTATGATTAAAAGAAAACAACTTGTTCATAAAGGAACATTAGGAAGAAAAGGATGTAAACATTGCACATA
The DNA here is from genome assembly GCA_025629845.1 of Erythroxylum squamatum. Taxonomy (NCBI): domain Eukaryota; kingdom Viridiplantae; phylum Streptophyta; class Magnoliopsida; order Malpighiales; family Erythroxylaceae; genus Erythroxylum; species Erythroxylum squamatum. Next base: position 19,491,672 of record JAOTBA010000005.1, on the reverse strand, counting down.
AGGCTAGGTTAGTTTGATGGTTGAGGAGACATTGAGCTGAACTAGAAAGTGAATTATTGACCTATTGACATATGTTAAAATAACATTTATGATGATTGATTGGGGATTAATTTGGTTGTGGTGTTGGTATTGAATGTGTGTTGGGAATTTAATGAATGGATTGGTTATGTTCTTTTTTGATTTTGATGCTTGAAAGACCATAATTTGTATACTGCCAAATGAATGATTTAAATTGGAATTAGAGATGAATTGATGAGGAATTGAAACATATTTAAGGTATAATTGAGGTATAATTGATGAACTATCTTAAAGGTGTCAAATTTTGAAAGAAAAGTGGAAGGAAAGTGAAGGTAAACTTTCCGTTCACCCATCCCACAATCTTAGGAATCATATTGGTTCCTTCCCACGATCGTGGAAATCCTTGGCAGTGAGAAATAATTGTATTTTGTGTTCTGATTGAATCATATAAGGATAAGACACTATACATAGGTGTATTTGGACTTGATTGAGGCTTAAAATGAACTTAGTTTGATGATGAATCAATTGGTTAAGTGTTTGATGAGTTTAGGTTATTAATTGATGTTATAATTTAAGGAATGAATTATTTGATATCAATGCATATGAATTTGGGAAGTATAAGTTGTTAATGGTATAAGGATGTTCCCATGAATGCAAATGCCATTAATGGTATAAGGATGTTCCCATGAATGCAAATGCCATTAAAAGGATATGAACAATGTGAATTATCTATAATTGAATGAGAATTTGTAAATTTTGTGAATATAAAGTATTAGAAAAAGATTGGTGATCGTATGATTAATGAATTGAGAGTGATCAAACTTATTTAGGGTGTAAACCTAATTTCAAACAAGTTATGTACAAGTTATAATTAATGAATGGTCAAGACTTGTGAATAAGGATATATACTCGAAATAGTCAATTGACCATGCATTAAACATGACACAACTACATGCGTATAATTGAATATTCATTTGATTGAACAATTTAGTAATGTGTGAACTATGTGTGTATTGTATGATGTAGAAGCTCAAATACACCGATAACATCCACACATTGCCAGATTATCAAAGCAATAGCTATTATGGAGCATACTGTGAGTTGACTTAGATGTGTAATCTCAATTATATATGTGTTTTGGTTTGAATTATGTGAGTCAACTTAGATGTGTAAACTCAAGCATATGTTTGTTTTTGTATGAGTTATATGTGTAGTGAGTTAACCTAGATGTTTTCTCACTATGATTGAATTATTTTGATTATTATCGATTACTAAACTGTTAATGATATGATTGTGATAATTTCAGACCATCAATTGTCCAAAGAGATCATTATTCGGGCTGTATAGGAAGTACTTAATGATTGTATGTGAATGTGGGAAAAATGTGTACTTAATTGAATGTTGAATGTCGGATTTCGATCCGATGATTGTGATAAATGACTGTGCACACCGAATGAAATTGATTGATAGCACATTATGTGAAATGATGCATTTCATGACATTGATGTGCATGATCAGATAAAGGAGTTGTGATCGAAGTGACCAGCCTGAAAAGAGCTTAAAGCTCATAAATGTGCACATAGAGCCACAGGCTCAACGATTAATGAGTCTGGTATCCACAATGGGTACGGGTGAGTATATGAAATGAGTCCGGTATCCACAAGGGATATGGGTCAGTACCTGAAATGAGCCCAGTATCCACAAGGGATATGGGATAGTTAAATAGGCGCTCGGTCACAATAAAATAAAAATGAAAGAGGAGTCTCATGTGCATTTGCATCCATAACTTTACATGTACCATATGAATATTTGCAAAGAATGACTGAATTGAGTGGATATAATGATATGCTATGTTTGTGTACATGTGGATGATATTAATGAGATGAAATGAATGATTAAATTATCTTGAAATGATTATATGAAATGTTTGTATTCAAAATGGGCTTGTTGAAATATGATGAATACTGCAATCAGGTACTAAATTTTGAACGATATGATATATGATAATTGATTCTGAATGCTGTGAGATACTGATTGAACTATGTTATATACTTGTGATGTTGATGTCTATTTGAGTGGGCACATCGATAATGGTTTACTCACTGAGTTCACAAACTCATCAAAATTGCAACGTTGATTTTTAGGTTCAGAGGAGACCTAGCTATTCTAGTTGAAGTAATTTTTGCATTTGGATATGGGTCAGTGTCGGGATCAGTTGTACTTGCAAATGTCTTAGTTCTGTTTTATCAAGGATTGTATCTTTCAACTGTTGTATATTGTACATGTGAATTTTGGAAATGTAATGACTTTTGAGACTGTATATGTTTGTGAATAAAATTGGAATAACATGATTATTGGAATGTTTTATGTTATGCTCGATGGATTAAAAAGTAAAAATGAATTGATTTAACGTCTTAACGTGCCATTTTCGTAAAGTATGTTCCCGAATATCCTTCGGTATGTCGGGTATATGCTTTATGGGAGTGGTATGTTACAAGACATCTTTACATTGGGTTTTATTTTCTATCTTTTGCCTTAAAAGGAGAGTAGGTTGCGTGGGTAGATGGAATTCTCCAACATTGTTCTCCTTTAACTTTCTTTTGTAAGAAGATTTTTTTTTCTTTTTAACAATATTCACGTGTTCTTTATTATCAATGACTTGTAACTAATTTGTTTTATTCTAGTTAGAGGATATTATTGAAACCTTGATTCTACGTCGATTGTGAGATTGAATAGGTTTTATTGAATTTAATCGTGCATAGATATTTAATTATTTCCTGAATTCAGTGGTTTTATGATAGTTTTAGGTTTTATTGAATAGATGCATATATTTAATAATCCTGAAATAATCTACTGCCAATTAAAACGACAAATCCGTAATTGTTTTTTGATTTGAATAAGTGGCAATCGACATAATTTCATTTCCTCGTTAAGAAGTTTAATACATGTCATTAAATTAATTAATCTTATTGTAATAAACCATCTGTTGAGAATCGGGTCTTTCTAGATTGTAAGGTTGTTGAAAAATTAAATCCTATAAACTGCCTTTAGGGTTGTATTTCGATTAGGGAGTAATTGTTCGATTTGTTCGTGATTATCATACAAGGTAAGGAAAGATTGGTTATTATAGATCTGTTCTTAATATCTAGAACCAATTATTCATGAATATGTTTAATTACTTTTGCATCAATGATCAATTGCATGAATCAGGGTGAAAATAAATTCCTTTAACTAAAAGTCTCTTTTATTGAACTTCAAATCAATTCATTTTTGTTATTTTTAATATTGCATTTTAACATAATTTCCAAACTTTTTTTTTACTTAATTGTTTAAAAGAGATAAATCATCATTCCCTAAGGAGACGACCTTACTCTACTGTGCTATGTTAATATTCTGATTAGGTTAATTATTTTTGGTTGATTTGACACTCACTAAATTTTGGCGTTGCTACCGGGGATTGGTGTCAAGGATTTATTTCTTTTAATTTTTTTGTTTTATTTTTGTTCTAGTTGATGCCCCGCTTTTCCCATATGGGTGAACTGATTTGTGATCCAACATTCGAGAAGACAACTAAGGCTAACAGAAAAGCAAAAAAACAAGATCATTTACTTGCTTCAACATCTTATTCTGAAGAATTAGATCGTGAGTTTAAAGAACAAGAGACTGAAGAGACGATTAATGAAGAGCCAATCACTGAAGAAAGGCCAATGGATGAATGACCACAACAGTGAACATTAAGGGAGTTAGCAACTCCCGATGTTAACCAGCAACCTTTATGCATTGAATTCTATAATATTAATGCACCTTTTAAGCTTAAATATGGTTTGATACACTTATTGCCTACTTTCCGTGGACATATAGGTGAGGATCCCTACAAGCATTTGAAGGAATTCCATGTTGTTTAATCATCCATTAAGCCACAAGGAGTTACTGAAAAGCAGAACAAGCTTAGAGCTTTTCCATTTTCATCGGTCGATAAGGCTAAGGATTGGCTCTATTATTTACCGTCTGGGTCGATAACGACGTGGAATGAACTGAAGAAGCAATTCCTAGAGAAATTCTACCCTGCTTCCCGTGCTGCAAACATCAGAAAAGATATTTATGGAATCTGACAATTCAATAGAGAGACACTGTATAAGTATTGGGAGAGATTCAAACAACTAGGCGTAAGTTGTCCTCAACATCAGATTCCAGACCAGCTGCTTATCCAATACTTCTATGAGGTTTGCTACTAATGGATCGGAATATGATTGATGCCGCAAGTGGAGGAGCATTGGTGAACAAAACCATAGATGAAGCAAAGAGTTTGATCTCTAGCATGACCGCTAATGCACAATAGTTCAGGACTCAACAAGATAGCGCACCATGAAGGGTTAATGAGGTTAGTGTTTCTTCCACTAATCAAAGATTAGATGCTCTGACTTCTTTGGTGGAAAAATTGGTTGGTATTTGCTCCATAGCGGGTCATGTGACAGATTGTGTTTAACTCTTTAAGAAGAGCCCAATGAGCAAGTAAATGTCATAGGAGGATTTCCAAGACCACCACAAAGGAGACATGAACCCTACTCGAACCACTATAATCTAGGCTAGCAAGATCACCTTAACTTTAGTTATGACAATAAGCCACTAAGATTTTAGTCACATCTACCTCAAATGAGACCACCAATTCTGCCACCTCAAGCATCATCATCTTCTAAGCCAGGTATGTCTTTGGAAGATATTGTGAAAAGTCTAGCTACTAACACTCAACCTTTTCAACAGGAAACACGAGCTAGTATCCAAAATCTGAAAAGCCAAGTGCTCCAATTAGCCACAGCCATGAGCAAAATGGAAGTTGGAAAGGGCAAGCTCCCTGCCCATGTAGAAATTAATCCAAGGGAAAACACTAGTGCCACAATACTTCGAAGCAGAAAAGAGGTGAAAAGCCATATACCTAAGGAGCAAGCAACTAAAGAGCCTCAAGTTGAAGAGAACAATACCCCTTCAAATGAATCAATAAAGGAGGTAAGTAATAAGTCAGTTAACACAAAACCTAAAATTGTGATTCCCCCACCTTTTTCTTTCAGGTTCGTAAAATTAAAGAAAGAAGAGAAGGAAAAGGAAATTTTGGAGACCTTTCGCAAAGTTGAAATCAACATCCTTCTATTGGATGTTGTTGATCAAATACTAAGGTATGCAAGATTTCTTAAGGACATGTGTTTTAAAAAGAAAAAGCAAAGTGACACCAAAGTGTGGTGATCCAGGTATGTTTGCCATATCATGTATTATTGGCATAACTACAATAAAAAAATGCTATGCTTGATCTAGGATCTTTAGTTAATGTTATACCATTGTCAATTTATAGCTTGTTGAATTTAGGAGCAATGAAGGCAACTAATGTAGTAATTCAACTAGTTGATAGATCCGTAATTTATCCTGAAGGCATAATTAAAGATATTTTAGTTAAAGCAGATGAACTTATTTTTTCTACTGATTTCTACGTTGTGTATATAGGTAATGATGTATCTCCTAATGCTTCTATTATTCTTCTAGGAAAGTCATTCATGACAACAACAAAAACTAAGATTGATGTTGATTTGGGTACTTTAACTTTTGAATTTGATGGTAATGTTGTCACTTTTAATATATCAGATGCCATGAAACACCCAGATGACCATGATTCTGTTTTTCATGTTAGCATGATTGATGTTATTGTGCAAGAGCATTTTGAAAGTGATTTGGTGCAAGATAAGTTGGAGGTCGTTTTAAGTAATAATATGACAGATAAGGATGCCGAATTGGAAAGTGAGATTGAGCTTAAAGACACTATTATGGCACTCTCGTCCATACCAAAGATAAAATACAGGTCAGTGAATAGTTATATTCAGTTACCCACTATATCTGAAAGAATCCTTCCTTCTGTTAAACAGTCTCCTAAGCTTGAGTTGAAACCATTACCTACACATCTCAAGTACGTGTATTTGGGAGAAGGTGAGACCCTACCAATCATCATTGCCAATTATTTAACCATGGAGTAAGAGGAGAATTTGATACGAGTGCTGAAGGACTATAAACAGGCCATTGGTTGGACCATGGCGGACATAAAATCAGTATGCATGCATCGCATCCTCCTCGAACCTGACTCCAAACCTGTGAGAGAACCTCACCACAAGTTGAATCCAGTAATGAAAGATGTGGTGATGAAGGAAATTCTGAAACTGTTAGACTTAGGGATTATCTGCCCTATTTCTGATAGTCAATAGATAAGTCCAGTGCATGTGGTTCCAAAAAAGTCTGGTTTTACATTGGTTAAAAATGAAAGTAATGAATTGGTGCCTATGAGATTGCAAACTAGATGGTGGATGTGTATTAACTTTCACAAGTTAAATGCCATCACAAAAGAATCATTTTCTACTCCCTTTCATTGATCAAATGCTTGAAAAGTTGGTAGGTAAACTAATTTTCTGTTTCTTGGATGGGTATTATGGTTATTATCAAATTGTTGTAGCTTCAGAAGATTAGGAAAAAACAACCTTTACTTGTCCATTTGGTACTTTTGCATATCGATGTATGCCTTTTGGATTATGTAATGCTCCTGGAACTTTTCAAAGATGAATGATGAGTCTTTTCTCTGTTTTGAATGAAAGTTGTATTGAAATCTTTATGAATGACTTTACTGTTTATGGAGATTCTTTCAATCATTGTCTTGATAACTTGTCTAAGGTTTTGCAACGTTGAATTGACACCAACCTTGTTCTTAATTATGAAAAATGTCATTTTATAGTTAAAGAAGGAATAGTGTTGGGTAATGTAGTTTCAGCAAGGGATATTGAGGTAGATAAGGCCAAGGTTGATTTAATTGCAAATTTACCATATCCTACTAATGTTAGAGAGGTTCGTAGTTTTCTTGGTTATGCAGGTTTCTACCAGAGATTCATAAAAGATTTTTCTAAGATCGCTCAACCATTGTCCAGATTGTTACAAAATGATGTGACTTTTGCATTTGGTGAAGATTGTCAAAGTGCTTTTAAGACATTGAAGGCATTGCTCACATATGCTCCAATAATATAACCTCCGAATTGGGATTTGTCATTTGAACTCATGTGTGATGCGAGTCATTATGCTGTAGGGGTTATACTTAGGCAAAAAGTCGAGAGAAATAGCCATGTTATCTACTACGCATCAAGAACATTGAATCTCACACAATGCAACTATACCACTGCTGAAAAGGAGCTTTTAGCTATTGCATTTGCTTTTGAGAAATTTAGGTCTTATTTATTAAGATCTAAAATTATGGTTTATTCTGATCATGTAGCTCTCAAATATCTCATGGAAAAGAAATAGTCAAAGCCTAGGTTGATATGATGGATCCTTCTGCTATAAGAATTTGACTGGGAGATCAAATATCGTAAGGGAGTTGACAACTCTGTGGCTGATCATCTAAGCTTGACTAGTGGGAAAAGCAGGTCCCTTACCAATTTCAAAGTCCTTCCTAGATGAGTAATTGTGGTTTGTTCAAGGTAAAAAAGGTAAGGAACTATGGTTTGCTGATATAGTGAATTTCCTAGTCACTGGTGTGCTTCCACATGATTTAAATATTTTTTAGAAAAATAAGATCAAAAGTGACTCTAAATATTATATATGGGATGAACCATACATGTGAAAAATAGGTTCAGATCAGATTATTCATAGGTGTGTGGCTAACGATGAAATTCATTCCATTCTTACTTTTTGTCATGAGAATGCATATGGTGGACATTTTGGTCCATAAAAACAACTAGGAAAATTCTAGATAGTGGATTCTATTGGAAGACTCTTTTTAAGGTTGCATAATTGTTTTGAAAGGGTTGTGAAAAATGTCAAAGAGTTGGAAATATTTTTGTAAGGGATGAAATGCCTCAAACTCCTATTTTAGTCTATGAAGTATTTGATGTGTGGGGCATGGATTTTACGGAGACCTTTTCCTAGCTCTTTTGGTTTTTTGTATATTTTGCTTGTTGTTGATTATGTCTCGAAGTGGGTAGACGCCAAAACTACCTGCACTAATGATTCTAAATTTGTTGTAGGATTTCTTAAATCTTACACTTTAATAGATTTGGGGTACCTATAGCAATTATCAGTGATCAAGGTACCCATTTTTGCAATCGCACGGTGGAAGCTTTAATGCGTAAGTATGGAGTCCATCACCGTGTAACAATCACCTATCACCCACAGACAAATAGACAAGCTGAAGTCTCCAACTGGGAAATAAAGAGTATCTTGGAGAAAACAGTTAATCCCAACCGCAAAGATTAGAATTCGCGTTTAGATGACGCATTGTGGACCTATCAGACTGCTTACAAAACACACCCCTCGGAATGTCACCATATCAGTTGGTTTTTGGTAAAATGTGTCATTTACCTGTTGAAATTGAACATCGTGGTTTTTGGGCAATTAGGCAATGCAACTTCGAGGCTCAAGTAGTGGGAGAGGAATGAAAGTTACAACTCCAAGAGTTGGAAGAAATACAGTTGGAAGCTTATGACAATGCTCAGATGTACAAAGAGAGGACCAAATACCTACATGACAATTCTTTCATTGGAAACAATTTCTAGTAGGCAAAAAAGTCTTACTTTATAATTCACAATTGAAGCTCATGGCTGGTAAGTTGAGGTCTAAATGGACTGGACCATATCTTGTTAGAAATATTTCTCCTCATTGTGTTATTGAGATTGAAAGTTTAGAGACTAGCAAAACATTTAAGGTAAGTGGTTATAAACTTAAACCTTTCATTGACAATTTTAATGTTTCTTTTGTAGAGGGGATTCTTTTCGTTTAACCCATTTATGAATCAATTTGAAGGACAAAAGTTGTGTCTAGCCAAAGACAATAAAGAAAGGTGCTGATTGGGAAGCAATCCAATGATTTTTGTTTTTCTCATTTAGTTATTTAATTTTTCTCCTTTGCCTGTTTCTTCTTTGCAGGACAAATAAGATTAGCCTACATCCACAACGCAGATAACAAGCCCACCATATTCAACTCCTCCACCATAGCTTGTCCAAGGAAGTTTCTTTTCGTTATTTATCTTTTGTTTTCTATTCTCTCCCCTCTTTCGTTAATTTTTGGTGTTCATTATGATTTGTGTTATGTTTCTGTTAAATTTTCTTTCCTTTTTGTGTTTCCGTGCTTTGTTTTTTTCTACATTGAGGACAATGTAGATTTTAGGTGTGGGAGAGGGATTTCTTGATAAAAAAAATTGTTTTGTTTTTTAAGTTAATCCATATTATTTTGTCAAACTGGAAAATCATGATGGATTGCAAGCATGAATAGTAGTTTGGTGATAAAATGACTATCTTTTTTCCGCAATGGTTGATTTGAATAAAAAGTGTACAAGATTTGACAAACCCCTACTTAAATAAGTGAGAATTGAGCCTTTAAAGAGCAATTACATTCTTTGTGCTCAAATTGTTTTCTTGTTGAGTGTTGTCGCACATGGTTTGATCATTCTAGAACTTGCTCTGTTATTCATGTTGAGACCACTAGTGAATTTGGTGCATTAAAGTGATAAAAGGCATCTAGGATTAAACTATTTTGGCTTTCTAAAACCTACCCTATATGTTATTTCCCCTAGTTAGTCAAGTTAAAGCCTTAACCTCTTTCTTTGACATAAAATCACAAATTTTAGTCTAATCTTTGTGTTTTGACCTTTGTTTTCAACCCATTATTAAAGGAAAGGAAAACTAATTGCTTTAACTTATTGGTTTGTGGTTTGAGGTTGACATGTAATGGCAACATGTATGGCTATATTGAAATCTCATGTTTTGATGCTCAACAAATGTAGAAAAACAAAGTTGTGAAATGCCTAAAAAAAGAAAAAGAAAAAGAAAAAGGGAAAAAGTGTTTATGAAAAAAAGAAATAAAGGAAAAAAAAACAAGTTTAACCATGAATTGCAAGTCCTCGGATGTCCTTTAAGCAATCATGAGTTACCTATGTTTTGGATCATAAATGTTCTTATTTATTATCTTTTGTAAGAATGATCCTTGAGATTTCTAAATTTTGAAACTAGAACATCATTGTTTCCATTATTGGGGTCATTGTTGGAATGTAGGTGGAAGTTGAGGAATGAAGTCTACATTACCTTTGATAACTATAGCCTAAATAACCTTTTCATCTTACCCTTGTCCTTAGCCCCGTTGCAACCAAATAAAAGACCTTTTTTATTTTTGTAATAAGTGGTTGCGATGTGATATATTTGCAAGCATATGATAATTTCATTCTATTATGGCGAATGTGAGTGAAATGTCCTACAAACACATCTTTGAGGGCATTGAGTGAATCTTCATATGAGGTCAAATCTGGTGCATTTTGAGTTTGGAAAGATCATTGGGAATTATGATGGGTGTTCTAGAGTTGAATCCTATGAAATGCTTGTGGTTTGATTGTGATTTTGGTTCAGTAAGATAATGCATGTTGACTAAATTTTTCAAAAGAGTTGTAACAGATTTGTTTAGGTTTGTTTTGTTTTGTTTTCAAGTTTTGAATGCTTGGGGACAAACATTGTTTTGGTGCGGGGGAGTTTGATAGGTTAATAATTTACATATTAAATTGGGGTATTTTTTAAAGTATACTGAATGGATATTGTGCTGATTATATTGTTTCTACGTTATTCTTAGAGGTTAGGAGATGTAGAGTTGTAATGGAGAAAATTAGCAAAAACATGCAGCAGGAATTAAAAAGAAAAACGTTAGCAGATGAGCAGAGACCAAAACGTAGCATAACCATGATGAAACACAGGTTATGCAGTAGATGAGAAACAACGTAGTAGCAGAAGATGTAACCAGCGCAAATGGGATCAACACACAACAGCTGGAGGACGCTTAACAAATAAGAAACATCCAGTAAAAGACAATAGTAGCAGCTAGAGAAGATGGATTAAAAAGCATCAGTAAGTAGCAGCCCACCAAACATGCCAACAAACAAGCTAAAAGCCAACATAAATAAGAAGTAAAATGGCAGCACAAAGGAGGAAAGAGCGAGGTTAAAATGGTAGCAGAACAAGAGCAAAAAGCAGAAACAAAACGACAACAGCAGAAGAAAAACACCAGCAACCCATGCAAAAGCAAAACGCAGTGCAACAGGTGGAAGCATGGAGAGAAAACGATGACGCAGCAGCAGATGAAGAAGCAATGAAGCAACAAAATGCAGTCGTTGGCTGGGATGAATATGCATAGGTTTAAAAGAGTGAACAGTGCAGTGGACCAGAAACCCAATTAAGAAAATAAGGGTGAACAATAGCGTGTTTTTAGAAAAAAAAAAGAGAGGCGTTTTTCTGGTGAAGGGAGAGCAACGTATGTATGTCTTTGAGGAAAAAAGAATAAAAGTAGGCAACAGCTAGACCAAGCTTAGAGGATGTTTTCTGGAGCTTGGCAACAGTCGACAAGTGGACCTGAATTTGGTGACATCTTTACACCGGGTTTTATTTTCCGTCTTTTGCCTTCAAGGGAGAGTAGGTTGCGTGGGTAAATGGAATTCTCCAACATTGTTCTCCTTTAACTTTCTTTCGTAAGATTTTTTTTCTTTTTAATAATATTCATATGTTCTTTATTATCAATGGCTTGTAACTAATTTGTTTTTATTCTAGTTAGAGGATATTATTGAAACCTTGATTCTACGTCGATTGTGAGATTGAATAGGTTTATTGAATTCAATCGTGCATCGATTGAATAGGTTTATTGAATTCAATCGTGCATGGATATTTAATTATTTCCCGAATTTAGTGATTTTATGATAATTTTGAGTTTTATTGAATAGATGCATATATTTAATAATCCTGAAATAATCTACCGCTAATTAAAACGATGGATTCGTAATTGTTTGTTAATTTGAATAAGTGGCAATCGACATAATTTTATTTCCTCGTTAAGAAGTTTAATATATGTCTTGGAATTAATTAATCTTATTGCAAAAAACCATCTATTGAGTTTGTTGGCTAAGATTGGGTCTTTCTAGATTTTAAAGTTGTCGAAACATTAAATCCTATTAGCTGCCTCTGGGGTTGTATTTCGATTAAGGAGTAATTATTCGATTTGTTCATGATTACCGTATAAGGTAAGGAAAGATTGGTTATTATAAATCTGTTCTTATTAACTAGAACCAATTTATTTATGAATATGTTGAATTACATTTGCATCATTGATCAATTGCATGAATCAAGGTGGAAATAAATTTTTTTAACTAGAAGTTTGTTTTATTAAACTTCAAATCAATTCATTTTTGTGATTTTTAATATTACATTTTAACATAATTTCCAAACCCCCTTATTTTCTTTACTTAATTATTTAAAAGAAATAAACCACCATTCCCTGAGGAGACGACCTTACTCCACTGTGCTATGTTAATATTATGAGTATGTTAATTAATTTTGGTTGATTTGACACTCACCAATAACCCTAAATCATGCTTAGAATTAGATAAATTAAACTCCTTTAATTTATCTTTAATTTTCTAATTAAACAATTTATATCCGTAAATCGAGATTGACATTTAGCAACACATTATGACCATCTAAATATTTAGGAATGACAAAGTAGTTTTGACTAATCTTTCGTGAATAATTTTTTCATATAATTCAATCCTTTTATCATACAATGTTCTGATTAAACATAGAAAATGAAATTAATGTTTACTTTATTTTGAGTGCAATTATATTAATTCTCTACCATTAACTATTGATTCGATTAATGACATACTATTTTATAAAGCAACATTTTACCTTAGTCAAAGATTTCTCGAATCAATACTAATCGAGAATAATAAAACAATCTCACTAGTTACTTTAGGGTGATAAATCATATATTAATCATCCAACTACCTCTATATAATTTATACTACATCCAATGACTACCAACTGCGCTATCCTTTACTATAACAGGTCATAAGTAGCAAAATATACCAATCTTTATATAAGACAACATTTGAAATCTCAAATTAAATGATTACTTATACAATCATCAAAATAAAAATTTTCAAAAACATACAAGTAATGTTCTAAATAGATTTCTCATATAGTGTTAATTCATTGAAATTGTTCTCTAATAAGCATCCATACATTTGCTTAAGTATCTCCATATTTTATTATATGAGATCAAATACTTCTTTCATAAGAAAAAACATAAAATGTGTTAGTCTTTTTTATGTTCTATTAATGTCCAGTCTTCATAAAATAATGACTAGGAATACTTTATTGATAATATATAAACACAATTTTTTCTTTATCCACAGTTGTTGCTATTATTGCAATTTTTGTACTAATAACAACAACAATACTCAGTGAAATTCCAGCATAAATGCGAGGTTTGTAAAGATTCAGTAGTATGTAGCCTTATCCCTACCAAGTAGAGAAGTTGTTTATGATACAATAAATACAATATGAACTTCATAATTATAATCTCATCATAATTTCATGCGCATTGTATAATTATCTCATAAAATTTATCATATACATCTAAATATGTATAAGATAAAGAATGTTTTTAAATTATTTTATTACTAAACTGCAATAAAATGGTTGACTGTAGGTTATAAACCAACATGTTTATCATATGCAAACTCAATACGTGCAACCTTAACATATGCACTCGACACATATGGGCTTAGCATTTGTAAGCCTAACATATGTATAGTTATCAAATGCAAACTCAATATATGCAACCTTAGTACATGAAGGCTCATTGTATGCAATTTCAATATGTATAGGCTCAATATATGCAAGCTTAGCATATACATGCTCATCACATGCAATCTCGGCATATGTAGCTCAAGACATGCAAGCAAACTTATATAAGCTCATCATATAGATAAGCATATGCATACTTTGCCCATGACGGCTAAATAATACCCTTAAAAGAGGCATAGATGAACCAATAAAAAAAGATTTAGGGCCCGTTTGGATGAGCTTTTATCAGTAAAGCTTTTATCAGTAGAACTTTTCTGAGAAGAGCTTTTTTAAAAAACCAGTTGACTGTTTGACTGTCAATTAAAAAAACAGCTTTTTTCAAAGAGCTTTATACAGTAGACTGTTTGACAACATAAAAATAAAAATCACTTTTATTAATTTTAACTATATTTTATTTTATAATAAAATTATTTATGCTAAATAAT
>JAOTBA010000005.1:19464540-19477435 GCA_025629845.1 Erythroxylum squamatum | reverse complement strand
GGAGGAGAAGGATAGAAGTTATCAAGGTAAGTTGAAATTCCGGTTTCAATTTCATCTTTCTCTTTCGATATGTTTTTCATATCCTAAAAGCACGAATTTGCAGAAACTCAAAGAATGAAAGTTGTAGATATAGGTCTTAGCTTGACCTCTGTGAAAGTTACTTTATAAAGTAGTGACTAGATCTTAAGTTATGTTTGTTTCCCTAATACTGCCTGTGATAGAGCCTTGTACAGGAACCTTGTATTATTTCCTAATTTTTGAGGACTTTAGAGTCCGAATTAGTGAAAGTATAAAACATGAAAAATGATTATTGATGTATTATTAATGCTTTTATGAAACGGTTTAGTTCGAAGATGTCTTGATAATGATTTATTGTGGTTTAAGTATTGGTTGCCAGTTTGTTTCTTACCAAAAATAGAACATAATTTGGATGAAGATTATATTTTAAAGGGAGATGTTGTTTGTGTAATTTTTGGATATAATAAGATTAATGGAAGTCTAGTTTCAGGAGGCATAATAATCATGAAATTTGGATCTTTTTAGAGAGAGTTATGATTAAAAGAAGATAACTTGTTCATAAAGAAACATTAGGAAGAAAATGATGTAAACATTGCACATAAGGTTAGGTTAACTTGATGTTTGAGGAGACATTGAGCTGAACTAGTAAGTGATTTATTGACCTATTGACATATGTTAGAATAACATTTATGATGATTGACCAGGGATGAATTTGGCTGTAGAATTGGTGTTGAATGTGTGCTGGGAGTTTAATGAATGGATTGGTTATGTTTTGTTTTGATTTTGATGCTTCAAAGACCATAATTTGTGAACTACCAAATGAATGATTTGAATTGGAATTGGAATTAAAGATGAATTGATGAGGAATTGAAGTATCTTTAAGGTGAAATTAAGGTATAATTGATGAATTATCATGAAGGTGTCAAAATTTGAAAGAAAAGTTGAAGGAAAGTGAAGGTGAACTTTCGGTTCATCAATCCCACGATCGTGGGAAATGTATTGGTCCCTTCCCACGATCATGGAAATGCTTGGCAGAGAGGAAAATTGTGTTTTGTGTTCTTGTTGAATCATATAAGGACAAGACACGATACATTGGTGTAATTAGACTTGCTTGGGGGCTTAAAATGAACTTAGTTTGATGTTGAATCAATTGACTAAGTCTTTGATGAGTTTAGGTTCTTAAATGATATTATAGATTAAGGATTGGATTGTTTGATATCAATGTACCTAAAGCTAGAATTTATAAGTTATTAAAGGAGTGAAGGTGTTCTTATGAATGCAAATGTAATTCAAAGGATATTAATAATCTGAATTAGTATAAATAAATGAGAATTGGGGAAATTGTGTGATTATAAAGCATTAATAAAGGATTGATGAATGTGTGATTGATGAATTGAGGGTAACCAAACTTACATAAGGTATAACCTAATTGCAAACAAGTTATAGACAAGCTATAATGAATGAATGATCGACATTTGTGATTAAGGACATATACTCGAGAAAATCAATTAAGTATACATCGAACATGACATATATACATGTGCATAGTTGAATAATTATATGATTGATCAACTTAGTATTATGTGGATTATGTGTGTATTGTATGATTTAGAAGCACAAATTGACCGACAATATCCAAACATTGTCAGATCGTCAAGGTAATAACTATTTTGGAGCATACTGTGAGTTGATCTAGATGTGTAATCTCAATTATATATGTGTTTCGGTTTGAATTATGTGAGTTAACCTAGATGTTTTCTTACCATGTTTGAATTGTTTTTGCTTAACCTTTAGATATTGAGCTGTTATTGATATGATTGTGAAATTTCGGACCATCAATTGTCTAAGGAGTTAAATATTGAGAACTGTATAGGAAGTGCTTAATGATTCTATATGAATGTGGGAAAAATGTGTACTCAACTGAATGTTGAATGTCGGACTCCGATATGATGATTATGATAAATGATTGTGCACACCGAATGAAAGTTATTGATATCATGTTATGTGAAATGATGCATTCCATCACATGAATATGCATGATCAGATAAAGGAGTTGTGACTGAAGTGACCAACGTGAAAAAGAGCTTAAAGTTCATGAAATGTGCACAGGAGCCACAGGCCCAGTTGATAATGAGCCCAGTATTTGCAACGGGTATGAGACAGTTATAAAATGAGCCGGGTATTCGCAACGGATACAGGATAGTTATGAAATGAGCCCGGTATCCACAATGGGTACGAGACAGATAAATAGGCGCTCGATCACAAAAAAAATAAAAATAAAAGTGGAGTCTCATGTGCATTGCACATATATATCATTACATGTATCATGTGAATAATTACAAAGAATAACTGAATTGAGTTGATATAATGATATGCTATGTTTGTGTACATGTGGATGATATAAATAATTGAAATGAATGATTGAATTATTCTAAAATACTTGTATGAAATGCTTGTGTTCATAACGGACTTGTTGGAATATGATGTATATTGCGATCAGGTTCTAAATTCTGAATGATGTGATATATGAGATTTGATTCTGAATGATGTGAGATACTGATTGAACTGTGTTATATACTTGCGATCTTTATGTCTGTTTTGACTTTTGAGTGAGCATGTGATGATGGTTCAGTTACTGAGTTCGCAAATTCATCAAAATTGCAACATTGTTTTTTAGGGTCAGGAGAAATCTAGCTAGTCTAATTGAAGTAACTTCTGCATTTAGATATGGGTCAATGTCGAGATCAGTTGTACCTGCAAATGTCTTAATTATGTTGTATCAAGAATTTTATCTTTCAACTGTTGTATATTCTACATGTGAATTTTAGAAATGTAATGACATTTGGTACTGTATATGTTTATGAATAAAAATGGAATATGATTATTGGAATGTTTTATGTTACGTGTGATGGATTAAAATGTAAAATGAATTGATTTAACCATCTTTACGTGCTATTTTCATAGAGTATGTTCTTGAATATCCTTCGATATGATAAGTATATGCTCTATGAGAGTAGTATGTTATAGAACATTTGCTATATCAATGGGATTAACATGCAAGGATCCATTGACCATCTTCTACCCGAAGGTAACCTAGCTGAAGGGATAATTTCAGTTGACACTCCCCGTCACAACTTGGCTGTGCAATTGGGTGTTGGGGTGATTGCTGTAGATGAAACGGGACACTTGAGCTGAAGCTAGAGAGGATCTTTGCCTGGATTTTCCTTTTGGGTCAAGGCTTTGTTGGAACTGCTCTTATTTGCTCTGTGAGTATTTACACAGTTGATACACTTGCATGATCGAAGGTTTTGGATCGCACGGTTCTTGCCTTGAATAGAAAGTGCAAGAGTTATGGATTTTGAAGACTAAATCAATACATCAAAGTTTTCAATAGCAAGACAAAGTTCTTGGAAATCGCAACAAGTTATGTTTTCGATAGCATCAGATAGTATAGGCACTGAAATACTATTATTCTTCCCCTTCATCAGCAGTTGAGGAAATCATACGATTCGGTCGGCATAAAGTGAATGATAATGGCTTCACAAAGAGAATCCCCAACAAGAAGGAAGCAGTTTCTGCTTGAAATATAAAGAAAAAAGAAGGATTCAACAAATTAAGTGCCTTTATAATGAAGCCCCTTCTAACTAAAGGTGTCAACAAAAGGATAACAGCATATGCTTTTAAAATCATTAAAAGCATTCAGCTGTGGAAGGGGTGCAAGAAACGCATCTCGATATCCTTCCCATTCCCAATGCTCTAAACTTCACCATTAAATGCTTTATCGAGCCAAATTGATACAATGATAGGGCCAGCCAAATCCCCAACGGCACAACCTGCAGAGAGCTTTGTGTATCAGATCCTCAGAATCCAAAATCCTTCAAAAATTAATCAGAAGTATGCGATATTATGATACCAGAAAACAAAATTGGCTTATTGGAAACTTGCTTACCAATCCATTGACCTGTTGAGGGGCGTATTAATGTTGCACCTATCCCAGCTCCAATGGAGGCAAAAACTAATGAAGCACTACACCTAATAGTAACTCCAGTAATCTTCTTCCCAAGAATTCTAACTTCTGAATTGTTAACTGGACTTTTTTCTCCGTCAGATTTTGAAAGACGAGAAAAGAATCGGAAAATTTCAATTCCAACTTGTACAATCCACGATGCAGCAACTCCTAAAAAGTGTCCTGTTTAAAGAAACAGAAATGGACTTAACTTAGGAGGATAGACGAAGTGACAACCCATCACAAAGGTACAGAGCAAAAGAAGGAAAATTTTGACCTCTGAAAGTTGTCCTGCTAACTTTGAATATGTATACCACAGTAGGGAGTGTTTTTTGGGCCTTTCGTGTGGTTGATTTAGGAACATCTGTGAATATTGATCAGATCCCTCAGTTGTGTGCAAAATCTAAATTATTAAATGTTGCTAATAATTTTAAATTGTAACAAAGCCCCGTGTCGTTTGTTCTTGTTCTATGCCATGGTGAATCATGAGAATATCGCGATACATATACAGAAGGAAACTACCTTTTAGAAGTTTCCATGCTATTCGCTGTGAGACATAATGGACAGCAAGTCTTTCCAGAATCCTCCTCGTAGTTACAACAGTTGTCTGAAATAGCAGCAACATATAGATTAGTTATACTAAACCTTGAAATGTTCCTTGAACGATGATGCTTTGCAAATGAACTAGACCCTTTGTTCTATAGCTGACTATCTTCAACATGAATACTGCCGTGTAAGCCGATTAAGAAGTGAGGAAGAGCAAATGAAAAGATTTGATGTTTCAGTAATTACACAGAACAAAGAAAGATAAATCCCTGATAAGAAAAGGCTGCTATGAAGTTAATAAAGGGCCTGTACAAAATAATGCAGTTATAATTTGCACGATAGCAAAATTTAAGACAGCATTGAGGCAAGATGAGAAATTAGTGACTAGACTTCACAAAAATGAGAATCAATGAAAGAAAAACTCACTTCCCGAACAATTTGTTTCAACGATTTTTGAAATGGGACCACCAAGTCTACTTGGTGGTCTTCTTGAACATCCTGCAGGAAGTTGTCATCATCCTCGTCTGAAATTATACGAGGCTCCAAAAGAGGTAAATAGTGGAGCACAAACGATCTCAAGGAAGTTATAGCTAGTTGCTTCCACTCAAAGGCTGAAAATACAGGTTTTAACTCAATATGGTACTCCTTGGTAGTATATCTCAGAGAATTATACTTAAAAATATCTCCAGAAAC
The DNA here is from genome assembly GCA_025629845.1 of Erythroxylum squamatum. Taxonomy (NCBI): domain Eukaryota; kingdom Viridiplantae; phylum Streptophyta; class Magnoliopsida; order Malpighiales; family Erythroxylaceae; genus Erythroxylum; species Erythroxylum squamatum. The sequence goes on along the minus strand of JAOTBA010000005.1, from coordinate 19,472,172 downwards.
TCTTTGTATGTTCGAAATGTAATCATCAGTAGTTGTTGCACCGGCATCACAATGAGCAACTGGTATCCTCGGATAACTGGCAGTAACACTAGAAAATCAACCTCACGGCAAAAAGCAAACTACAAATACACTACAATTCACATAAGCAGTAACAAGAATCTGAACAGTAAAGTCTGAAACTTAAGATTACAAAATTTTAGTAGCCAACAGAAATTTGTTAAGAAATGATAATTTGAAAGAATCTGCACAAGTGTCCAATGTAAGGCAATAATCCTAGTCTACCCCCTTCAAACCACTCTCCTCAGCATAAACTTCTCCTTTCCTTCTCCAATTGTTTCCTTTAAAATTGTAGGAATATATGACACAATTCGTTCCTGAAGCAAGCTCAAATGTTCAGCATAATTAAGCAAAAAGAGGTTCATGGGTAGCATACTAATTGACGAAGTAAACTAATTTAAAAAGCAGACATCCCTTTCAGTTTCAACCAAATCACTGATCCATATGCTTGTTAATGGCACTAAAACATGAATGGTAAAATCCACCGTAAATGTAGGAGAAACATAAGCTTCCAATATCAGATACAACCATGAAGACCATCTTCACAGTGTTTGCAATATAGTCTCAGCCTGCATCTCGAACATTCTCACACGTAACCCACCAATTATGAAGCTATTTTCTCAAGTGTAGCAAGGCTTAGTTAGTCACTCATTTGCAACATGCTTAGAAAAACTTGGTTCAATCGCGTAAACATACAAGCATCCAAACAAACTATCTGGCTTCCAAACCAACAACTCAAAAACACCATATGATCCCCATCTAAGCGATCTATCCACAGGCCTTGTGCACCCATAACATAGCTCGCTAACTCAATCAGCTAAAAGTAACAGCTTAATCTGTCCAAAATCATAAACGTAAAAGAAAAACGCCCACGACATTATGTCATCCAAGTAAGCCCCGTTAAAATCCGCACACGAGCAAAGAGAGATTACCCCAGTAAGAATCTAGAGGCAAAAGGGGTGCTGGCTGCGGCGGCGATGGAGGCGGCAGCAACGGAGACGGCAGAAGAGGCAGAAAACTGTGGTGAGTAAAAGTTTGGATTTTTCTTCAACAGATCCAATACTATAGCTATACCAGCCATTATTTCGAGCTCTAAACCAATCAATCACAAAAGAGAGTCCTTGATACCGCTGCTAGAACCAGTAAAAGGAACAAATTTTGTTGGCCCAATAGCTTTCTTATGTTGAACGGACGAGTGGTTTTGTAGTATCTTTTCTTCAGGTACGAATGTGTATCTGCTCATCTCCTCTGCATTAAATCCCACAGAAGCATCTTATTTGTTTTCTAATTGTTTGACAAATTTCATAATTTTCTATCGAAAAAGGTTCATATGAATCAGTCACTATTATGATTAATTCACAAGTGAGAAGAAACTCTTATTCTATTAAAGATAAATTTATTTTTAAATTTTTGATAAAATTGCGGAGTTATAAATCTTTTATTATTTTATTATTCATCATTAGACTAATTTATTATAAATTAAAAGTTTATATATTTTATTATTTTATTAATTTTAATTAATATTATAAATTTAAATAGAATTTACCTTTAAATCTCAAAAAAAAAAGATATGAATATATCCATAAAGGTTTTCAATTTTAATAAATAAGTGTCTCCGTGACAAACCAATCCGACCCTACTACTTGTCAACATGCTAGGGACGATTTGATCAAAATTTAGGCCAAGCTTTAGATCCAATTTCTTTTTTAAACAGGTCCTAGACTAGGCTCAAGCTTAGGCTGCTCATGCTCGACTTGGGCTAAGGCTCGTTAGCTATAAGAAAAACAAAATCATTTTCTATTTTTTAACTTAAAAAAATTCTAGCCAATAAGGCTGAGTGGGACCTTGAATTGCTCGAACTTGGTCAAATTCGAGCTTGAGCTCTCGAAACTGAGTAGGCCCAATCTGACTCGATCCAATGTCATCCCTAGTCCAAAATTCTCCAAATGGTAAATTTTACCTTATCAAATGTTTAAACATTTAGCTTATAGATTGGAATTTAGAAATACACTTTTAATATTATTTTTTTTGAGGGGGCACTTTTAATATACATTAGAAAATATCATTTCTAAGTCCATTTAAGTAAGATTTTTAAAAAAAAATAAGTAATAGGGGTGAAGTCTTGAAAGAGGACAATGCAACCTAAACAAATAAAGAATAAACTATAGTCGTAACTGGATAAACAATATGCTTATAAACTTTTTAACTCATAAGAATAAAATGAATTAATTAAGAAAGTGCAAGGTCATGGAAGAGGAAAAAAGAAAAGATATTTAAGACATACATCCTCAAAATTCATTTGACTATTAATATAAAAGAGCATTTGGAAAAGAACCTTCATCTTGAAATGCTTCTTAGGCATTGAATGCAAAAATAAGTCTACAAGAGCTTGAAGTTACTCCATAGAACGTGATGCCATAACCTTAATATTCCTATTTTCCATTTTCTTTGAATAATTAAGGAATACTCTCAATTCTAAACAAGAATCCTTTAGTATTATGATATCTAAAACACCCTTGCCAAATATGGAGGTTAAGGGAACAAACAAGGAGAGGAAGCAAGAGACATGCTCACACGTTTAATGTAAGTACATTAAAGAATTGTATATCTTTTAACTTCTTATTGATGGACTTTATATAGGAATACTAAATACATATAATATGGGAGCACAAGATGAAATAAAAAGCTATAGTAATAAATGAATATCACATCTATAAAGTCTCAAATCATCCAATATGATGTATGGTAGTATAGATGACATTATAACCATTCGATTTAAACAAGTTAATAGATGATCAATACTTCAAAAATATTTGTTTGGTAATTAACAAATAAGAACATTTATAACTTTTCACCACTAAATTCATATAGAAGCACCAGGGTCTAGTGAATAAATATCTTTCTCATCAAAATTAACGCTCTGTTTGGTTAGCGTCTTCAACTTGCAGAGACGAGACGAAACAGAACAGGATAGGACGGAACAGAACAATAATTGGAGACAGTGAGATGTTTGGTTGCGATGAACAAAACAGAGATAATTGTCTTCGTCCTGAGTACAGAAATGTGTTTGGTTGCCGGGGACAGAACAAAAAATAGTGTTAATGACATAAATACCCATGTAGTATAATATATTTGGAAGATATAATTCATTGATTATTTTATAATTGTATCAATATTTATTTTACAATATTTAATTATGTTATTATTAACATGTAACTCTAATAAAATTTCAGTTGTGTGATTATTGCTATTATTATTATTATTATTATTATTATTATTATTATTAAAAATTTTGTACCTATTATGACTAGTATTTGTTATTGTTGTTATTTTTAGTATGATATTTGTTATACAAAATTAATTATGTTATTATAAGTAATAATAATATTATTATTAATTATTGTTGTTATTATTAGTAAGATTTATTATAAATTTTGTAATAACAATAAAAATAATAATTATTAGTATTATTAATTATTGTCATTGCTTTTATTATCAATTATTATATATTATTTTGTACTTATTATTATTATTGTTGTAATTATTATTATTATTTATATTCTTCTTATTATTATGATTATTATTATAAACATTAGTTAGGACAAAATAATTTAATAAAACATCTAAACATTAATAGAATTAATTACATAATAGGTTTAAATAGCTTCGACAATCAAGAAATTCTAATACATAATAATTTAAAAAACATCTGAGCATTCATGGCTTTAATTACATTGAAGCCTTAAAATTTATTGAGAATGTCAATAATAATTCCCAAAATGACCCCAAGAGCAATTAGTAAAAATGCTTGACTCTATGTCATTTTTTGGTTCAATGTTGCAGCTGCATTTGGTTCTTCAGATGTTGGCAGTGAAAATTGAAGCGGGATTCATGAGGGTTCATTAGCGGTAGGAAGAATTTCTTCGTTTGGACGAATGGTCCTATTTCGATCCATGGCATAAGCAGTTTCTGCTTCAACCAAGGTCCAAAACCCCTTGAATCTAGCATTTGGAATCCACCATTGACCTGAAGCATCTCACATAACAATGTAAATGCATTACTGTCCATCCTTATATCCCATTTGCTATTCCTATCACCCTCATGCAAAATTCTATCTATATTGGCTGCCTTATTTGGTACTGTCAATGCCCTACTTCCTCTTGCATTTTCACTTTTACGCCATTTTTTGGTGTATATATACAAGCTTATGAACATGACCATTCTCATCAGATCTAGTTGCCCTTTCAAAATCTCAAACAAAACCAGACACTTAATTATATGATCATGATCCATTGACTCCAAATTTGTAAACAAAACTGTCTGCAAACAGAAAACAATATAATGATCATAAACTACATTTGTACATTTGTATAGAATAGTAAGATTTGTGGTTGGGTTTCACTAAAGTGTCATCTTGAAATTATTATTTGATTGAAGAAGTTGAGAAAATAACGAAGAAATGTTCAATAGCAAATGCATTAATATGCACAGATGGGGGTGTTGGCCATTGCAACAATCTTTACTAGTAATGATTCAAGTTGAGAACATCACCAAACTAACTTAGAACCACATGCTCACATCCACTTAAATTTAATTAAAACTTCTCCAACTGTACTTTCATACTTTTGCCTGCAGCTATTCAATCATGACATGTATCACCACCATAAACATATTGAAGCACCCATTGGATGAGAGTCTCCTATAAAAGGATTAACGCTAGCCATCATTTATTCAATATGAAACTACACTAGAATTCGTCTCTACAATATATCAGTAGAAATGGCAGGAATAATCTAACAAGCTGTTCATTTGGTGATAATCTAACAAGCTGTTCATGACAACATTTTTGCTAGAATTACAGCAACCACTATTTCGAAAGAAGCTTGGAAAATTTTAGAGAATGAATTTCAAGGTGATTCAAAGGTAATTACTGTAAAACTTCAATCTATTCATCGAGAATTTCAAACTTTGAATGGAGGGGAATTAGTGCAAAATGCATTTCTACACTAGCTACAATTACTAGTAAAATGCATTCATTTGGTGAAAATATTATTGATCAAACTATTGCTGCCAAAGTGTTGAGGACTTTTAACTCCTAAATTTCATCATGTAGTAACAACTATTGAGGAGTCTATGAACTATAGAGTTCTTTGCAAGCTTATGGGGTAAGAATAAGTAGATCAATTACAAAGAACGATGAAAATCAAATAAAGTTAATGAGTCCAAAAAATCAGTAGAAAGAGGTCGTGAAGAGAAGGTTTTTGAGGTTAAGGTTGTGGATAAGGTCGAGATGGACAAGCAAGGTAGTCCTACGGTGAAAACAGAGGCAACAAAAATGATATTCAATGGCATCATTGCAAAAAGCTTGGCATATAAAAGCTAATTGATGGTATTGAATAATTTAAATGACTATTCAATATGAAAAGCTTCATATTTTCACGGCTCTTTGAGCAAAATAGAATTTGTCAAATTAGTTCTGTCAAAATTCTGATCAGAAAAAGTGCAGATTCTTGCATTACTAGTAGGTAAAAAGAATTGACCATTCATGTACAGGACAGAAGTTTGTTTGCCAGCAGAAGAAAGCACAGAACTATTCTGTTAATTTGAGACTAGATTGGATACAAAAGTTGCTCTTCAGGTTCAGAAGCATTCTAAGAACAAAATTACTGAAAACTCGTTGTCTTGAAGCGGATTGTGACTAGTTCTTTAACATTTTTCTGTAATGTACTCTTCGAATATGTATGTAATAAACTGTCAGATGCAAGTAATAATCTGGGGGGGCTTTCTTTCTATAGGAGTTACTGTTCTGAAGAAAAAAATTACCCATTTTAGTTGAGTTGCTTGCCTATGACCATCACATCAAACCTAATCAATCCTAAGCAGCAGTTAAAAGCAAATTTGTACTGTATCTGCTGCTCTGCCTCCATCTATCTAAAACTGAAGCGTTTGTTTGTCCACTAAAAGACAAATCAATTCCTTAGCACGTGAATACTCCACTGAAACTTTGTAGGATCTGACACTATTATTTCTTCTTGCCCACAAACTGCCCCGCCCTTGTTTTCCTTTCTCTTTTTTTTTTCTCTCCGTGTCTCAGGAACATGCCCTTTAAATTAGAAAGAAGCCAAGCCTATCTTTATTCCATATTCCTACTTCTTTTCTCTCTCTCAGAATCTGAAAATGGGCTCACAGGCTCTGAACCTGGCAACTCGATGCATCTTGGTGCTGGTGTTACTTGGTATGGCAAGTTCAGATATACAGCAGGATAGAGCAGAATGTTCAGAGCAACTGGTTAGCCTTTCCACATGTCTTCCATTTGTTGGTGGTCAATCTAAAGCTCCAACCTTGGACTGTTGCAGTGGACTTAAACAAGTTCTTGGGAAGAGCAAAAAATGTCTGTGCATCCTGATTAGAGATCGTGATGATCCTAGTCTTGGTCTGAAGATCAATGGAACCCTCGCAGTCGGCCTCCCCAACACCTGTCATGCACCTGCTAATGTCTCTGAGTGTATTGGTAAGCTCTCCTGGAACACAAACCAACAAGCAAACAGAATCAGGAACCAGAAACAGCTTCAAAATTGTATTTTTTGAGCTATATGGTTGATCAATCTTATCTGGTTTACAGATATTCTGCACATTTCACCTAGCTCCCAGGAAGCTAAGATATTTGAAATAATTGGCAATTTCAGTAAAGGGTTTACACATCCATCAGCTACTACAGGTAAAAAAATTTGCTCCAGATCTTTCAATTTCCAAGAATAGTCTCAGGTTTGGTGTTACTGTTACTATATCTTCCTGACACCTTGTTTTGTTCTTTGTTTCAAAGGGAACGTCACTAGCAGCTCATCAAGTTCTGAAGTGAAGAGTTCTGGTGAGAAAGCAAGAGGGAAGCTTGGTGTAGAAATGATCTGTGGACTTCTACTATGGACTTTCCGATTCATTCTCTATTAAAATTATAAGCTTCCTTATGAGTTGAAATGCATCTAAAATTCCTAAAAAACTATGTATTCCTATCAGAATTTTTGTGATCTTTATAATCTGATCACTATCAGAATGACTATAATTTCTCCTTTTTCTAATGGTTTTTATGTTGTGTTACTTGATCATGTCATTATATTTTTCATCTGTACTGAGTCCTTGATGGTCCCTTCATGATGGTCCCTTCATGAATGATACAACTGTTAGGAGTAGATTTCCATCAGGAAACTCCTTAAATTTCCATTTATGTTCTTGCCAATGGAGATTCCACTTTTGTTTTTTCCTTTCTGCATCTAGATCCACAGTTCTCATAGCTCAGTAAGGGTAAAAAAACAATTGGAAACATTAATGACATCCTTTCTTGAGCATCACATGTTTTCATATCTCCAATATTTTCATGATCAGAGATGATCCGCACTGACTTTTCAGTGAGCCCTATGCAGACAGAATTACTAGAAAAGCAGCTGGAATTACGACAAATTGCAGTAACTGTCCGGACTGCAACCACCATAACATTGTAGATAAGGAGTTTCACACTGAGTTTACTGCCATTTTCTCATAATCACTAGAACAGCTTTCATTTACCAGATTCCAGGTAGG
>JAOTBA010000005.1:19441819-19458524 GCA_025629845.1 Erythroxylum squamatum | reverse complement strand
AATGCTCTAAATTCTAACTCTCAATTTCTTCAATGACTAAGTATTGCACTAAAATCCCAACTTATTCTAACCAATCGGAAATCTAATAAAACCCTAATCACTTCCTAATTTAAGACTAACCAAAAGACAATGTAAATGCCAATAATTTGAACAAACCTATTTAATAAGGAAAAAGGGATCGGGGTCTAACAATTGCTCCATCAAAATAGATTTTAAGAAAGCCTTTGATTATGTTGAATTGAAATTCATCCTTTTGGATTTATAAGTGATGGGGTTCTTAGCAGGTTTATCAAATGGGTGGAAGCATGTATAACATATTCTTCTTTCTCTATGTTGGTTATATTATCCCAACAAGCTTATTATGGGTAGTTAGAGGCCTTAGATAGGGTGACCCTATCTCTCTATACTTATTATAGATAGAAGTATTCACTCAATTACTAAATCATAATGATGGTATTGTAAGGGATTTCAAATTCTACATTAAATGTAAAAAATTCTCCCTTATAAACTTATGATTTCTGATGATCTATTACTTTTTTATAAAGCTCAATATAGATTTATTGAAATCCTTATGTCTTTATTAAACTAGTTAAAAAATATATAGCCTAGCTATAAATCTCAACAAAAGTCATTTTGTACTAGCTACTAGTTATGATCATATGGAAGAAAGAATTGTTCATCTCACTGGCATGAATAGAAAGCATGCTCCACTATGCAATCTAGGATTACCTATTACCACTAGGAGGATCTATTTAATGAATGATAACCTTTGATAGGGAAGATTCAGAAAAGACTGAGTTCATATACAAATAAGACTCTGTCTTTTGGTGGAAAACTACAACAGATTAAATTAGTTTTGAATTTAATGCACATCTATTGGTCTTCAAATATGTTCCTAGATAGAGCAAATCCCAAGGAATTTTTTAATAGGAAACCTCAATTCATAGGGAAATCATACCAAGGTGAGATAGCATGAAGTCTGTAAGCCTAAAGAGGAAGTGGGATTGGGTGTTATCTTCATCAATATTGCAAACAAAGCACCTGTGTTGAAAAAACTTTGGCATATTCTCCAAGATAAGGAAACATTATGGATTAGATGGGTCTATAGTTATATTCTCAAGGGCATTAGTTTATGGTTCATTACCCCAAAGTCATCCCATCTTTTATATCTCTCAGTTATTAAAAATGAGGGATAGACTTAACCAAGAGTGTCTTGCAAAATTGATGATGGGAGAAGGCCTTCTTATAGTTATTATATAGGACAGGGATCCTTAATCACAATTCCCTAAGTTGCTCAATGTTGGAATTGCTTCTCTACTAAAGCTAGAGTTGATTTAGTTATAACTGAAGGATAGTTGAATGAATTCCACGGGAACTTCAACATCTTACTCTAAGCTACTAGCTTAATGTCATAATGCAAGATACATTCTCCTGGCTTAACCAACCTATTGGCAAATTCAGTAATAAAATTTATAGGCACGTATAAAGAAATCAGTGTGTGGACTATTATCCTATTGTATAGCATAAGGCTCTTATGCATAGCTCCTACTTTCTACTATGGCTAATAACCATAAACATATTAAGCACTATAGAAAGACCAACCTACTTAAACACTATCACGAGCTGTGTTTTATGTAATGAGGAATGGCAAACTAGGAAATATGTTTTCTTTCAATATGAATTCTTTTAGGATATATGGTATAGGATAAAAGATAAGTGCTTATGAAGTTGGGATGGAAATTCCTATATGCACATTTTATATTGGTTACTAAATTAAAGGAATGTGTTTAGGGTAAACAAAGCAGTTGATCTAATTTCCTTTTTTAATCTAATATCCTTTGTTGTATGTGGTAAAAAGATCTATAAGGAGAGAAATTTTAGAAAATTCCATAATATAGCTCAAAGCAACAAGGTAGTTTTGAATTTTATAGTCATAAGAATCAGGGAGCAACTTACGTTTTCTAAGGCTATTGAAAATTGTAGCCCTGATCTAGCATTCTTTGATAGTTAACTAACAAAAGGCTTTTTTAGACATAGTGGACAGACTAATGGTCCCTTTTTGACGACCATTATCACATGCAAATCTCTAGCTAATTTTATATGTAAAAATGAAATTACAGTAATAGAGCGCATACTTGTCAGAGAATGGTTGAGTATCATCTTCCCATTTTTGATCAATAGATGAAGACACCCTTTTTACCTTTAATTTCTACACTTAATATGAAGATCATGTGGTAGGAACTGTACAGAGATATAAAACCAAAAGGTTCCTTTATTTTACTATCAAAGGATGAGAAGTCCTGACAGATATATCTAAACATTGATGACATGCTTACATGCATGAGGGACACATGGTCTAGTTTATTTTCATGTGTTTTTATGATTTCCCTTTTGTTTGTGACTGGTCTTAATTTTTTGGTGTTCTAGCCAGATGTTTTCCTACTTAAGTATAAAATATGGTTATAGATGGATCTCTTATTATTAATGAAATCCATTTTTAATGTTTCAAAAAATAAAATTTTCCTATTGGAGGTAAACTTTTCCTTTAAAATGGCTATCTGTCGGAGGTAATATTTATAGATCAACTTGAAGCTTTTCAACTCAAAAGACGATAGGAGGTTTACTTATTAAAGAAGATCTTGCATGGCCTTAAACAAGCTCTTAGTGTACCTTCAAAAGTTTGGAGTTTATTTAATGGAACCATATTTTATGAAAAAGGAATGTATGTTACTGTAGTGTAATTGTATTTTTATTGATGCATATGACTTACTTGTAATAATAAGTGATAAGGAGTTAAATAAAGAGTTAAAAGTTAGAATCCTCAAAGTACTTAAGATGAAAGATCTTGAGTTAATGTATTGTTTTCTTTTCAGTGAATAAAGAAAGAATATATTAAACCTTAAGGCATATAAAGGAAAAAGTCAAGTAAGTATAAACAAGGTTATACAAAACAAAATAATGTAGTTGACTACAATTGGGATCCAAGTAGTGCATGGTCATTAGAGGAAACTAATTAAGTCTCTACTAAGCTAAGAGTAAGGATTGAACCAATGTTTGTCTTTATAGACATAGATAAGTAATTTGATCTTGTAAAAAAATAGTTTGTATAATAGTTTCCTTGTTATTGAAACAATTAGAGAAAATTATCCTGTTTCTCACTTCCCACAAGGCTAAAACCAAGTGAATAAGAGCAATTATGAAAATCCATAGATCTTCTACAAATCTCAATTAAAGATTAGCACACCACTTAATAATGCTAGGCCAAGTATCCGGGGGTTTTCCAATATTATAGAGGAGAAGAATAACAAGCTATATATATTGACTATATTGATATTGAAAAAATAGGTACTTCACACATTCAAGAGAGGACTTGCATAAAATACACCAATTGGGCATTACATGATATTAGCTACCTTGTCCACTATAGGAAGTTTGTTTTTGATGGCTAACTAAAGAGTGATTGAAGTATGGGGATAATTATGCTTATGCCATACAAGATTATACTAGGTGACATTATAATTGATATTCCTAAACAAAAGCTAGCATGATGCATTATTGAAAACCCTGGATGAGTTATACTTCTATATAATCAAGTCTTCATCAAAAATACTAGAAATAAAATTAGATTAGTAACCAAAGAAAGCAAATATAGGATAAGGGTTGCAATATTTTTCTTAATGTATCCATAACACAAGGCTCCTTGCTTTACGGAGGTTTGGGGAGGGTTATGATGTATGTAGCCTTATCTTTGTATTTCTACAAAGAGGTTGTTTCCGTGACTTGAACCTATAACCTTATAGTCACAAAGGAGCAACTTTATTAGTTGCTCTAAGGCTCATCTATAACAAAAATTGCTTTAGCAACTATAATACTAAGTGGTAAGACACATAGTAGTGGAGCAACATCTGGTACTGGTTCTAAAAAACCAAAGAGGGTCTATAGTTTATGTGACAAAGAACTATTCCTTTCATTGTTGACCGCACTTTTACAAGTTTCTCTAACTTTGATTTTAAACTTGAATAATAACTTCATAAGAGAAGAGGCATTAGCTGGAATCTTAGCAACCTATAGATTTTGACCTTTAATATTATGGGAATGAACCTATTTCACCTATAAGGATTGTTTATCGATTAATAGTCTTCAAATTCTTTTAGATAGTAGAACATAATTAAGTGCATTGATGGATGGAACATCTAATCCTCCATTCTTCTTAAGCATATAAACTTTTAACCAATTAACTTTGCAGGGGCTTCTCTTATCACTACTTACACATTAAAGGAAAATTTTGAATAATCTTTCTATTGCTTTGATCACATCTTTAGGAAATACAATGTGAGTAGACCAATAAATAGTCAATGAGGAGGGCATTAAATTGATCAGTTGACATCTTCCTTCTAGGGAGAGAGTTCTAAAGCTCGAACTATTAATCTTTTCTGAATTTTATCCAAAAGAGGATTAAAGTCATAAAATATGGACTTAATGGAAGAACTTGGGATACCAAGATATTTTAATAGCAGATAGGATACTTTGAAGCTAGTAATTGAGGAAATCCTTGCAGACAGATGAGTGGCACTTACAAAAATGAATAAATTCAACTTGTCTTTATTAATGGACAAACCAAAAGTTTTAAGCCTACAAATTTTAGAGACTATGGTGACATAATAGATGCTTGCTTTGGAGAAGATGAAGATATCATTAGTAAAGCTTAAGCTAACAATTTTGAGTTTCTTATACTTAAAGTGAAACTTGCTGATTGTTTTCTTGACCCTGGTTAGAACTTCAAAAATAAGGGAGAATAGATAAGGGAAAATAAGGTTCCCTTGTCTAATGCCCCTAGTTGCATGGACGAATCTAGAAAGTTCACTATTAATAAAAACTCTATAAGATATTGATGTTATACATTGAGAAATAAATATATGAAAGTATCTAGAAAGCCAAAAGCTTTTAAGGTGTTTAGAATGAAGCTCCAATTAAATGTATCCTGCGCTTTCTTGAAATCAATTTTGAAAGTACAATTCTTGTAATTATTTTTCTTATTGTAATGCTTAAACAACTCTTGAGCTAGAGTTATATTATCCACAATATGTCTTTTAGGAACATAGGCACATAGAGATGATCATTGAGTCTTAGGAGGATAGTTTTGAGTCTCTCTGCAAAAAAATTTAGAAATTATCTTTAAAATAGAAGTACAACAAGAGATTGGCCTAAAGTCCTTTAAGGACTTATGCTCACATAGAGATGATCATTGAGTCTTGGGAGGATAGCTTTGAGTCACTTTACAAAAAACTTTAGAAATTATCTTTAAAATAGAAGTAAAACAAGAGATTGGCCTGAAGTCCTTTGAGGACTTATGCTTATTACTTTTGGGAACTAATATGATGAATGTGTTATTCAGTTCTCTAAGAAGTTTCTTTTTTGTTCAAGAACTCCACAAATGCTTCAACTACAATTTGCTTCAAAAGGCACCAATTTTCTACGAAGAAGAATGAAAGGACCCATCCTGGAGTTTCCCTTCTAGAACTCGAGTGGAGCCCTCTTGGTGACTCCACAGTAGCCCTCCAATCGATATCTAACTCAACTGAAGGGCTCCTATAAAGCCAAGTCGTTTAACTATTTAAAATCTTTTATAAGTTAATAATTAAAAGCAAAAAATGGAGAGAAATTTTTTCTATCATTTTATTGAAAATTTCGATAGCATAACTGCTGCTTTTTTAAGATTCCCAAATTTTAAAAACCTGCATTACACATTTTAAAACACTTCTAATATTTTATGTACCAACTTAACTTCTGGAATGGGACCTCAGGTCCATATCACAAGCAATCACAAAAATATAATTCTCAACATTAAAAAAACATCATTGAGGATTAAAACCCTCATAGTTCATTAAATAAAAGATATTTACAATTCTATAAATATTTACAAGATCAATTTTGAACTATTTCCAAAATAATTTAAAACATATCACATACGTAGCAAAAATAACACAAGCACAGCATCACTCGACGATATAAAGAATCCTTTGGTAGAGTCCCAATTACTGCAACATCTTTACATAAACCTGGGGTGTTTTGTTTGAAGACATAAAAATAAGGGTGAGCTAAACAAGCTCAATGAGTATTAATCAATTTACTAAAAGATAAACTTTTCATAACCATATAACTGAAGTAGTTTCATACATCAATAATGCTCATGGTAAAATATTTGCCATAACCATTAATCCATGCATCATTATATTTGGTAATAACATAATATTTTGTAAAACAAAATTTTAATTTTTCTGAAATACTATTTCGAAATGTTTTTTTCAAAATTAAGGTCATAATATAAAAGTTTCTATTTTTTTTCCATTTTACTTAAACAATAAATAGTGGTGGCAATAAGTTTTCTGAAAACTTTTATATTGAAAATAAGCCAACTACTAGAATTGGTACAATACAGTACCTCTCAAATCACTTTTATAACTAATAATGGTAGCATTATTATCTTCATGAATTTTCTTACTCAACATAGCCCACTAATAGTTTGTTTACCATACAGTACACTAGGCATTAAGTCACGGAGCTGGTTCTGCAATGTTGACTTGCAATTGGTTAACCACTATTTACGAAGTTGGTTCTACATCGCTTAACTGTAATGGTTAACCGCTATAAACTGGTAGTTACAAAGTTGGTTCTGAATCGCTTACCTTAACAAGTCACGGAGCTAGTTCTACATCGCTTACCCATGACAAATTTTGGCTAGCACTCTATATACTTCGTACGTGCAGAAGGAAACTCACGAGACTACTGACAAACACAATACCACTCATTGTTAGTAACTGACACCCCCCGAACACTTCCATGCATGGTTGGAATACTCTAACTAGCATAATAACATGTAATGAGCTTAACAATGTACCATAAGATTTTTCTTTGTACCTTAACTTCTAGCATAAAACTTAAACCATTTCGTAGCTAAAAAGAAACTTATAAAATTTTTGAAATCAATTATGGGACTGTCACGATTGTGAAACTGTAAAATCTTATGTTTCAAATTTTCAACTTCTTTTAATCTCATAATCATACAATTGAATGCATAAGTTAAAATCACATGTCGACAACTTTTTTGTTAAGAATTTATTCATATAAAACAATTGGAAAACACTCACATAAATGTTCATTTCATGTTAAAGTAAAAACCTTTTGCATAAAATAAATATAAAGTACACTCACAACTTGCTAGTTTTCATGTCACCACTTTGAAACCCTTTGGTTGGCTTCGTTTTCTGATCCAAAAATCTTATACAAATACATTTAACTCCTTAATTACTTTCCTAACTTACATACATAGGTTTGTTTAAGCTTATATAGATCAATTACAATGTTGTTTCAGGAACATAACTATTAATACGGTCGTGTTCATGACCATGTAGCTTTTTGTAACTTTTAACACAACTTGTTTTCATGTAAAACATGGCCATGTTGCTCTTTCCATTAGGCATGTAAAGGAACACAACTAATAAAACGGTCATATTGATGGTTGTGTAACTTTCTTAACTTTTATACTTAGCCAATTTTCACCTGCCTTCAAATATGTACACCAAAAAATAATCCCAAAGCATCAAATACGATAAGTAACACTCAAATTACACAAAAATCAAATGAAAATTTTGTACTAAACCACAAGATTAACATAGATATAAATTAAACTGTGAAATTTAAAGCTTATAAACCATAAAATGAAATGAAATTATCAAATAATCTTAGGTTGCCTCCCAAGAAGTGCTTGTTTAAAGTCATTAGCTTGACATTTCCATTTCAAATTTTTACTCTTCGTATTGAAGATTGAAATCCTCTACGTCATGTATTTCAAAGTCAACTCCAACATAATAATTAAACTGATGGCCATTTACTTTAAATGTACCTTTTCTATATGGGTTACCTACACTGTGCCATAAGGAAAAACTTACTTATCTTTAAAAGATCTGGACTATCTAGATTTTAGGTTATTATAATTCAATTTAATTCGAGAATTATATAAGATACCTTTTGGTCTACTCCTTATATAGTTTTGAATTATCGTAAGACATCATATGCCATTATTATAACTCATTCACTTAGGTTTTCCTCTTGTCACCTGCAAGATTAAGATTAAAGTTAACAAACTTAATTGCCTAATATTCTTTATGCTTGAGCTTAAGTGGTAAATGAAATACTTTATCATAGGCTTACCTATAAGGTGTAATGCCTATTGGTGTCTTATATGTCATTCTATAGGCCTAAAGAGCACCATTTAACCTATCAGACCAATCATTTCTAAGACCTCTTTTGTCTTTTCCAAAATCTGTTTTAATTCCTTTTTAGCTATTTCCATTTGGCTAATAGTTTATGGATGGTAAGGTGTTACAACTCTGTGCATAACTCCATACTTCTTAAGGACTTTCAAATTAGGCATTTCAAAAATATATGCCCCTATCACTAATAATTGCTCTAAGTGTTCCAAATCGTCAAAATAACTTTTTGAGAAACTTTACCACAACCTTAGAATCATTTGTAGGTAAAGCCTGAGCTTTAACCCATTTAGTTGCATAATCTATAGTAACTAGGATGTATTTATTTCCAATTGAAACTAAAAATGGACCTATAAAATCAAGCACCAAATGTCAAATAATTTGTAAACTAAATTAAAATTTTGAGGCATTTCATCTCAGTGAGAGATATTACTTGTCCATTAATAATTATCACATTGTTGTACATATCTTTAGGAATCTTTAAAGATTGTAGGTCAATAAAAACCTAATTTAATAACCTTTTAGCATAGGAATGCTTCTTGCTAGGCCAAAAAATAGTGTCCTAAAATCTTCCATCCTTCTAATTTAGGAATGCATCTTCGGACAATTTGGTTTACACAAATCTTAAAAAGTAAAGGTCTTACCAAAGATAATCTTTCAAATTAGAGGAGCATTTCTTCTTTTACTGATGAGAAAGCCTTATATGAAGAATCCTAACAACTAAATAATTAGTAAAATCAGCAAACTATGGAATTTTAGGTTCACTTACCTTTTCAAGAGTAGGGCTTTTTATGAGATGCAACATTAATATTATCTTCTCCAAGCTTCTCAAAATTTGGATTTTCTATACATAATAAATGGTCTACTGCTAGGTTTTTAGCTCCTCTTTTATCTCTAATTAAGCATGGCAATTGGGACTGACCCAAAGTCAATGGGCCAGGCCCAGGTTGACTAAGCCATGGATCAGGATTTTTAGGCCCGATCAGGCCAGGGCTGTCCAGGCTCGGGTCAAGTCAGGCCTTGGGCCCATGGGGTTGGAGGCTAGGCCACGGGTCGGTCTGCCCCGACCCAGTTCATTACCATCCCTATCTCTAATCTTTAAATCAAATTCCTACAATAACAAAATCCATATAATTAATCTTGGTTTAGCTTCTGACTTATCCAATAAATATCTTAATGCAAAATTATTAGTATAAACAACAAATTCAGATATAATTAAATAAGATCTAAATTTATCAAATGCAGAAACCATTGCTAGCGATTCTTTTTTCAGTTGTTGTGTAATTCTTTTGAGTATCCAGCAAAGTCTTGCTAGTGTAGTAAATAGGCTAAAAATGCTTATCCTTCCTCTTTATAAGACTACATCTACTTCAAAGTTACTCACATCACACATTAGTTCAAAAGAAAGATTCCAATCTGGAGCAACCATAATCAAGCCAATAGTCAAATTTTCCTTAAGAAAAGTGAATCCATTTGAGCACTCTTGAGTAAATATGAAAGGCATATCTTTTTTAAGTAACTTGGTCAAATGCCTAGTAATTTTAGAACGCCTTTAATGAACCTTGCATAAAAACTTGCATGCCCTAGAAAAATCTTAATAGCCTTAATCGAAGTTTAGGTGTTAATTTTTTAACAGTTTTAATTTTCACTCTATCTAGCTCTATTCCCCGTATGAGATCTTATGGACGAGAACTATGATACCATAAAATGACATTTTCTAATTTAAAACTACATTAGTTTCTTTAAAATGTTTAAGCACTTTTTTCTAAATTATGGACACATAAATGAAAATAATCAACAAAAATAAAAACGATCATTCATAAGTACCCCTATGATGTCCTTTACTTTATCATCAAAAATAACCACCATTGACCTATGAAATGTAGCAAGTGCATTGCATATCCTAAAGAACATCCTCTTATAAGAAAACAAACCATATGGACACGTGAATGCAATTTTACCATATTGACATATGAATGTAGTTTTCTCTTAATCCTATGAGGCCATAGAAATTTGAAAGTAGCTCAACAAACCATCTAAAAAGCATTAATACATATGGTTGACTAGTAACCCAAACATTTGGCCAATGAAAGGGAAGGGAAAACGGTCTTTTTGAGTAGCATCATGCAACTTCCTATAATCTAAGCTTACTTTCCATTTGGTGATGGTCCTCATAGGAATTAACTTGTTTTTCTCATTAGGTACCACCATTACCTTTTATTTCTTAGAAATAAGTTGTACAGGACTCACCCAAGAATTTTTAGAAATAAGGTAAGTAGCAAATGCATCAAGAAGTTTAATTACTTCTACCTTTACAATTTCCTTCATATTTGGATAAAGCCTTTTTTAGGTAGCATAATTGGCTTGAAATTATCCTCCATCAAAATCATATATGCATAAAAAGAAGGGCTATTCCCTCTAATAAAATCTTCTAAGTTATCACACTCTTATGCCCTCTAAATGTATTTATTAACTTTTCTTTTTGGTCTACCTATAAATTTTATGTTATAATCACCGGTAGCTTTCCATCCTTCTCCAATAATGCATACTTGAGAAGATTTGAAAATTTGTTCAATTTTACATAAGTGGGTCTTTAATGGAGGGCCTTAACCTTTTCTCTTTACTCCTCTCAATCTCTTTAAATTCTTTCTTCCATATCAAGGGTTCGTTAGCCTTAAGATAAGCTATTTGTTCAACTCTTATAGGGTCAACTTTATCCTCCTTACTTTAGACAAGACACATCTCCAATGGGTTATTATGTACAATTTTCTATACAGAATCTGAAACTACAACATCAATAACATCGAGAAAATAACAAGTATCATCTTGTTCAAGATAATTACACATAGCATCAGATATTCTAAATGTTACCTCTTCATCCAAACCCTAAACACTAATTACCATCACTAACATCGATTGTAGCTTTAGTAGTAACGAAAAAAGTCAGCTTAAAATCATATGTACTTTGATATCCTTATCCATGTCCAATATCACAAAATCAACTAGAAAAATAAAATTATATACCTGAACTAACAAATCCTCAATAAGACCTTTAGGGTATTTAACTAACCTATCAGCTAATTGAATGCTCATTCTAGTTAGTTTAAGCCCTCCTAACTCCAATTTCTTAAGTAATTTATAGCGAGTCAAATTAATACTTACCCCTAAACTAGATAAAGATTTCTCAATTAATGAAATACCAATTAAAGAGGGAATAGTAGAACTTCTTAGATCTTTTTCTTTTTTTGGGTAACATGTTTTACAAGATAGTAAAGCACTCCTCGATTAATGTTATAGAAAATAACTCCTCTAACTTTCGCTTGTTTGACAAAGCTCCTTTAAAAAATTAGTGTACTTGTGCATATGCAAAAGAGCCTTATAATGGGTAGGTTAATGTGAAGTTATTTAAAAAGTTTAAGAAATTTACCAAATTTTTGATCCATTCGATCCTTCTTTGACTTTATTGGGTATGAAATGGTAATTTTGAACTCTTTCACAGGTTGAGGTTGCTCACCATCCTTCTCCTTCTCTTATTCTTTTCAACAACTTTCTCCTCCTTACCTTATTTCTCTTCCACTCTCAATTTGTTACCATTTCTAAGAGAAACTGCCTTTCATGCTCCTTAGGATTTGTTTCAGTATTATTGGGAAAGCCTCCTTATAGTCTTTTAGAAACCAACTTAGCAAGTTATCTAATTTGGTTCTCTAGGTTATAAATAGAAGCCTCTTGATTTCTCAATGAAGTTTCAACAACTTAAAATTAGCCTTCAAATAGCTGAATGAACTTTATCATAAGATCTTTCATTTTAGGCTTCTTCTCTTGAGGTAGATGGTGTTGTTGAAATCCTGGTGAAGGTTTTGTCTTTATTGTCCCTGATTTTTCCAAGAAAATTATGGGTAGTTCCTTCAATCTGGATTGTATATTTTACTATACGGGTTATTTTAGGGACGAGCTGCGTTAACCATATAATCAATATACCCATTTAGTTTTACTATAACCTTAGCAATTTGAAAACTTGGTTTGTATTTCCTCCCTCACATAACTCATACTGCATCACCTAAGTTAGTTATTATACAACTGAAAATCCATCAATCGTTTTACTGAGAGATTTAATTTGAAATGTTAGAGTTGTAACTACATTAGCATTATAAATACCAATTGGATTACTACATTTTTCTATATGGAATTTCATTGATATCTATTCATAGCTATCTCCTCAATCAACTCTTTGGTTGCCTAATGCATCTTACTATTTAAAGCACCTCTTGTTGCTATGCCTATCATTTGCCTAGTTGAAAGATTCAAACCATTATAGAATGGCTAAACCTAAAACAATATAGGATGTCTATGGTGTGGGCATCTCCTCAGTAGGTCCTTAAAACTCTCCTATTTATCATATAATTTTCTTACTCAATATGAGCATAAGAAGAGATACTATTCCTTATTTTGACAGTTTTGGCTAGTGAAAAGTATTGCATTAAGAATTTTTCAGTGATTTGGTCTCATGTTGTGATAGATCACCTAAGTAGAGAATTCAATCACTTTTTTAGCCTGATTCCTCAACAAAAAAGGAAACAGTCTCAATTTGATTATGTCATCAGTGGCTCCATTAATCTTAATTGTATCGTAGATATATTAAAAAAAAAGAGTTATATGAGTGCTCAAGTCTTTATCTTACTACCTATTAAACTGAATAAAATGTTGCACCCTCTAAATGATATTTTGCTCTATCTAAAAATTATTGGTTGCAATAATTGGCTTAATGATACCGGATTTAGTTCTAGTCAATCATGGTCTCGTATATTCAAACATATTCGTCTACAATTCCACCATGCTTATTGGTTACTTGACTTCAAATTCTTGCTCTAACTCTTCTTGCTTCTGTTTAAGTCATATTCTAAGATTCTAATAACTGTTCTCTCAATTGTTGGATCTTCTTCATTAAACTCATATGGATTGTTTTAGGTTATAAATGAGCCAAGCTCCTAAAATAGTAATATAATAAAAATGAGTCAACATTTAAAAATAAAAAAATAAAAGAAGAATAATGGATGGATTAATAGAAATCAAGAATTCCTAATGTCCTAATCCCTAACAATGGTATAAAACACTTATTGCATTTGATGTCTTACCCTGTAGATCTTTCTAAGCAAGTGTACCTATCGCTTCTATAATATGGGTTATTAAGTACCAAATGTCAATCCCACAAAGACTATGAGTACTAGTAGTATCCCTTTTCCTAGTATCTAACTGACAAATAATAGAGATAGTTATTAATCAAAATTAAAATGAAATAATAAACTAAAATCAATTAACACAACTAATTAACTATAATAAATATTAGACTAAGAAACAATCAATAAAGATAGTGGTACTCAAATTATAAATTGCCCCTAGTACTTATCATGCAAATAAGACTTAAACATCAAATTTAATGTAGTTCATTGGATTATGAAAATTCTTCAATTATGCTAATATCTTTCTCAATATTATTCTCAACTAATATTCCTAGGTTGATTAATTGAAATCTCTTTCTAATTAAAACTCCTAGGATTGCATTACCCTATTTATGAATTCCTCTATTATACTAGACCTTAATCTAAATGATTTATGTCAACCTATAATTAGGATCGCATGCAACTCTTTTCGATTATGCAAGATCAATTCAAACAGAGGATTAATCAATCTCAATTGCATAAAATCAAATATGAATTAATATACCGATAATATTCATTAAAAATAATTAAAAAACATATAATAGAATCTCAATGAAGTTAAAGATTAAAATGAAATCACTATAAAATCTACTTTAAGGTTGATTTTATGTAGGTACCATTAAGATCTAGTTCCTTATAATGAAAGATATAGCCTTAAAGCTAAAGAAAAATAGAAAATCAAAAGAAACATGATGAAATCCTTTTTAATCTTCAACAAATTAATTTTAGATTGATGGAACCACTCCAAGTACATATCCTAGCTTATTCTTCATTCTTTCTACCGTTCTAGGTCTTCCAATTGTGCCTTTTAAGCTTCCTTCCCCTTCTACCTTTCAAGTTTGCTTTTTAATATTGAAATTCAAACTCTAGATGACATACTAACAAGTAGACGAACATGTACTAAGCTTTGTACTTTAAAAAAGATACAAAATTCTTTTTGGAGCAAACACGTGAATGAACACAAACATATTTTATGAACACAAGCTCTTCAACAGTCAACATGAATGTCTACCTCTTGAATATGAGCATGTACTACAAGAATCAATCAACACACCTCAGACTCTTAAAACACAGCCATATACTTGTCATAAAGCTTTATAACTTGGTCAAAAATAGCTCCAAAATACTTTGAACTTGTTTGAATTTATTCATTTTATTCCGAATAAGTTAAATACAAGCTGAAAACAAAAATATGAAAGAACTAAGTATCAAAAACAATAAAAACTCTCAAAGAAATGCACTAAATATAAATCTAAAACATGAATGATTAAACACTTATCAGGTGGCTGAAAGAAGCAGAGAGAGGAAGATAGAAAATACAAGACGAGTTGTGATAGAACGACGTGAAGATACATCTTTTTCAATAATTATCAAGTTTAACATATAGATAAGTATAAACCCAGAAAATAGTTTGTGCACATTTGTAATTTCACCAAAAATAAAATAAAAAGCATGTTTACTTATTGGTAGAGGGAAAAAGATAATGTAGAAGTTTTACAACGGAGCTAATGAAAGCTTAGGGGCTGTTTGGTTTCGTTTTTTTCGTGCGTTTTTCGTTGCCGTTTTTAAGAAAAAAGAAACAGCCACGTAAATCTTGTTTGGTCGAGGATGTTGCAATTTTTGGTTTTAAAAAATAAGAAAACCGCAGCGAATTTACGGAAACGAGAAAATAACGTTTCCGTATGTTTTTAAAACAAGTTTTTCATTTTCGTATATTTTTAAAACAGGTTTTCATAGTCCTGCGCCGCCGACTCTGCATCTTCAGCCTCTTCCTCTGTTAAAAAGTCTTGCATATAGAAATCAACTTCATCGTCTTCTGCTATCTTTTGCAGCTCATCACATCACAGAATTTTCAGGTTTGTTTTCTTATGTGGTTATTTGTATTTTCTAAACCGTTGGTCAACTATTATTTGTGTTGTTTTCGTTTGTGGTTATCTGGACTGGTGATGATCTGCTACTGCCACTACCAAATCTCCTCTTACACCTCTCTCTCCGACCTAAAACCTTTCGGAAATTCTCTCCTTGACACTGCACTAAAACTCTAGCACTTTGCTCCCCTCCCAGAGCTTCTTGAAGCTCCTTCTTGTCAGTAACTGCGTTTCTCTCTAGATTTAGAAGCCAACTTTTGCTTATGGGAGACGTTATGACTATGAGAGATATTGCTGGAGTCGGTCCCTCTAATCTCGATCTTGATTCTATTCAACTCCCTCCTGGTGAAGATTTCGGTATTATTAGTGACGATGAAGATGTTTATCAAGAGGAGCAGTTGGATGTCGACACTGGTTTTGGAAACAATGTTGTTGTCGATCATATACCAATTGTTACAAGAGAAAAAAAATCATGCATTAAATGCATTTACGTGCCTTGCATGCAAATCTTCAGATGTATGGCATTTTTTATTGAATGAAAAGTACTGAACTTGTTTGTCTACATTCATATTTAAAATAAACAAATACTCATGCATTAAATGTAACTGATGAAGCATTAAATGCATTTACCTTTTGTGCAAGTGTGTATGGCATTTTTTATTGAATGAAAAGCAATGAATTTGTTATCTAGATTCACCTTTAAAATAAACAAATGTTCTTGCATTAAATGTAACTGTTGGAGCATTTAATGCATTTACCCTTTCATGCAAGTTTTCGCATGGATGGTGTTTGTTATTGAATGAAAAAGCATTGGATTCTTTAAAATAAAAAAAGGTCATGCATTAAATGCAACTGTTGACACATTCATTGTCTTCACACGTGTATTCATGTTTTAAATGCAACTGTTAGAAACATTCAGGTAAGTCTTCGCATTTATTCTTATTTTTACACCTCATATGACTTTATTATCTTGATATAATATCTTGTTAATGTAGAGCACCGAGATTATTTTTAAATGTAGAATACAATATATTATCACATGTTTATTTTAATATACATTTAGCATTTAATACTTTATAAATATTATTGTGATTGATATCGCTTATATGTTATTACATTTAGTTATGGCAAGCTTGAACAATATGAATGATGACAAGGATTGTATGGAAGTAAATGAAAAAGATGGGGTATGGAATGATACGATAGAGATGTATTCAATCTCCTTGATGGTTAAAGAAGTGAAGAAGGGAAATCGAACAACTACTACCTTTTCAAAATCTGGTTGGAAGAATATTAAAGCAGGGCTTCAAACAAAGTTCAATAAGGAGTATACTGATATTCAATTGAAGAA
>JAOTBA010000005.1:19424411-19436291 GCA_025629845.1 Erythroxylum squamatum | reverse complement strand
AGAACCCAATAGAAAAGCAGAAAAATAAATCAAAATAAAAAATTTTAGAACCAAATCATACTTTTCATGGAATGTGATGGGAAAAAACACCAATTTATTTCCGAAACAATCAAAAGCAAAAAAAAAAAGAAAATTAACACACCGTAAGTTGCGTAGCCAGCTAGAACAGAAGCGCTAGTGAGAGACCCAACAATCGCATACTTCAAAAAGCCCCAAGCTTTCCTCTCCTGTCCACCAGTTGCCTCCGCCACAGGTTTCTCTGTAGGAGGTTCAGCCGCCGCTTGATTGGCGTTGATAGACTGTGAAGATATGATCGACTCCTTGCTCGGATTGGAACTCACATCGGTGCTAAATCGTCTGCGTGGAGGCCTTTGGGATCGACAAATCATAGAAACGATGCGAGATCGTTGCATAATCGAAGCCATTTTAAGGGTCTTTGAAGGGTTTTAGGGTTTTAATTCTGGAAATGATTAGGGTTTATGAGCTTAAGTAGGAGAGGCAGAGTAGACCTCAGATTAGATGTTTCAGTTATAGGGTATGTTTGGAAGTGGATATGTCTCCAAACCTGTTTAGAGTCAGAAACTTTGATGTTTGGCTACCGACTTTACAATTTTGCCCCGAGCTGTTGCCCATACAATACATATATTCTGTCGTTTTATTAGGAAAACTGTCATTCCATAAAATGACGATTAAAAGAAATTTTGACCTTCAAAATTTTTAATTCGACTTTTAACTTTTCAATTTAATATCTTTTATTATTAAATTTTTTTAAATTTATTAACTAATTAGTAAGTTAATAAATTTTTATAAACTAAAATAAATCAAATAATTTTTATTTCATAATTTCTTTGTTAATTAAATTTCAAAATTTTTTATAAATAATAACAACTTTTTTATTCATATTTTAAATTTTAAATTTTATTTAATTTTTAATTAATTTTATAACAATCTAATTTAAGTTGAATCTTTTAAACGTTAAACTATTTTATCTTATCTATTTAATTTTGGGTTCAATTTTTAACACATTGATACGAAAATGATAGTCCTATTTTTAGTCATTTGTCAAGGATTGGCATGTTTTATCAATTGATAAAACTTTTATAAAATAATATTAAAATGAAAATTAAAAATAATAAAAGACATCAAAATTTCTATTAATTTTGTCCAATCAACTCAAATTTTTTGGTATTTTAAAAATCTCTTAAGAATCCCTATATTTTGCAATAAATATTTGCGAATATATTACACAGGACACCTTATGCAGGCAATGGCATCATAAAAAATAAGTAGAATAATAAATTATAGGAGTATATGTCAAATAGATTCATTTATTAATTTTATTGATTTATTATATTTACATATCATTATTTATATTAAAATATAATAATTTTAATTAATTATTATATTTATTAAATGTTAATTATATTTTATTAAAAAAATTTATTATGTAGTAAAAATACTAATAAAAATGTTTAATTTCTCTTATTATTTATAATTCATATTTTTAAAATAATACATAATTAACTTGGCTGATTTTTATTGTTAATAAATTCCTAGAGACCCAAAGATAAATATTGTTGGTTTAAAATAGATATTTAAAACCAAGCTGAAGCCAAAAAGGTCAGTTAAACTATTTAAGATAAAACTAGTTGCAAAAGGCTGCAACCAAGGAGAAGGTAATATATATAAACTTATATTTGCTACTCACAACGAGGAGGATGTTTTTGAAAAACGGAAGAGGAAAAGGCAATAAGAGGCCCTAAAGAACTTGTGGGCTATTAAGGCCAACCATAGTGTCCAAATTGATGTGGATTATGAAATGACCAAGAAAGCTCGTGTACTTATGTATACTTCTAAGCTAACTACTTCCAAATGTGCAATAACGGAGGACAAAGCAAGAGCCTTGACTCAGGTTCCTCAAATATGTTTTTAAATCCAAGGATTTTGTCTTTAAGAAGGCCATAGTCAATAATTAAAAGTGTTAAAGTTGGTCCTGCTCGGACGTTCGGCGGTCTTAGAGAGGAATTAATAGGATCATTGCAAGAAAATTACAAATTATCAACAGTAAAAATACCATGGTCAATTAGCGACGAAAAATCAATTTCCGTCCATAACATTGTCCGAAAAATTTTTATTTTGTGACGGACAAAATATCAGTCTGTAAAGGTAGATAGAAATTATCTCGGCAATTTTTCCGATGGAACATAGCAATGGAATAGCGATATTCGTCAGTAAATTAGTCGGAATGTTTGGCGGCATAAATAAGTCTCGGGGTGTACTGACGGGATTGGATTCTGTCAGTGATTTACTGACAGAATAACGATGTCATCGGTAAAATTAAAACCTAAACGTTGTTGTTAGCTTCATCTTCAATGTTTTTAATAAAACGAAAAACTTATCCACGACATCTTCATTTAATCATTGGTTGAGGTAAGTGCTCCTTCTTTGATTGCTTTATACTACGTCGTTGGGTTTTGTTTTTTACGACGTTTTGTGTACTGCTTTGATTGTATGGGTTTTTGTTTCTGGTTTGATTGTATAGGTAATCATCGGTTTTTGATTTTTACTGAGTTGAGGTACTGGTTTAATCATTGATTGAGGTACTCATTTAATCTATATTTTCTTTGATTGTAACTTCACAAAAAAAAGGGAACACTATCCAAGATTTATTTCTTTGGAAAAGATTTGTCATGAATTATGAAGGTTTCATAAACTAGTTATAAATTGACCACTGTAGTTTAAGGTAACTTGATTATTTATGTTATTAGTTTCAATTTATGCATCTATAAGATATGGAAGGAGAGGAACTATGTATGCTTTAAGGGAGTGAAGAAAAATAAGTAGTAGATCTTAGAGGAATGTATACAATAGAATAGAGAGAAATTGTTTCTTAGATATGATGCAAGTAGTTGTCATCCCAAAATTGCTAACTCTTAGAGAATAAAAGATGAATCCTAAAACTGTATTGGATGCTAGATGCTGAATGAAATTCATATAATTTTATTAAACCATTTATTCTTGTGATTCAAAGCTTAAGTTGTTGATGTGTTTGTTAGCTGTTAGTTTTTGCACCTAAGTAATTAGGAATGAATGTTTGTAATACTAATGTTATATGTAGCATTATTAAGCTTGTTGCTTGTCTTATAGTTGGTTCCTTGAACTTCAGCTTGTACATTTCCCTCCTTATTTTCATTAATTCATTTTTACTTTAAGAAATTTGTTTAAATGGGATGAGTATGTCCTCAATTAGTGCTTTAATTTTGGTAGAAATAGATTTAGACTCAGAACATGCAAGGGATTGTAGACAAATTAGTAGATTTTAACAACATAGACATGTCACAAATTATTTTTAATTTCTCATATTGAGTTATTATTGACACAATTGACCATATAGATGTGTACTAAACAATGTTCTTTGAGAAAATCATTCATCAATATGGTTAGGCATATGATCATGTACCAATACAGTTTCTTTAGAAAAGTCCTTTAACACAATTGTGAAACACAACATATACTAAATTGTGTCCTTAAGAAAATCATTCCCGAACATAGTTTAAAAAATGGGTGTTTTCCATCCATGTTCCTTAAGAAAATATTTCATGAACATAGTTTGGTACACATGCATGCACTAAACCAAGTTCATTAAGAAAATGATCTACAAACATGATTTAGTACTTGCCCATATTTTTCTTATATGATTGTATACAACATATGAACATAATCCAATTAGCAACTATTTTAAAATCAATATATCTTCTTGAGCAATATACTAAATTTATTTTAAGTCTAACTAAAAATTTTCTTTGCGAAAAATAGTCTTATATTTTGTAAAGAGTAGTAGTATCTTTTGTTAGGAATATTGGTGTTTTTTTAAATAGGATAATGGTATTTTCAATCTAAGCATATGGTATTTGCAAAATTAAGTAATGATATTTTTTTTGTACAATGTGGTAGTATTTTTTTCATATGGTGGTGGTATTTTTTTAATATAAATGATGTTAACTTTGCTGTAGTATTGGAACTTTTCTAAAAAGTGGTAATATACCTTATTTAAGGTGTCAGTATTTTCTGCATAGGGTTATGATATTCTTAAAATAGAGTTGTAATGTATTATGCTTTCTTTACTGCCCATTGATATTGATTTGGATAATTAGTTAACTACTTATATATAGAATATAGTTTAAAACTCTTATAATCACTATATACTTTAGAGGTAACTTCATAGCGTTAATATTGTCAAATCTTATTTTGATACTTAGATATACCTTACCAATAAATTGTACTATATTGCTTTATAAACATGTAATACTTCACAGTTCACAAATAAAGTTTCTAAAGATTTTGCTTTAATTTGACATCTTGCTTATGACTACTATCTCAAGGCCATGAGCAAGATAGTTCAATTTCTATCGCTTAAGTTACCTTGATAAATAGGTAATGTTTTATCATTTTGCATCAAAACATACCTTAAACCAACTTAAGAAGCATCAAAATATAGTACAAACTACTCATCTTTAAATGGAAAGGATAAAATTGTCACAATAATAAGGCTTTATTTAAACCTCTAAAAGATTTCTTCATATCAATCACTCTAATTAAATTTGACATTTTTTATGCTTAAGCGTAGTTAATTATGCAATAATTATTGAAATTTTCTAAATAAATCTCTTGTAATACCTTATCTTTCCTAAGACACCTTTTATCTTTGTGTCTTGTAATTTTGATCAAATTGATTTCTAGAATACAAGTTCGTTTACATCTTGTAAGATACTTAGAGCGATCGCGATCGCGATCGTACTTCAATTTCTTTACAATGTTATAGTTAACTAGAAATGAAATATTGGATTTGACTTAACTCATAATCTTCGTTGCATGAATAGGAGTTCTGTTTTATTCAAGTTATTAAGTACCCAAGTTTTGAATAATATTGCTTTACTCACTTCTATGCTTAGTTGTTTATATTCATCTTTACTCACTTCCATTATTATTTTTCTTTTCACATGTTTAAGTCTGCCTGTAATGTTCTAATTTCAATTATTTTGTATAGGTATTTAATGATTGCATTGGCTTTGTTGGACCCCTTCACCTCAATAAGCTTATCTGATTTCTTCAACAAGGTTTGTACCATGTATCAGTTTCTAAAGTACTTTCTCTTTTTTTAAACTGGCATCTGTTAATCTGTACATTTGATAAAATTGGTAAATCCATTTGACATTTTGGAAGTGCTTTCAGAAATTTAGGTCTACTATTCATGTCCTTTTTTTAAAAACTAAATGTGTTTGAACGTGTTTACGTTAGTGAATGATGGAAAATACTGTGGTTTTTCTATTACTTAGAGATGATTTCGAGTTGCCTAGAAAATGGTCGATGAAATGTTATTTAAAGATGAAATGTTCGATGAAAGTTGTTAAAGATTCCACAATTGTTATTTAGGTTCTGAAACAAATATAGTGAATTGAGGGGATTGATTTAAGGAAGAAAAGATTCGGGAAGGATTTGTAAAACTATGTTGTTTTAGTTATAATAATTTATGATCAGCTAATAATTTAAAGACAAGAGAAATTGGATATATATGTTTTAAGATCTTTTTAATGTACTTAAACGATGAATAGAAAACTGACCTAAAAAATTTTATAATTAAAATATATATATTTTAAAATTAGACCTAATTAAAGAAGTGAGTTTGCTAGAGTTTGGAATTTGAAGACAGAGAAAGATGTTTTAGTTTTAGACAAAATAAGAAATAAAATAAAAGAAATGGAATTTTCAATTTTTTTTATAATGCATATCACAAAAGGTATATTCTTAAAATATTGTAAGTATAGTCATCATGTCACTAAATAAAAATCTAACTCAATTTTCTAATAAATAACCTCATGCACTTTTATACTAAGAAAGATCAAGCCAAATAACCAAAAACAAAGAGAAGTGACACAACATGACCTATCAAGTCTTGAAAAAATTTTCATCTAATTCATTATTAAATACTAAAACTTGTAGTGTCATTAATAAGAGGCCTAAGAAATGATAAACCTATAACTATAACATGCAACCATAAATTTAAGGACACGACACAAAGTAAATAATTAACATAGTGCTAAAATGTAAGAAAACTAATAAAATACTTCATCTAATTATAATTTATTTCATTGAGGGGCCAAAAGAGTAAACAAATAAATCCCAAAGATCTTTTCTGTTCAAATTCTAATTTATAATATGAAGATCCATATTCCACTCAACCAATCGAATATAGTACAAATCATTTTGAGCAAAGATAGCATGTATAAAAAGCAAGATAAGGCCAATTATATTGCAATAAAAATAAAAAAGTCCACATGTCCATACTTTTGTTGATACATAAAACACGTCAAGTTATGTCAATTTACTTGACAATAGTCATTAACAAGGATTAATGTTGAACTATATTTTAGAGTTCAGCAAAAAATGCTATCAAAATGACATAATACACTCATTAACAAGGATTAATATTGTATTTCTTGCAGGTCGTGTTCTGTGTTAAAGAGCATCGATAATTGTCTAACCTCATTCGTCTTCTTTGTAGTTTGTGATTGTCCGTCTATCAAGGTAAGTCGTTTAACTAAGTAATGTCTACAATGTAATCAATTTTGTGTTGTTCTTTGCAATTTTACCTATAACAATGATTGATGAGATTTTAGGCTGGGGTTTGATAGATTACATGTTGATGTGTGGGCATTATTTAAATTGAAACATAAAGACTTGAACTTGTAGGTGATTAATTCAAACTTAATATTAACATAAGAAATTGACGTAATTGACATGACAATTCTTTGCATAATAAACCCTAGGATGGTATATAGACTAGAAACCCGTGATGCAGTTCCTTTGAGGGTTATCGGCGAAAAATTTCACAAGCCTAGGAGTCACAACGAGAACTTGCTTTCTCAATTCATATGGTGTAACAATACCATGCACCATAGTGCTTGTTTAAAATCAAACTTTGGAAATCAACTTATAGGTGATTAATGCAAACATAGTTATCTTGGTTTTGTATGTTGTTGTTTTGGAATATTGTTAGAATGATTGATGGATAGATGTATTTATTACATAAGTATTTACTAACATACTTAAAAAAAGTACACTATTTTCTTGACACTTTAAAAAGCATAACTGAAGTTCAAAAATTCCTTGAATTCTTAAACTGTATTTCTGATCAAGGATTTCTTAAAGATTTAGTTAAAGAAAGAAAAAAGTTACAACTTAGATGCAGTACAAAAACCCAATGGATATGGACAAAAGAAGACATCGCAACGATACGTATATTAAAAAATCTTTGCAATAACTAACCAGCATTAGTATTAAAAAACAACTTCAAGAACTAAAAATTCATCTTCAGAATATATTATGAGTGTCACTAAGCATTTATTTGAATTATTAGACAAATAACTTAATATTGAAAATCAATTAAAAGAAATAATACAACTATTAAATCAAAACTATCAATCATATAACAATTTAATGAAATCAATGAAGTTTATAA
The DNA here is from genome assembly GCA_025629845.1 of Erythroxylum squamatum. Taxonomy (NCBI): domain Eukaryota; kingdom Viridiplantae; phylum Streptophyta; class Magnoliopsida; order Malpighiales; family Erythroxylaceae; genus Erythroxylum; species Erythroxylum squamatum. Next base: position 19,428,772 of record JAOTBA010000005.1, on the reverse strand, counting down.
AATATTAGAATCTTTAATTAAATACTATGAAAATTTATTTAAAATAATATATCTAATAGATGAAAAACTATAAAAAATAGAAAAATTAATAACAAAAATATTGGAACCAAAATTGGTATCAGAGCCATCTAGCTCATCAAATATAACTTTAGTAAAACCACAAAAAAACATGTTGAATGAGTTTATATAATTATGGATGATTTGAGGCATAATAAAGTATATAAGCTGGAAACTCATGATGCAGTTTTTATGAGACTTATCGGTGAAAAATTCTATGAACCTAGGAGTCACAACGAGAACTTGCTTTCTCGATTCATTGGTGAAAACAATGTCACGTACCATAGTGCTTGGTTGGCATATTGTTTTATTTAATTGATACTCAAATGTGTTCAGTTTGTATAATTGTGAACTCATATGATGGGATAAGTTGGTTTCAAATTGGAGGGTAAATGGTCAGAGACTTGTAAAAACTTAGGCGATGTTCTATAAAGTAATTAGACTACATGTTCTATAAACTTAAGGGAAATAAAAGATACTAACTATGAAACCACTTTTTTAAATAAGATTTTTGCATAAATGAGTAATGTTGATAGATCTTAGATGTATAGAAGATTAACACGCAATAGTTTCATTAATCCTGAGTTTGTTGAGGGAGTTAAAGCTTTTATTCACTGTGGATGTTCTCAACCTACATATATGGATGGTCCAAAGATTAGATGTCTATGTAAAAAGTGCAAACATATTCGTTTTCTTCCTATTGTTGAAATGAATCTCCATTTGTTAAGAAAAGGGTTTGTTCCAAATTATTTTGAGTGCACACGACATGGGGAGCCATTAATTTATAGCACCTCAAGGGATAATGAAATAAACTCCTCAATAAATGTGGATAGGTTTGAAGGAGGGATTGGATTTATAACAAAAAAATATAGGTGTAACTAAAAATCCTTACACCCAAATAGTTTATGATGCAGCCGGTTATACCTTTCAGGCAAATATAGAAAATCTTGAAGAAGAACCAAACCCACATGCAATTTTTTTTTTGACTTGTTAAAATTAGCTGACTAAGAATTATCGCCAAATTGTGAGACCATGACTCAATTATCTTCAATTACTCGAATATTGAACATAAAGTCTTAAGGGCATATTTCTGATCAAAATTTGGGCAATGATTCTTGCTTGGTATAATGAATCATTGCCTCCTGATCATACAATGGTTGATAATTTCTACAATATGAAAAGACTTATTAGGGATATTGGTTTGCCAGTTGAAAAAATTGATTGTTGCAATTTTGGAAGTATTTTGTTTTAGGGAGATGATGTGGAATTATAATAGTGTAAATTTTGTGGTCAATATAGGTTCAAACCTAGAAAGCGTTTTATAAAACGGAAATTAGTACCCTAGAAAGGGATGTATTATTTCCTACTAATATCAAGACTTCAGAGACTATATGCCTATGATGTTACTGCATCTTACATGAGATGACATAATGAATATGAACAGAAAGATGGAATAATGATCCATCCATCGGGTGCACTCACATGTAAATATTTCAATAATACCCATTTTGAGTTTATGGCTAAAAGTCAAAATTTTAAGTTAGGATTGTCGACAGACGAATTCCAACCTTTTGGTCAATTCGACCAACAATATTCATCATGGCTAATCATAATTATTCCTTATAATTTGCCTCCATGGATGTGTATGAATGAGGCATATATGTTCTTAACAGTGATTGTGTCAGGGTTCTTAACAGTGATTGTGTCAGGGCCTATGAATCCAAAGCATAAAATTGATGTATTCTTACAACAATCGGTCTCTGAATTGTATCATCCTTGGGAATTTGGTGTTGAGACATATGATGTGTCTCTTAAACAAATTTTTTTGTTAAGAGTAGCTTTGATGTGGACTAAAAGTGATTTCCTTGCGTATGCTATGTTGTCTGGATATAGCACAACAGTGAAATTAGCTTGTCCTTATTGTAACAATGATTCTTATGTATTTTATCTTCTTAACGGGGGCAAAACATCTTGGTTTGACAATCACAGGAAATTTCTTCCTCCAGATCATCCATTTAGACTCAATAAATAAAAGTCCATTAATAATAGGATGGTACAAACACCTCCTCTCCCTCACAAAGTTGGTAAAGAGATATTGCAAGAGATTGATGAATTAGGGTTGCTGAAAGTTATAGAACTTGAAGCTGAAGAAGTTAATAGAAGCATTAGTAAAAAATTCGGTTGGAGAAAATGAAGTATCTTTTGGGCTTTCCATATTGGAAAAGTAATTTGATGCGTCATAATCTAAATGTGATGCATATTGAAAAAATATTTTTGACAATTTGTTCAACACTATAATGAATATTGAAGGGAGGACAAAGGATAATGCAAAATCACGAGCTGATTTAAAACTTTTTTATAGAAGGAATAAGTTAGATAAAGATCTTCGCACTGGTAGATATCCAAAAGAATGTTACACTTTGGACAAAAAACAAAAGAAAATTTTGTGTGAATGGTTGAAAAGTATAAAGTTTCCCAATGGTTATGTTTCAAACTTGGCAAGGTATGTGGACATGAGGAAGTACAAATTATTTGGGATGAAAAGTCATGATTGTCATGTGTTTATGTAAAGGCTAATTCCAATTGCATTTCGAAAGTTGCTACCGAGTAAGGTTTAGGAAACTATAACAGAATCAAGTTTGTTTTTCAAAAGCTTAACATCATCTGAAATGAAGTTAGTTGAAATGGAAAAACTAGAAAGGAAAATTTCAGTTATCTTGTGCAAATTAGAAGGGATTTTCCCTCCAAGCTTCTTTGACTGTATGGAGCATATACCCGTACATTTAGCACACAAGGCTAAACTTGCTAGTCGAGTTCAATATCGATAGATGAATCCATTTTAGAGGTAATTATAGTTAATATTTAAATAAAATTTATAGCATGTTTTAATCACAAAATTATAATAACCCTATTTGTAATGTGGGTATTTGCATCACTTGAAGAAAAGCGTCAAAAACAAGGCTAGAGTTGAAGGTTCGATATATAATGCTTATTTAGTAGAGGGAGCAAGTACATTTTGTTCACATTATTTTGAGCCGCATTTGCACTCAAGAGAAAGAAAAATTCCTCGTAATGATAAGGGGAGAAGTAGGTGATGTTGATGGTAACTTATCCATTTTCACATATCCAGGACAAACATATGGACTTTCAACAAGAAGAATAATAACAGCAAAAGAAATAGAGACTACCTATGGTTACATTTTATTGAATTCTCAAGAGGTTCAACCTTTTGTGCAGTAAGTTTAAGTTGATTTTGAAATAGATTATTTGAGTTTCTGAAGTTAGTGTTGTTCACAAATAAAATACATAATAATTCTTTTAGAATATATGAGCAATGGTTACATGAGCTAATGCCCGAAACAACACAGGATGATATCAAAAAAGAAGTTGAAAGACACTTTCCTCGATGGCTCGAGAAATATGTAAGTTTCACTTATAATAATTGAAATGATTGAATTATCAGTTCAAAGTGATTAGATGGCATTATACCATTTAATACGATAAATTTTTTTTCTGTAGGCCTAAGAAAATCCAATAGAGAATAAGTTCATATGTGATCTTACGAAAGGACCTTTGCGAACTATTAAATCATATCCGGTGTATTTTGTTAATGGATACAAATTTCATACAGAATATCATGGTCATTGCATGACAACAGTAAATAGTAGGGTTTGCATGCAGGGAGAATTGATGGATTACTATGATAAAATTATTGAGATACTTGAAATTGAGTTCCTTGCATTGCCAATAAAATGGAGTGTGATATTTAAGTGTGAACGGTTTGATCCAACTTCTAATGTTGAAACAACAGTGCACATTCAATATAATCTAGTTGAAATCAACCAGCGAAGAAGATTTAGACAATTTGAACCTTTCATGTTTGTGACGCAGGTGATCTAGGTGTATTATGCCCCTTTTCCCAACTTACGACAAGATATATTAGATTGGTTGGCTGTATGCAAAGAAGAACCTAGAGGTGTTTTTGAATTACATAGAAAAGGAGAATATAAGATAATTGAAAGCGAAGCGTTTCAGAAAGATGTTTATGAAATAAATGTGTGTGTAACATATGACAAGAATAAACCTTTGAACGATCCAAATAATAAATATGTTGAAATTTCATCTGCAGGGGATGAGGAGGGCGAGAGATCTGAAGAGGAGTCTAAGTTTGATTCTAAATCTTCGGAAAAAAAAGATGATGATGATTTTGATTTACAATCAAGTGCTGATAGTGATTAATTTGTGTTTGTAATAGAATATTATATGAATAAATCTATCATTGCATCAACAATATATTGTTATAT
>JAOTBA010000005.1:19395309-19406448 GCA_025629845.1 Erythroxylum squamatum | reverse complement strand
CCGTTTTGCTTTCGATCCTTCGATGATCGCTTTGTTCCGTTCTTTGTTTCGCTTGTGTCCGTTCATACGTTTCAAAAGAAAAAATTATGATCGTTTGTTTCGATTCGATGGTATTTCGTTAAGAGGTTGGCTTCTGGAAACGGTGCCCAACAGTACACACCCGACCTAACAAGCCATTTTGGAGAAAACTTATTTTAGGATAAGTTACAAATCACAGAAGGGAGAGCTGACATTATTATCATCAGATATTCCATCATAATCCCACCACCTATCACACCATCGTCTTCTCTCATATCCATCTCATTTCTTCCACTTTTCACCATCAACTTCTACCATGGGTGCCTCTGATTGCTTCTCGATTGTGAAGTTTCTTGGAGCTATGCGTGGCTAGGTGTTTCTCTCCTCTTGAAGATGTAGCAATGGATAGGGTTCAATGAGCTTAATAGGGGAGTAGCTTAATCCATGGTTTAGCTATGATTTATGAATTCCTAGGTTTAGGATTTGTAATTTGTAGCTGAACATACTTGGTTATAGTTTAATCAAGTGTTGGATATTCAATGTGTAGTTTGGATTTGTTTATGTAGAACTTTGAGCTTAAATATATGAAGTCTCATATATGTTTATTTGTGATCTTGTTGATTCTCTTTTATGTTGCATAGTTGTGTTTGATATTGAGTTGATTCTAGATTCCAAAGTGACTTGTTGGATAGATTTATCCACTATACATACTAAGAGAATTTAACAAGGTTTTAAGAAATGGAGTCCCATTGATTAAGATCTTAAGATCTTGGACTTAAAGAGTTCTTTAAGGTTTACCCATTTGAAACTTAGTGATTTCCACTCCCATCAAATTAGTTTCGAACTATGATAGCCAAAGCTCATTTTCAAGAGGATTCTATCACTCTTTGATCATTTGTTTTAATCTTTCCGTTTTCTATTCCCAAAAATCCAAAAATACATTTTACATACTTTTTTACAATTCAATTAAGTTCAGTGAATGTTTTCAAAGATCAAAACCCCTTTTTCCAAATTAGTTTGCATAGCATGACACATAGGTTAACTTAGGTTCATCCATTTTAGGTTCCAATTAAGTGAAACAACCTGAGGTTGCACCCTATATTGCAATCATTGGATTATTTTTTATTTGACCTCCAAGGGTACGAACTAAGGTCCGAATCACAACATTATAGGTTCAACCAAATTTAGGAGATAGGATCAGAGAGGCACAAATTCTGAGATTCTTATCTAATGTAGATGAGAGAGAGTGTGCAACAAAGTAGGGTAACTAAATTTTCAGTAAGAGCAGATGGAGTGTTAGTGATTAGGAGGTGAGATTATATGCTGGATATAGATAGATTACGAGAGAAGATTTTGAAAGAAGTTCATAGTGCACCATATGTTATGCACCTTAGTATTACAAAAATTTATCAAAATCTTAGACTTTACTATTATTGGTCGATGATGAAGAAAGATGTGGAAAAGTTTGTGTCTAGGTGTTTAACCTAGCAGTAGGTCAAAACAAAGTATCATGCACCAATAAGGAAATTAAGATCCTTATCCATTCTGTTGTGTAAGTGGTCATTTCTTACTTGTACGACAAACAAACTCCTTGGACAAGCTTGCCAAGTTGTATGTTGATGAGATTGTGAGGTTACATAAGATTCCACTGCCCATTGTATCAAATCAAGATATATGATTGCTTCTCGATTCTAAATGAGCTTATAAACAGCTTCAAGGACTAGGTTAAATTTGAGTACTACATTTCACTCTTAGTTAGATGGACAATCGGAGCATACGATTCAGACGTTGGAGGATATGATGAGAGCATATATGCTAAACTTTGAAGTTGATTAGGATAGATATCTGACTTTAATAGAGTTTGCTTCTAATAATTGTTATCACTTTAGCATCGGTATAGCACCATTTAAGGCATTATATGGAAGACAGTGTAGAGATCGGATATGTTAGGATATAGAAGGTGCCAGATTGTTATAGGGACTAGAATCGGTTCAGGAGAAAATGAAGAAAAGGGTAGTAAGTGCTTGGAGGCAGCTTAGGATCTGCAAAAGAATTGTGTGAATCAACATCGTCGAGATATGGAGTACAATGTTGGAGATATGGTATGGTATTTTTTACAAGTATCAACTTGGAAGTGAATTTTGAGTTTTAATAAGAGAGGAAAGTTGAGTCTGAGATACATCGAGCCATATGAAATTATACAACATATGGGATTGTTATCTTACAGATTAACTTTACCTCTAGAGTTATCATAGAATCATAATGTGTTCCACATGTCAATATTGACACAGTACCAATCAAATCTTAGCCATATTATATGAAGGGATGAGTATGAAGTTGTAAATGATGGAATTATAAAGAGAAGCCAATGGAGATATTGGATAAATAGATTAGGAAATTAAGGAGAATGGAGGTTTCGAAGGTGCAAGTTTTGTGAAGTCATCATTGTTCTCCATGAGAGGCTACTTGGGAGGTAGAGGACAAAGTTTGACATTAGTATCCTCATTTATTTTCATCCTCAGGTATGAAATTTAATTTCCAAGAAGAAATTCTTTTAAATGGGGAGAATTGTAAAGCCCACAGAAAGAAAAAGAGAGCCTAACTTTAATAAAACTAACCCAGCCCATAATATAAATTAAGAAGACATCATATAGGTAATAAGAAACCCAACAAGAAGTTGTCTTCTTCTTTTTCTCTTTTTTATTTCTAGTTGGTAAGTGTATAACAAAATACACTATTTTTCTCCTGCTTATGAAGCTTTTCTCATGTATTCTCTTATTTTGTTCGTTTTGAAGTAAAATTACTTAGAAAATTATGGAGATTAACAACCCAAAAAATTCCTTAGAAATTCATAGAACTTTATATAGGTAAAACTTTTCTAACAACAATTTTATGCCTTTTATTTGTGATTTTTAATCATCCTAAACTAATTTGTAATTGGCAAGTATATTGTGATTGTTTAAGACAACAATTTTGAAGTCACGAGAAAAATAAAAATGGAAAAAAGATGACTGAAAAATAAGGAAAAAAGGAGGTAGGAGAAGAGAAGAGGGCGAAGAAGAAGACAATTTAGAAAATTTTAAGATATATTAAGAGGTGAAATATGAAATATAAAAATTTGAGGATAAAATTAGAATTTAATTCTTAAAAGGGTGTTTTGGTAATAATAAAAATGAAAATCAAATAGGACTTTTAACAGTTAAGGCTATTTTAGCAATTATGGTGGTTAGGTAAAGTAAAGATACTTTTAATAATTAAGAACAAAGCGGAAAAGGAAATAATTTTGGATTACAAAGCATAATTAGGTTGAAAATTTTTGTTAAGTAAGTATAATAAAATTTTGAAACACTTAGGTCCAAAGGATGGATTTAATGAGTAGATTGGACTTATCAATTATTTGAGTCTAAAACTGAGGTAACGATAACCTTAGACTATACTCTTATAATAGTGTACGACTTATAAAACTTTGAATTTTGTTATTAATAAATTATTTTATAGTGAATCATATTTTGAATTAGTCATTAATTAAATTAATGATTAATAGTTACATATAAATTGTGTTTATTTATTGCATAAATAATTAACAAAGTATAAAATGTTCTGCATTTATATTTTGTTACATATTATGAGGTGTATTGCTCGATAATTTAGAAAAATTTTGATAATTAAAATTTTTAGTTGTGCAGAATTTTAAGGTAAATAAATCACATTCATGAAATTAAATAGAAACTGACTTAGAATAGGTTGAGAATAATTGTGCAAATTGTGAATCTTTGGCTTACCTAAGATAGGGTATATTCGATAGTCACAGATTGATGAGTTGTTTAGATATAAGCGAGCGATGGCTAGGTGCCTATTTGTGGAGCATGAACTAGGGCATCTTGAGTCTTAAGGATGTTTTGTGCCGATGGCTAGATGCCGGAGTGGTGCCGAGATATTGAGTCTTGGAGATATCTTGTGTTGATGGCTAGGTACTGAAGTGGTATCGGAGTACTAGATTAGAATAAGGAATTGAGATATCCTGTGTCAATGACTAGATACCGAAGTATGAGATATCTTGAGTCTTAGAGATATTATATGCCAATGGTTAGGTACTGAAGTGGTATCGGAGTACTAGATAAGATTGAGGAATTGCGGTATCGGTGTCGATATTTATATATCTAATTTTGTTTCCACTTAGTGAGTGATTATAATAAGTAGAGATGAGTTGGTAAACCATTGAATGTAAGCCTAATAGGTTAAGTAAGCCTTAAACAATTCAGATAATAATGAGTTAAAACATAAATGAAAGTAATAAAATAATATTAGTATTAGTCATTACTAATGATAAACTTTTTTTATTTGTTGAGTGTTTGGATAGGCTAAGTATGTTAAGTATTTTAGTATTATATGTATGTTTTACCATTTAACTAATTTCTATCTATATTGAGTTATTTGAGTTTAAGGATACAGTTAGTTACCCTTACTAAATTGGCAGCTCATCGCTTGCTGCTATATTTTTTCTAGGTGACAAAGAGATTTTTGATAACTCCAATGCACGTGATTGGTAGAGTGGAATCTAGGTAGTGCCAGCAGATTATATTGAGTAAAGTTGTTTTTATCGTATATATTTTTGAATGTGACAGTTCAGATGAATATCAATTTTGGAACTAAGGAGGATTTTGGTAGTTAATGATATATTTAAAAACAATTTGGATAAATTATGGTTTAAGAATTATTGGAGTGTTACATTATTCGTGATTTGAGATAAAGAAGAAGGAAATAGAATGTGACTTTACAGTCTAGGATTGCATACGAAAATTCCAATGCAGATCTCATTTGTGTTTAAGCGGAGATCTTAATTACTTCTTTTTTTAAGTCCAAGGCATATATAAAATCACTATATCTACATATCGATTTAGGATAAAAAGTTATGTTGGTCTCTCATTTATGCAGAACATATCTTGGATTTGGAACCAAACACTTAATTTGAATTCAACAAAATGAATTATCGAAATCTATTATTAACATTGATTAATTATCAATTTAATATTTTAATAAAGGTAATTGAATCATTATCCTTTTAGTTTGGAATAAAATAGATAATAATTGAACTCAATCCAAAATTGAAAAGATAATAAATTAATGCTAATGAAAGACCACACCTTTTAAACTCATTCGGTATGTCCTTTTTATTATCAAACAATCTCTCCTTATATTTAAGGTGTTATGAGCACTTTTTCTGCCAATTAATCAATCCAAGCCAATGCACATAGGTTGATCATAAAGCGTGTTTGTTCGTATATAAGGACTCCTATCAAATGACCTAAATTATCACATGATCGAATTGATAAATATTGTAAATTTCTTAAATATTAATCCACTATAAAACTAGTATATAATAAATAAGAAGTAAAAACTATAACATTAATTAAAAATAAAATTATTTGTGATATAAGAGTTTGACAACTCAATTAAACATGCTTAAAAATTTGTATAAAAAATCAAATGAATCTAACTTCGTTTTATGACCTTTTACTTTTAACAGGCTATGTGATTGCCTTTACTTAGAAGACTAGTCAACTAAACTCAATATTTAAGAACCCATATTAAAATAAATAGTTAAAACATCACACCTGAAACCTTGTTTATATGTGGCAATTCCCAAGCTCACATTAAACCTATTAACTGGGGTAAAAGGTTGATGGAGATATAACTAAGCAATTTCCGATGACAAAATGTTTTATATACAAAATAAAACGGTGGGTGGTACGTACCTTGGCTAAAGGGAAAACCTATTGTATTACGATTGTAACATGATGTCTTGGATGGACCAAAGCCGCATTACAAAAAATCGCCTAATTTACTAAAGATTTTCTAGCAAAATTTAAAAGCTTTTGAGTTACTCTAAAAATCTATGTCAGCTCAACAAAATTGTCATGGCATACATAATAGTTAAGCTCGCAAAGGTAGAGAAATAGCCTGCTCAACCGCCTTTGCTTCCAATACCTATATCTTCACCCATACACCATTCATCCTCATCAGGGTATTCTTCATCGCAAACTCTACTTTGCTCATTTGATTCTTTTCCAAAATCTAAATACTACACTTTGAACCCCAAAGCTCATCGTTAATGATCAAGAATGTTGCCTCCTTGGGAATGGAGTTCTGTGGCATCTAGAACCTAGGAAATGAGGCTCGAACATATTTGGAAGTTAACCTTTTGAAAATGGAATCTATGTAACATCTTATCCTTCACATAAATGAAAGAAAAAACAATCTGTAACACTAAGTGTTGCAAATTGCATAGGCCAAAGATTAATTTAGTAAAACTTCACATAACTTAAAGTCTTACAGAGTTGGTGACTTGGCGTTGAACTTGTACGACAAGAGCAACGACGAAGAAGGATAGATCTAGCTAGAGGAGAGCGGCAAGAGGATAGAAGAGAGGAGAGAGGGACGACAAAGAGGACACGCCAGAACCTAACAGAGGAGAAAAGGACCTTAATATTCTCAATTAATGTAATTTAAAGTAACTACATAGTCCAGAATTGTTCACGAATCCAAGTTTGAAGCTACAACTCTGAGAGAGAACTCAAATCCTGACGGCCACTGCATTATAAAGAAACCCATCCTGCCAATGACTACAACTCTGAGAGAGAAATTGCAATTTAAACTCAAAACAATCACCTTTATTTACCCAAAAATGGAAGAGATGAGATTTGCGAAGAGAAGATGGTGAAGAGTAGAGTGTAAAGGTGATGAACGTTTTTTTTGGAAGTTTAGATATATAGACCGACCAATTCACTAATAAACCGGCCAGTTTTCAGATAAATCGGCCGACTTTTATATATACAGATTATTAAATGAAATCGAACCAAAAAACTAATCGGTTCAAATTATTTTCGGTTGAACCGATCGATTGGGTTAAGTTTTTAAAACATTAATAAATACGTATATTATTATGTTTTTAGAGATAAAGCATGGTAAGAGCAAGACTTTTCTGACATGAAAAATGAGTACAAGTAAAAATTCAGATGCACGAGTCTCCTTAGTGAAGAACCTCAACAATATTTTCCTAAACATCATATTAAATGCTTCGTTAGCGAGGCAGAAATTCAGATATAGTTAAACCATTAAAGGAGCAGTAGTTATCAGATGCTACATAGTGATCATCAAATCTTCCACACCCACCTTGACATGCCTCGCTTTTTTACTTTTAAGTTTTTTTTAGAAATTAAAAAATTTCGTTAAGAAAGGAGGATATACATATGAAGTTCAGACGCTAAATCAACAAACACAATTTAAGAGCCCAGGAGACGTAAACGACGTCGAATACGATGTTTCAAGTTACAAACAAACGACCACTTGAGAGGCTCCCAAATTTTTAGGGCAAAACGACCTAGAGCTTTCTCATGTCTTCTAACCAATTTCCCAATTCGGCTGGTAGGAGGAATCACTATATCAGCTGTCGGAGGATGAATAGCGATCGACTTATTGCATATTGGTTTTCTAGAGGCGATTACTGCGTGTCATCTGGGGATGATGTTCATATTGAAGAGGGGCTTGGGATTGTGTTCCAGTGTTCTAGAAAGAGGCGAAGGGGGGATGATGGTCATACATCAGCAGAGCGGCACCTTCCAACTTTCCAGAAAGAGGCGAGGATGGACAGAGCCAGATCCGGACAGATCAGGTAAGTAAGTTTCGATAGATGTTCTCTCCTGAAAGGGAGAGAACAAGTGATGTAAATTAGATTGGTACTCTAGTTTCTGCATAGCGTTTTGTGGGATTGCGTAGCTCTTCTTCTAGGATTAGATCCGCCAAATCTATTCCATTCTCCCACTACAATATAGGTGTAAGTGATTAACAATCAGTTGCTCTCTAATACTTTTGGTGATGATATCGGTGAGAGAGTTCAGTGAAGTTGTCTGGTTCTTGAATCTTCTGCAGTTCCTCTCATGCCATATAACCTGAACACATGTAGCCATCAATAACAGGGTTATGTCTTTGTCATATTTTGACAAGTGCAAATTAGGTAACTCTTGCATAATGACTAGGAGTTGCCAGGCATTTAGGTCTGGTGCACATAGTGTTGAGATCGTAAACCATAGTGTTCTGGAGAAGCTACACTCAAAGAAGGGTGGTCTCTGGATTCCTCCTCTAGATGACAGAAGATACACTGTTTAGGGGAGGTCAAGAAGTTGAGTCGGTCCATTGTGCTCAGCCTATTCCTCATAGCCAACCAAAACAGAAAGTTCACATTTGGTCTGAGGATTCTGTTCCAAACAAGAGTGTCCCATCCTACCCTATCCTCTGTCTTTACCCTAATTGTTCTAATTGCCTTAGTAGTAACCTCCGAAAGTGGAATTCCCCTCCATAGGTAGGTATCTCTCTCCCCCTGTCGGACGAGGGGGGGGGGGGAATGTGTAGGCAATTAATCTCGTCCACAGAAAGGGACTCACCATTAGAAAAGATAGCCTAGAGTTTAGCATTCTTAGGGATGCGGTGTAATAGGGAATTGGCCATGCTGTTATGAATTAAAGGGCCATTTTCGGACCAATTATCAAAACATAATGATATTTTATCACCCTCCCTTATTTGGCAAGTGATGTGCTGATAAATCTCTTCTCTCATACCTAGGAGTTGGTTGAAAAACCAAGTGTAGGTGGGCTTAGGCTTGAGAGACCAGAAACTTCTACCTTTTAAAACATAAGTATGCATCCATTTGGCCCATAAAGATTCCTGATCACTTAGTAGTCTCCAGATTCTTTTAGACAATAGAAGTCTGTTTTTATTGATAATGGAATCGATGCCCAATCCCCCTTCTTCTTTGGGTTTACATATAGACTGCCAAGCTATTTTAGCCATTACTTTTTTCCCATTCTTATGCCCCCACAAGAATTGTTTCAGCAACCTTTCGATTGTTTTAGAATTGACCAATAATACAAATTCCTATGCTCGAGGTACTTACCATAAGTAAAGGGTAATAGAAATTTCCTTTAGTTTAATTATTTTTCAAAGATTTATTTTTAATTTATCCCAAGTTTTTCTAGTTTGATAATTATAAAAGAGAACTTTTTATAAATATTTTTTACTAAAATATGTCAATTATTAGTACCATACTACAAATTAAAGTATTTTAAAATATTATTCAATCCTATTTTGATATAGTTAATCAAGATTATTAATTACTATAAAATTAATGCAATGAACTATTGATTGATTGTAAAGCATGTCATTCTTTTAGACCAAGATTCAATTCACTTGAGATAAAATAACAAAAGATCTTGTTATAATTGAATCTCAATAAAATTCTCTAACATATGTCATCATAGTTTAAAATTTGTAATAGTAACTGAATAATAATAGATCAAATTATAACTAAAACGAGTTCATTTAGTTACACGGTTATAATATAAACATGGAAGAGTTTGTATAATTTCACTAACATATTGACTTAGTAATTAAGTATTTTTTTTTTGAAAAACCATGTTTCCCATCTTCCCAAATAGTATTTATGATATTAATTATTGGTATCTTAAGAAGGTAATATGGATATAACTATAAAGATGATGATTTCTAATGATTAAGCATTTATAATGAGTGAGAAAATAAAGGAGCTTTTAAGTGTTAGGACAAATAATTAATGCATCAATTTTTTAAATATGAATACTAATAAATTATATAATATTAATTAGTTACATTTTTAGCTGGTAAAGATTAGTTATATGTGGTAAAAAAAATGAAAGAAAATGTCTTTCTTTACAATAATTATAATCTTACTTAAAATAATACATACAAAGTTAGTCTTATATAGCAATTGTAAGAGAATGACTTTTTCTTTGTATCACCTCTAATGTATACTAACCATAAACACATATTTTGGGAGGATTTTTTAATTAAAAAATTTAATATTTTATTTTCCTTATATCTATTAATTCTCTATACTTAAAATAAATATCACAATACTTATTTTGTTTATATTATATTATACATATTTCAAATTACCTTTTAATTTGTAATAGTAACCAAAAATTAGTTATAATTAGTATCGTATAATAATTTCTTAATAATTGATTATATACTTGAAATGAGGTCCTTAAGTTAAGAAGTTAAAATGATTATAATATAGGAATAAAATAACTCGTAAGAATTTGTAAATTTTATTAATTAACTGATTAATATTTATAGGAAAATAAATATTGTTTATGAATTTAATTATGAGTATTATAAAAGGTAATGTATATAATTAAGTTGATATTGATTAAAAATTTATAATGAGTTATAGTAAAAGAAGTTCATGCATTAGTACAAAATAATACTTCACTAATTATTTTTAAACTTAAATAAGTTAAAGAATCTAAACAATGTTAATCAATAACATTTACATATTAATGTAAAAGACAAAATAAGAGAATATGTTTCTTTTTGTACAAGGAATTAATGCAACATCAATTAATTATTATCTTATTTAGCATAGTGCTAAACTATATGAAGTTTTAATTTATAGTTTTAATCATAAGAAAATATGTTATAACTATTGTTTATCTTTGATAACATTAGTAAATTAATTTGTCAAAGAATTAAGTAAAATATCAAAGACCAAGTTCATTAAAAGATATGAGTTGCTAAAAGGATCATTGGCATTAGCGAGAGTCTTGAGAAGTTTTTAGAGTGTTTCATTATATTCTTGTGTGTTGTGTGCATAATACTAGAGCCCTTAGTATATCGTATGATCAAAACAAGAGTGCTTGAGTTGTGTTTTAGTGACTGAAATATCAACTAGTGAGAAGATTGTATATCAGGAGTTGCTCTTTACACCTCCTGATAGCCTATGGGATGAAAGGAATAGACGAGCTTTTCGAGACCAAGACAAATTCTTCATCAATGAGATTCTGGGAAAAAAACAAAATTCATTTGTATATTTACCAAAGCAAAATGTCATTAAATACTCAGATCATGGACCTTTGAGACATTATGTCCGAATTTGATTGGTTTTATAAATTCTATACTTCCTGACTATCTTATGTGACACACTTTAATTTGTTGAATTCTTCTCTTATATTCCCTCCGATTCATAATAAGTGTCGTTTTAGAGGAATGCACACTTATTAAGAAAGTTAATGAAATGTCTGATATACC
>JAOTBA010000005.1:19354923-19366035 GCA_025629845.1 Erythroxylum squamatum | reverse complement strand
TTATTAATAAATCTAGCATTTTTAGTTTCCATAATTTTAGGACTATGATTTCGAAAACAAAACCTAAATCCTTTAAGTTTCTCTAAGTAACCTATAAAGTAACTGATAATTGTTTGAGAATCTGATGTCTTTTCATATGGATTATAGATCCTTTCTTTTGTTAAGACATGCGAATGTCTCAAAGTAGGTCTCCTTATAGTTTACAGTTCAAAAAGAATTTTTAGAACTGCCTTGCTAGGGACTATATACAATAAACACATAGTAGTTTTAAGGACATACTGTAACAGCTCAGATCACCCGCTTACAGACGTTGTTCGCTTTGGGCCTTGGCCCAGCCAAGCTCTCTCGGTTTTGCTTTTCCCGAGGTCTTCCCAGGAGGTCACCCATCCTAGAACTACTCTCGTCTTAGCATATTTAACTTCAGAGTTCCGATGGGATCTGGTGCATTAGGCCATGAAAACGTGTCTATAAGGGAGAGGTATCCGTACCCTTATAAGGCGTACTTCGTTCCCCTCTCCATCCGACTTGAGATCTTACATTCTCCACCCCCTTAGGGCCCTGCCCTTTTTAGGATCCAGCCTGGCTAGCACAACGATTCGGGTACCGGCTCTAATACCACCTGTAATAGCCCAGATCACCCGCTCACAGATATTATTCGTTTTAGGCCTTGACTCAGCTAAACCCTCACGGTTTTGCTTTTTCCGAAGCCTTCCCAAGAGGTCACCCATCCTAAAACTACTCTCACCCTAGCACATTTAACTTTGGAGTTCCGATGGGATCCGGTGCATTAGGCCATAGAAAACGCGTCTATAAGGGAGAGGTATCCGTATCCTTATAAGGTGCACTTCGTTCCCCTCTCCAACCGATGTGAGATCTCACATATACATCTACAGATATTTAGGTAATGAGGAGTTACTCATCATACTTTTTACTATTTCTTAGAAAAATATATTATGCATATGCATATATGTTATTTCTTTCAAGGAACTTTGTAAATGGACATCAACATTTCCTTTACTTATGATGCATGCTATACATATAAAAAAAATTAAACCTAACTATGTACAACTAAACTTGTAATAGTGGTAAGAAAAATTGTATCCTTAGAAAGTGCGTGATTAGCTTTTGTAATGAACAAATTTTTGTATAGGATTAAGGGGTTTGGATGAATTCAATTGATGCAATAAAATAAAATTAAACTATGAAAGATAGATTAAATCAATCAGTACAAAATTCCAATGGTTAATCAATGAGCTTTGATTTAGTTCTCAATCCAATCTCAACCTTCACATAAATGTGCATAATCAATCGTAACCTTGTTCTCACACCTTTCTTTGAAACTATTGATCGTACATTAACAACGGGCTCTGTTAATTATAGTTTTTCCTCATATTGTAACTAATTATGGCACGCTCTTTAATTAGATCTAGTTGTCAGACAACCTAAGATAAACTCTTTAGATTTAGTGCGACAACCGCATTACAGGTTAGGAAAATAGATTAATCTAAATAATAATCATACAATCTTGGATCATTTAACTTATATTATTCTTAATGATGCATGATCACACATAAATTATATTTACAACAATTACGAATTGTAAGCATGATACTAGCGGTAAATCCATATATGAATAATCTAGTAGGTCTATCAAATTATTCATATATAAATCCCAAACTTTAAAAACAGAATAACATATTCAATTTCAAAAGAGAGTTGAGAACAATATCACTAAGATTGATCAATGCCCAAACATGTTATCCGATCTCAATATTCCTTTTGAACTGGAAAAAAGAAGATTAGTTGCTCATAACTCTCAAAAGGGATATGAATCTGCCTCTTTTGTGTCTCCAATATGTTCATGCCTTGATTGGCTTATTAATTGCCCTTTTGTACTATAAAATCAAGACTATGTGTTGACACAGAGTTAGCTACACAAGCATGTAGGTGACTATGTATATTAATTTTTCCGAAATTGCAGAATTACACATTCACAGTTAGATACACAATAGAGATACACGATCGTGTAACTCACTTACATGGTTGTTTAGGTCTCCATATGTGCGAGTAGATCATAAAGATGGTTGGAACAACGTCTTCGAGTTCGTACACATTTTCAATAAGTTACATGTTCACATACATAGTTGTATACGTTACATTGACTCTAATTTTTTCATTCTTTGTCCCACCCTAACTCGTCTCCTTTTTGCTCCACAAAGGCAAATAAGACCAAACATCAATAGAATTGCACCAAGGATGTGAATTTATCTCATCTTGGTTCTTGTTCCTCTATCTTGTACCTAAACCAAATAAGTATCTTAGGCACAACATAAACATTAATCACTTTGCATTTGGTAATAAATTGATAATTAAACAGGAAATTATAAAGTTCTCCCACACTTAGCCTTTGACCATCATTGGGCAAACCTAAAGATCAAAATCAAAATTAAAGCACTTCCTCTTTAACCATATTTTCTAAGAATAAACAATCATTAGAAAAGAGGACTAACTTTTAAAAATCACAACGTGAATCAATCATTCAATGTTTTTACTCATATAAATTAACAAACATTATCTTAAAAAATTTAGCAATTTATGGGTAGGATTTTGACAAGTTATGTTTAAAAATAAAATCAATATATAGGTACACTCAAACGCCTTTCATGATTAAGATATTCCGCGGCAATCAAGATTGGATACCATCGACTATGATTGATGCAAAAAAAAAACGTCTATTATATAGCTTAGATTTAAGCCTTCAAACTACAAATCATTGGTAAAAGTAATGAAATATTTTTCTCCACTAAAAGATGAAATATCAAAAGGTCCACAAATATCAGCCTGTATAATCTCAATAAGCTGAGTACTTCTTGTAGTTCCTTTCTTATTATGTTTAATTTGATTTCCCTTTATGCAATCCACACATATATACTTAGATCAGCAAAATCTAGATTTGAAATAATCTCATCTTTTACTAATCTTTCTAACCTTTCTTTAGATACATGACCCAAGCGTTTATGCTACAAGTAAATAGATTTTTGATTTAATCTACTATGTTTAATTTTATCATTATCATAAACAAAAAAACAAATAATCAATAAATTCATTATCAAATTTCAATTTATACGATCCATCAATAAGAACACCAAAACCAATAAATAAAGTGTTCTTAAATAAATTGAAACATCTATCCAAAATCTCCTTTAAACATAATAACATCAAGTTTTAAACTGGAAAATAGATTCCTAGAAATTGAAGGTATATAAAGAATTTCTAAAAGATCTAGCTGATGACCAAAACTTAGGATTAAATGATAAGCCTCGCGCTTTGATTGGAGCCTTCATATGATTTTCCACAAAGAGAAAATTCTCATTTGAGTTTATAATTTGAATCGTAAGAAATTCTTCCCTTATGCATAAATAATAACTCTTGCTTATAGAACAATAACGCAAAAATATGATAAAAGTATTTAAAATACTTTCCTTGAAGGTCAAAGTTATCGTTGTATGAATTATGAATTACTAAATTACAAAAATCTTTTAAAAAATTTCTCCTACCAATTCAGCAATATTAAAAAGGAGAGGGGCATATTTTAGTTTGCAAATATCTTTGTTCATTAAGAGTGGCAAAGCTATAAATTTAAAGGTAGGGTTAAAGCCAGTTATGCAAAATTTCAATAGGCCGAAGGGGGCTTTATCAATTTGATCTGAGATCTATAATTATAAGGAGTTGGTACAAGGAACAAAAGGCAACTATGGCTGTGGCGGTGACCCAAAGAACAGCACTAGTGTACGAGTTCCCTCTCAGTCTCTCGGCTTATCTTTTTATCTAAATCTTGTTTTCAAAAAATAAAAATAAAAAAACAAGAGATTATCTTCATCTGACTGCTCACGTGAAAGTCACAATGATAGACATCCGCCAAAGAAGTTGTTTTTCTTTTTAAAATTTGTGAACTTTTAGTTTTAGGTAAACATTTCCCAAGTGATTGTGTTGTGTCTGCAGAATCTTAACCATTGAATACCAAAATCCAATCTGAAATCTGAATTCTATCTTTTTACCAAATCCCAAACTCCCCACCCATCAAACAACTAAAGAATATCAGAAAAAAAGGAAAGGAAGAGACCCATATCGTTTTCATTGACTGATAAAGTACTAATCTTCCCGTGGTTCTACAGTTCAGGTTTCGTCAACTACAAAGCTAAAGGGAAGAAAATAGGAAAAAGATTGGATCTTTCTTTCCATTATACTGTCAAGAGAAACTACAGATATGACTATTGTTACTTGGTTTTCAACTCCTCTTCTTCAAGCTTGAAGCTTTCCACAGCATGTTCAGGTTGCCCAGCAACGTAATCCAGGAGGCCCTCGCCGGCGGCCTTGTCGCCCGACGTCGAGGTGGCGTTGCCAAATATGAAGACAGCAGCTAAAAAGAGAGCAGTTGACAGCAAGAGAGGCCAGAAGTACGCTAAGATGGTGAAAAAACTTGGAGCAAGAAAGAGGAGAGACGCAAGAATGAGAGAGGTTATGAGGGTAAAACTGATATGGTACTTGTACTTGACAAGCTTTTCTTGGATCTCCATGGTGGCGGTGAGTTAGATTTTCCAAGGAGGAAGAAGAAATGGGGTGTTTCAGCTTCAGGCTCTTTTCCTTGGATTTGTTTTGAGGGGTGAATGAAACTGTACAACTTTTGCTGATTTGGTGTTTCCGGTCATTCTGTCTTTGTTGAGGTCTGGAAAAATGTGTCGCAGTTCCTAAAGTGCCCATGTAAATAGTTTTGTTTTGATATGTAACAAATTGTTCCTCTGATTGCTTTTCAGTTACTCACATGATAGACTATTTTCTAACGAGAGAAACAACCTGTGTTGCATAATAGATGTCCTTCAATCAAAACAACTTGTGTTGCATAATAGATGTCATTCAATCAAAACAACTTGTGTTGCATAATAGATGTCCTTCAATCAAAACAACTTGTGTTGCATAATAGATGTCCTTCAATCAAAATCACAATTAACTTTGTGAAAAGTCAAAATGATACATTTGTGCTTTACGCCAAAAATAATTTGATTACTTCTGTCGTTTTGTGCTTTATGCCAGTGAGTAAATAGATGAGATCGGCAGTTCCACTTTTTCAATTCTAACCATGAAATTGTATCAAAATAGACGAAAAACAAAAGAACAGGTTTTTGGAAGGCGATTGGATTGAGCTACATCATGGGCTGAGTCCATAACCAACATTCTTACTACATCAGCCCAATTCTTGTTATTCATGACTCAAGTATGAACTATGAAGGAGGCATCACATTTGTCGGGAACCGCCACGATGGCGCCTGTGAGAACCACTGGTGCTATTGTAGCTGCGGTCTCGGTGTCCATTGGAGTGCTCTCTTTCTTTCTATACCATAAGCGCAAGTCGCAAAGAAAGAACCTTTCAGTCCTTCCAAACGAGAAAAAGCAACCAAGATATGGCCTTCTTGATGCTATTGGCAATACTCCCTTGATTAGAATCAATAGCCTCTCTGAAGCTACCGGTTGTGAAGTAAGTTTCTTTCCCAGTTTTCCTTCAAGACATGGTCTTTTGCTTGGTGTTTTCCATTTGAAAGTTTCATCATTACTATTTATTCATTAATACCTCTTATTTGAACTTCTGTTCTTTCTGCAGATTCTTGCAAAGTGCGAATTTTTGAATCCTGGTGGCAGTGTGAAAGACAGAGTTGCTGTCAAAATGTTTGAGGAGGTACACTTTTACATCTGTGAGTGGTTTTTCCCCTTGGTACTTCAGAAAACAATATAGGCGTTTTTTAATGGTAAGAAAATTCGACATAACTTTAGCATCTATTTGTAGTTAAGGGCGCTGATAAATTTTTTTTGCAAAGTGCAATTTGTGAAATTCTGCTGCTAATGGTTATATCTTATTGAGGCCATCCTTATCTTCAACAAAGGGATTAATGAAAACAACGCTGAGAAGTTTAAAGTTTTGTTTCAGCTAAGTTATATGTAAGTTCATTGTTAAGGTACAAAGGCTATTGACAGATAATGAAACCTTTCACTATAATTTTGAGTTTCAGGATTAATTTATTGAGGATGGAATTGTGGCTGAAATTTCTGTGTGCGATTTCTGATACACAGTTGAAGTTTATATTACTCAAGATGCAGTATTCCAATACAAAACTTACAAGCACTGAGGCATCTAGGTTCCAAATAGGGGAGTTATAACTGGAAAAGTTATGCAAAATTACATAGCTGAAGAAGTATGGTTGTCAAGCCAATTTTGAAGTTTGCTATTCCAGTTCTGAAACTGTGTTGAATCTGAACTAGGTAACCTTTGTTATGTAGGACATCTAAGGTTGATATTTTCTCTGTCCAACAGGACTGAAACTAGTTCAAGGTCATCTGATTCAAGGCTGTAACTTGTAGCGAACTCTACAGATTTTGCACTCAATGGCCTATTTGTTTTCTTTTAATGCGTTCTCTTAACACATGGCTGATGGCTCTATTCTACAGGCCCTAAAATCTGGCCAGCTAGCTTATGGCGGGGTTGTCACAGAGGGAAGTGCAGGGAGCACTGCTATCAGCCTTGCTACGGTGGCCCCTGCTTATGGATGCAAATGCCATGTTGTCATCCCTGATGATGCTGCTATTGAGAAGGTATGAATAAATTGCAGTTTAGGACCTGGGTTGTTCTTCTTTAAAATCTCACTTAACAATATTCCCAGTTTTTGTTCTATGGTTTGTGGGGCACCGTGTGCTTTTCTGGCTTTCTGTTGTAACTTTGCAATTTTATGGTGTTTGGAATAAATGTTATATTATTGTCAAAGGATTTGCCCAAGGATGCATCAGGTATGCCAGAATAGGTAATTTAGTAGTTATTGGTAATTCTAGATCAATTAGTGGAAAATTAAGTTACATATTGAAAGTTCTTTTTGAGTTTACTTTAACCTTTTTATCTTGAGTTGGTGCAATGACCTAGTAATTTTGTAAGTTGCTTTGGTATATATGGGATTAATAGTTTATCACAATGTACTTCCTAAATTGACTTTTGACCTCATTCATGGTAAAAATGTTAACTGCTCACTACCATAATATCCACCCCCACATTGGCTGTATCACTCTATGCATACATGTGCATGACTGTTTGTTTGAGAGAGAGAGACAGAGAGAGACACTGTTAAATTAGTACTTTGGCTTTACCTATCTCATTTTTATTTTGTCTTGACATTGATTCTCTGCAAACTACTATTAGTCTCAAATTCTTGAAGTCCTGGGAGCTACCGTGGAAAGGGTAAGACCCGTCTCAATTACACATAGAGACCACTTTGTCAATATTGCTAGGAGACGGGCAATGGAAGCCAATGAGTTAGCATCAAAGCTTAACAAAAATGACCAAACTGAGGGTAAAGATCAAGAGCTACATAATGGTTACAAACATGATGGAGATAAACATGATTCTGTCCTTACAAGTTATTCTAGTGGTGGCTATTTTGCTGATCAGTTTGAAAATTTGGCAAATTTTCGTTCCCACTATGAGGGTACTGGTCCAGAGATTTGGGAACAAAGTGGTGGTAGCGTAGATGCATTTGTGGCAGCTGCAGGCACGGGTGGCACTGTTGCTGGTGTTTCCAAATTTCTCAAGGTCAAGTTACTCTTTTATGAATGTGTTATTTATTTGGTACTAGAAAAGTCTAGTAAGTCCTTGTTTTAATGTTTTACAGGATAAGAATCCAAATGTCAAGTGCTTTCTTATAGATCCTCCAGGTTCTGGTTTGTTCAATAAGGTAACAAGAGGAGTGATGTACACAAAGGAGGAGGCTGAAGGGAAAAGGTTAAAGAATCCCTTTGATACAATAACTGAAGGAATTGGAATCAACAGGTTAACCAAAAATTTTGGAATGGCAGAACTTGATGGTGCTTTTCGAGGCACAGATAAGGAGGCTGTTGAAATGTCGAGGTCAGTTTATGCTCTCCTTTTCTACGCTTACTTTGTTAGGCTTAATTTGTGGCTGAGAGGTGAAGATATTATGATCATTGGCCAAAGTTGAGTCGGCTTCCAGGTCAATGTTGCTCTTGCAGATGACGTAATGATCTCTGCTCAAATCTTAACATATTTTCTTTTCCTTCAAAATCTTGTTATTAATGTTTAGAAGGAATATGGAATAGATGTTTCTTTTTGTCTTTTTGAGAATTTTGAACTTGTTCACTCAATTAAACTGGATAATCTTGTAGTTATATCCCTTCAGATGCAATCTTAAGACTTTTATCATGGGATGTAAACAGTAGCACAGATTAATCTCACATCTCAATAGAAAAACTAAACTTGGTTCTGATTTTAGTTCAAACTAATATTTCGGTTGGAATTTTCTGTAGGTATCTTTTGAAGAATGATGGCCTCTTTCTGGGGAGTTCATCAGCCATGAATTGTGTTGGAGCTGTGAGAGTGGCACAATCAGTTGGTCCTGGTCACACCATTGTAACCATCCTATGTGATAGTGGAATGAGGCATTTGAGCAAATTTTATGATGCTCACTATTTGTCTCAACATGGTTTGACACCCACAGCAACTGGACTGGAGTTTCTTGACCTTAAGTGAGGTTGGGCCTTCCAAATTCTAATACTGGTTCAGAACATAATAACGGGACAGATTTTTGAAAGGTAGTATCTAACTTCTAATGTGAGTTTTTGAAGTTAGCAACATGGTGAAGCAGTGACATTAGAATAGTAGAAAAATATGTCAGTATTAGGCCGTTGTAAATTGTGGACACAGCGGATCTCTGATAATTTGGTTGACTGGAAAAGACTATTTCTTCGTAACTTTCAAATTATTGTCTTGACAACCAATCTTGAGATGTGAAATGAGATCGATCAGTGATTTAAAAGTTTTAAGCTCTGCTGTATCTTCAACTTGTGCCTTTGAGCGTGCATATATTACAATGGTTACGGCATCAGACACGTCTGCAGTTTCTTTATTTTGATCATTTTATACTGCTTAATACCAGATGTTTCAACTCTGTAATTATCCTTCATTTTGAGATTTTTTTGTAGCCTTGAATAGGTTCCAGTATGGGAATTGACATATGCTGGTTGCATAAGAAAGCTAGTTTAGTGATTGGTGAAAATAAAACAATGCTTTGATCTTGTTCTCGGGCTATGTTAAAACTTCAAAGAATACATATCCAAGATTTGATGATATTCACAACAGCTTAATGTATAGAAACATTAGCATAACAAGAAGTTACTAATCCTAAGACTAGCCTCGTCAGTCATAGGGTTTCACAGCATGAACACAGGTGTCAAGACTAACGCTTCAACGCCAAGGGCTGCTCACTTGATGAAGCCCATAGAAAGGTCAATCTCTATCAAGTTATCCTCCTCAATTACGTCTTCAATCTCTTCTAATATCTCCGCTAAACCCTGCTGCCTGAAAATGGATTCAGTAAAGTAATCAGGCAGACTGGACTGCAACTTTTGTTTCGACTCTTCATTTATGTTGACACAGTTTTTCCTGGGAAGACTTATTTCAATCAAATTATCATCCTCGTCATCTTCATCTGAGCATGAGCTTTCAGACATTTCTTTACTCTCACCGATATTTCTGGAGCACATCCAACCAAGTTCAAAGGTTTCGCTTGCTACGAACCCATCACTGCTTTCACTGTCTGATGGAAACTCAGTTGATTCGACTTGATACTCATCGACAAGGCAAGCTTCACTATGTCCGTGTCCATTGCATTGATTGAAAGTGTCCATATCTGCGTTCAAGTTCTTGCCAACTTCCGTCCCCGATTGCGTCTTTGGACAGCATTTGGGGTTTGCTTCTTGGTTTGTATCCTCAATGAGGATCGCCTTTTTCTTTGAGAAAATGAAGGCAAACATTGATGGTAGAAGCAGTATAAGAATCGTTACAAGGACAGGAGACGAACCAAAGGTCAGGAAACAAGTGAGCACTATACAAGAAACTAATACAGAGAGCAAAAGCAGTGAGAGCTTGGAGGGCAGCATGGAAGTGGGGGTTTGGTTCTCAGCTGCATTTACCATTTCCAGAATCAAAAGTAGCTTTGAAAGTGGATCTATCTCAAAGATTTGGTCCAGAGAGAGTTGAAGAACAGCTATGCAATGTTTCTACTTAAACAAACAAATCAAAAGAACGAAGTAGATGGTGGAAGCTGCTTGAGGGACGCCTATAGAAGAGAGCATACAAGCATCTACCGTAGGGAAGCCTCAAAGACATAAGGAACCGGTTGCAAAGAGAAAATAGAGCACCTTTTAGTGATCTTTTGTACTGTACTAACCATGCTTTTTTCGCACTCGCAGAGCTTCAGACTTGGAAAACGAAACTATAGAGTAAATTGTGTTTTCTATCAGAAACCAAGCTACTGTCTGTTCTTATCTGCAAGCTGATTCTCTCGAAACGACAAGTAGAACTGTTGGTTTTCGCAAGCTCGAAGCTTTGGAGTTGCCAAATCCATGTGCAATGCAACCCGTACGTGCTCTCCACATGGCACAAGGGAAGAAACCCACTCAACACAAAAACACACTGATAAAAAATCCACAAAAAATTCGATTTTCCGTAGCTCCCATCCTGCTTTTTCACTCTCTCTTAAACAAAATCAAGATCAACATCAATCAAAACCCGGTAACGAGTGCCATACCTTCTCAAAACGCTGACTTTTTCGAAGCGTTGAAATGAACGGAGGAAAAGCTAAATCAAGATGTAGTCAAAAGTAAGCAAGCCCCATTTGGACGACAACAGTAAGTAATAATGACCCATTTTGGTTTGTCTGCAACTAGCTAGACCATCAAACCCATTACACGATAATGATAATAGTCCACTTCCAACCTGCACGCTTTCTATGGAATCCCCATGACACGGAAGAGCTAATCTTTGGCCCCATTTATATCATGTTTCTTACAAGCAAGCAGACCAAAGTGGTTCATAACAGAACAGGACCTTTTAGAGTCTGAAATATGTATATCACTCTATCGGCCTTGAATTACTTGTTCCCTAATCACTGGTCTTGTTAGCTAATATTAATAGCATATACTTCCTCCGATTCATAATAAGTGTCGTTTTAAAAAAATACACGCTTATTAAGAAAACTAATGAAATTATAGATATACCCT
>JAOTBA010000005.1:19314816-19325471 GCA_025629845.1 Erythroxylum squamatum | reverse complement strand
TATTTTAATTGCTGTTAAATATTATTATTAAATTTCTTCTGTTTATTATTAAATTTTTTGTGGAGTATTTGTTAAATTTATTATTATTATTATTATTAAATTCCTTATTAATATTAGAAGTTGATAATAATAATAATTATTTTGCTGCTTTTACTGCTTCCGTTTGATTCTCTAAAAACTCCTCTTTGATCTCCTCTTCTTTAATTTTGTATAGCAAAGTTTCAAAAAGCCATTTCACCCATAAGACACATCAATCCATCCTCCTACACTCGACTTTGAGCAATAATAATAATTATAATTAAAATAACAGTAGTTGTAGTAGTGGTAGCAGTAATAGTAGTAGTAATAATAATAATAATAATACTAATAATAATAATAATAATAATAATAATAATAATGTTAGTAATAATAATTATAATAATAAATATAACAAGAAGATTAATAAAATTATATTAACAAGCAATTTAATAATAATTATAACCAATTTTATAATTACTCTTCAATAAATTTAATAATAATAACTAATTTAATTATAATAATTTAACAGTTGTTATAATAATGCAAATATAATTAATTACTAATTAATTAATATAATAATGATGATAATAATAGTAATGATAATAATAATAATAATAACAATAATTATTAAAAATTGTAAGGAATATAAATATAATCAGAATAATAAAGTTAATAATAATAATAAAGATATATACATTTAACCATAATAAGGAATTTAATAATAATAATAATACTAATATAAATAATAAATATAATAACAAAATTTAATAAGATTTATAATAATATGCATATATACTCAAGTCGGGAAATAATAATAATAAAAAATTTAAATTGTAAGGAATATAAATTAAATCAGAATAATAAAGTTAATAATAATGAGAAGAACATTAGTTATTATAACAAATAGTATGATAATGATAATAATAATAGTTGAAAATACTTCTCAATTGTTGTTAAAACAGTTAAATTATTATAATAATGAAAAGTTATTATAATAATGATAAGTTGTTAATAATAACTGATAATAATAACAGTTAAATTATTATAATAAATATAACAAAATTAATAATAAAATTATTAACAAGGAATTTAATAATAATTATAATTAATTTAATAATTACTTTGCAATAAATTTAATAATAATAAGTAATTTAATTTTAATATTTAACAGTTATTATAATAATATAAATATATTTAATTAATAACTAATAATAGTAATAATAATAATGATAATAATAATAATAATAATAATAATAATAACTAAATAATCTTAATAATTAGTAATATTATTAATAATATCAATAATAATAAATAATTAAAAAATTCTTGATTATTATTAATTTTTGTTCTTAATAAGAATAACGATAAAACCAAATTACAAACAAATTTGTTTTGGATTTGGCTTTGGATTAACGCTGTCTAATACCAAAATGGCTTTGGATTTTGAAAGCTAGCTTTGGATTCGGCTGCATGGTTGGCGCTTGTGGGTGGATCCCATCCTCTGTCTATCCAAGTTTACAAGTGCCTGCCCATTTAATTAAAAAGCGACATCGTTGTGTTATTTGACAGAGTAAGACAGGATAGCGGTGTACAGAGGATCTGGACTCTTTAAATCTTCGATAAACCAAATTTTTATGTTATTGATTTTTGTTTTTATTATTTTCCCTCGTAATACGTGTTTCACGGTATTTCATATTTCTTGTACTTTGCTATTTTAAGATGAGACTAACTAAGTTAGATTTCTCATAGTTTAATACTTTTAGGTTAATTTTAAAGGTTTTAAAATTTTCCTAAATGGTGGTTTTTGGAGACTCTCTTTATATCTTTGAATGCTTTTAGTTCAAGTTTGAATGAGAATCCCTATAAGTAATTTATGTTAGCTTTAAGTTAGCTTTATCAATATGTTTTGAGTAAATTTACTTTCATCTATAAAAACTATAGTTTGATATAAAGCTATTATTCTTTTTTTTGTACATATGTCTGCACTTATTTTTATAGTTAAATGGAGGAAACTTTAAGTACTCTTAATAATCAAATCTTTTTAAAAAGATTTAATGATCTAACTTAAACTTACATAAGATTAGTTCTTAGTATGAAAACCCATAATATATGTTTGTATTGTGACAAACATTTAAAAAAGTGAGAGAATCAGTAGATTAAAGAAACATTTAACTAGGATCAAAGATTATGTGAAAACTTCCAAGAAAGTTAGTCATGATATAGAAAGCTGGACGAACACTTTATATGAAGAGTATACGAATAAAAAAGAAAGAAGGCAAATATTTAATTTTAAAATTGGAAGTGAAAGTTCATTTTGCATAAGCTAGGATAATATTCACAATACTGAAATTAGTACTCCTACCTAAGAATAAGAGATTGTTGTAACTGATATTATGAAAAAGAAGACAAGTGCCTAACTTTACTTTTTACCTGAAGTGCATTATAATCTAAAGAAGTAACTCATAATATGAAAATTACAATAGCTAGATATTGGTATGATGTGTGTCGTCCAATGCTGCTCAATCTTACTATTATTAGCTTATAGTAGATGTTATTGACTTTTATTGTGTAGGATTTAAAGCTCCTTTAATTGATGACTATAGAAGTAATCTATTGAGAAACTCTTTATTAAAATAAAAAGTTAGTAGAGTGAAAGAAGAAGAACCTAGGCAACTTATGGGTATTTATATGATGGATGAAAAAAAAGACACGAGTCATTATAAACTTTTTAGTTTATTTTACTAAGGAGACGGTGTTTTTAAAGGCATTAATACCGTAAGGAATGCTAATACTTTATTAGAGATATTTGATAAAGTTATGAATGAAATTGGGCTTAAAAATATTGCTCAATTTATTATTAACAATGATGCAACTTATAAAATAATTGGGAAGAGGTTGCAAAGTAAGTATAGTTCTTTCTATTATACTCTTTTTGCTATATATTATATTGACCTAGGAGCTGGAAGATACATTTGTATCATTAATGAAATCTTGTAGGAAGCAACTAAGGTCATTTATAATCATGCATGGATAAATTATTTAAATAATGGAGTTGATATAAATGTTTCTAAGCGATAAAAAGTTTATCTTATTATTCTATCTAACGTAATTTTTGAAGATCATAGATTCTAGAAGCAATGTCAGTTTGTGATCCTTTTGTGAGAGGACTTCATTTAGTTGATAGTGATAATAATTCAATAATAGATTTATTTTTATAATGCTAAAGGAAACAATTAAGGGTAATTTAGAAAATAGTTGTTCTTTATACATACTTTATTTTATAGTCATTAACGAAGTGAGAAAAATATCTTTACTCTTCATTGTTTGTTGCTGGTACATTTCTTAATTTGAATGTCTATTTTAGACAAAGTTTCAAAAAGAAAGTTGAAGTCAAGAGGAGAATGCTCTTAACCATCATAATATTTATTCCAAATAACATGATACAAGACCTCCTTAACTTATAAGTGGAGGAACATAATGATGCAAGTGGTGATTTTAGGATTCCCATTACAATAATGAGCTTAATTCAGGTATACATTTACTTAATTGTGTTACTTATTTAAAATTAATCATCACTTCATTCTATTTATATGATTACTTTTGTTATCTTATAGTTGCTTAATGCGACTAATTTAGAAGTGATGTTTCATAACTCCAAATCTTTATAACTTGAATTCTTAGCCAATGAGCGAGTGCATCTGGGTGTGAAAAGAATTAGATCATATTTAAGTTCATCCATTTAAACAATAAAATAGATTAGAGCATAAGAGGTTGAATGATGATATTTTTCCTATACAAATTGAAGCTTCAAGAACTGCATTTTAGTATCATTATTAATTTGAAAAACTATTTCTTATAATTTCATAATAATTTAAATAAATAATTTTATCTATTCACTAAGATTCTTAAAAGAACATGTGGTTCTATTGATTTAATTTGTCTTGATCACATTGATCTCTAAGCAAATTAAGTTTTAGAGCAACCAAATTTTATAAATGAGAGTAAATTAGAAGATGATCTTATATGTGAAAATATTAATATATCATTTGGTGCATTAAATATGAATGATGATGACGACGACGACGACGATGAAACTACATTTAATGAAGAGAATTTTACATCAAATGAAAGTTTGGCCCAATATGATTACAAGTGGATATATCATGAAATGAAATTTTAGATTTTAGATTTTTCATTTTTCATTTTTTTCTCTTGACTTTTAGTTTCATCTATATTTAATGCATATATCAATTCTAAATATGGATAAATACGGAAATTATAATCATAAGTATTTTTGTTTCAGGGTTCACTTCCATTTTGATGTGTTTGTAATCACTAACTCTTGTTATTATGGACCTATGGTACTCTTATTATATGATATTTTGTTGTAATCAGTTATAATTTTTTTATGTACTATATTTTATTCTTAGTATTCTAATTTTATAAGAATTAAATGATCTTTTTGTTATTTAACTGTAGTTATTGTTAAATACTAAATATGAATAATATTTATCAATATGAGTGTGAAGATTTGTTATAATAAATTAATTTTATTATGATTTTTTGAGATATCGGTTGAAGTGAAGTAAAAAATTATATAACATAGTATATCAAAAGACTATTTTGTAATTTTATAAAATTGATAAATTATTTTAAAATTTTAAAAATTATTTAAAATAATACTTGATATTGATCTGTACCAGTATTGTATTATACTGCACCAAAATAAAAATCAAAACCAATACCAAATCTGATACATTATTCACAACATTAGGTCTAACTATGACATATAATGTTACCATAAATGTCATAAAACAAGAAAATTTTGAGTCATTTTTTAAAAATAAATTACCAGTATCTTATTAAAAATAATTATTTAAAATTTACAAAAGATTTAATCTATATTTTGTAAGTGTTCACATAATTTATTCTAATAAATAATGGAACAGGGGCACCTCTTAGGATCTTTTGTTGACAATACTTGTGCTACTGTTTATGAAGGAGGTCCTAACCAAACCTGACAGAGAGTACCAACCAACTTGCTTTTAGACCAATGCCGCACTCGTCACGAATCTTCAGTACTGTGCTCTCTGGTAACAACAACGCAGATCATGCAAGCGCGGTCTCAAATCAAAATGATAGGCATTTAGAGGCCGAGATAGCAGATGTTGAATGCCTCTCATTATTCCTTTTAAGACTACCCTGTCCCAGCTGCAAATATCTTTTGATTGCCCCGTATTTGGTTACACATGCATCATTTTTTTTTTTGGAAAATCCTCACTACGCTACATCTCTTTCGAGCATTTTTCTAGTCGAATTGTCCCATGTACAAAATCCACACATCAAATCAGCTTCCATGCTTATGTCTTGTTATGCAATATTTCCCCTTCAACTCTACGAAAGTAATTCCACTAGTTTGAGATGTACACAACCAAAACCATAAACATGTTTATCTCTAACATAATCACATACAGTTTTAGGATCCACCATGTCACAGAGGCTTCTCACCAGGTAGGAAAGAAGGAGAGCCACCCTCAACCTGGTTCTTCTTTCGTTGAAAGATGTTACTGAGGTTAGGCATAAGGACTTTTTTTGAAACAGAATTTTTCTCTTTTCCTAACTTCCTAACCTCAATAACTTTCTGTGGCGCTTGGTTCTGTTTTTGAATCCTGTAATTATGTGGAGATGATTCTGAAGACATCTCTGTTTCAGCCAGTATCCGAGTTGCAGTTTCAGCTGCCTTCTTTTGCTCTCGTTCTCGCCAC
Organism: Erythroxylum squamatum; assembly: GCA_025629845.1. Taxonomy (NCBI): domain Eukaryota; kingdom Viridiplantae; phylum Streptophyta; class Magnoliopsida; order Malpighiales; family Erythroxylaceae; genus Erythroxylum; species Erythroxylum squamatum. The sequence continues at coordinate 19,319,688 of JAOTBA010000005.1, read as the reverse complement.
CTTCTAAGTTCTCCCTCTACTGCTTTCTTAGCTGCTTCAGCCATCTCTGCCTTCCTCAAAGCCTCCTCAGTTGCAGCCTTCATATCCTCCATTTCCTTCTGCATTGTATCTAATCTCTTGCGGGATTCATTTTCACCAGCCTTCACAGCTTCTACCTGAGCCATGGCAGCTGCAACTTTCATGTCTGCCAATGTGTCAGATTCTTCAACTTTCCGGCTCAAAGACTCAAACTCTTCCCTTGAGATTGTGATCTTAGCATCAGATTCAGAAGTTGAGGCTCGTGCAGCATTAGTTTTTTCAGATAATGTCTTAATCTGATCAAGTGCTCTTGCCTCTGCTGTTTTCGCTTCTTCGGCTTCTTCTAGAGCAACTCTCAACTTCTTCTCCACTTCATCAAGGGAAATCCTGGTAGCTTGAGCTTCCTTCTTCAAGATTTCTGCTTTCTCCTTCATCTCTTCTGCTTCTAGCCTTGCTTTCTCTGCTTCCAGTGACAGTTGGCTGAATGTCGAGATCATTTCTTCAGAAGCCCCTCTTGCTTTTGACTCCTCTGCAAGGGCTGCTTCAAGCTCAGACTTGCTTTTGCGAAGCTTGACATGCAGGTTCCCCGCCAAGGATTCTGTTTCTGCCTCTTTCTCCTTCAATGCAGAATGCTCCTTTTTCACACTCTCTAGCTCCAGCTTAAGAGATTCCACCAAGTTTCGCAAAGAGCTTTCCTCTTCTGCAACTTTCTGCAGTGACTCCTTAGCACCATCTAGTTCTGAAGTGACAGTTTTCACAGAATCCAGATCAGAAGCCTTGGCACTTTCCATCTGGTTTTGCAGAGACCCAATTTCATTCGTTGCTTCAGCCAGCTGCTTTTCAAGACTTTGGGCAAGTTCAGGATCAAACTCCTTCTTCAATGCATGCAGTTTATCAGCAGAAGCTTCCAAAGTAGCTTTATAGGACTGCTTCTGAACATCTTTTCCAGCAAATATCTTCGACTGCTCTTGCTGTGCTTGCAAAGCTGCAAGCTTCACTTGCCCAATTGATTCCTGTAGTGCTGAGATTTCCTTTGAGATTTCACCAACTTTTTCCATATTTGCTTTGGCAGCATGCTCTGCTTCTGTAACTTGGTTGAAGGCAGCAAGCTTTGCTTCCAAAGATGCATCATATTCCCGACGAATTTTCCTTAGCTCTTGCTTTGCAACATCAAGTCCAGTGAAGACAGTGATGTACTGTTCTCTTGTGGATTCCAGGTCCTGCTTCCTAGAACCATCAGAATCAAGGTTGCCATCTTTTGTTAGTTCAATTTGCTTTGCCTGATTCTTTGCAGCTTCTGTTGACTTAATTGCTGAATTTTTTGATTCAGTAACAGCTTCGAGTTTCTGTGACAGATCATCAACAGTTGTTTTAGCCTTCTCCAGCTCTGCAAGTGCTTGGGCCTTTGCAGTTTCGGCATTCTTTAGTTGATCCTTTAACCTATTCAACTCCTTCTGGGCCAGGTGAAGTTGTGTCTCTTTGGCCAAGACTCTCTGCATTAAGAGGAAAAATAGGATTCAAAACAGAATTATCAGCATCGGAACTACCAAGATATAAGTTCAGGCACAGATCAAAGCCTAAAGAAAGTCCACTCTTTATACAACACATGGAAATCACTACAGATAGTATGTATTTCATTAACATTAGTTAAATATGTTAATGATTTATCAAAATGATTCATTCTTATGATATTGTTACAGTAAGTATAAGATGAATGTGCATCTATTAGAAGTAAGTAGTTTGACATGCTTCGAGTATGATGATGGAAAGCTAAGAAACTCTTGTTTATTCAAACCCCAGTTTTAACTCTCTACTGACAAATTATGCTACTCTGAACTACAAAAATTGAATTGCCCAAGTAATTGTTGACTGAAGTACAATAATAGCTCGTGATTCACATGTTCATCTGGCAATAATGATAATCAATAGGAAATTCAAAAACAATCAATGATGTAGCAGTTCAGAGGAGGTTTATTTTGCACAGCCAAGACAAGTCACACCAAAAGGACCAAAGTACCAAATTACAAGAAACTCAGAAGTACCTCAGTTGCATGAGGTTTTGTTTTCCTGATGGCTGGTTTGTCTCCAGAGAAAGCACCTTCTCCAAAGAGGTTCACAGCATCTTTAACTGATTGAAATGGTGCCCTGGTGTCTATCTCTCCCACCTCTATTTTTGGAGAGTCTGTAGCACTTTTACGTTCTTTTGCAACCATAGCGGCTGATTTGCTCTTATGTATATTTTCCGCAATTATTTCCTGTCAAAAGCAATTAAAAATATTCATTCCAAAGTTGAAATGGAACTGTAAATCTCAAGTAACCTTGGGCGAATATGAGCCATATTAAATGGATATTTCATATAAGTCATAGCAGTTAAATCCAGAATCAAGATATAAAACTTACAAGACTGCAGAGCCCAAATACAGCTATATAAAGGATCAGGAAAAGGTTCAGAATCATTATTATTATTCTCTTGTTGTCTACTAATTCATTCAACATTCCTAACTATATCATAATTCTCCCAACAATATTTAAACAAAAATCATTCACAAAGAACCAAATCATACTTGCATTAAGCTTTTAAGCTTGTAAACCTTCAGCGTACCAGTCACTTTGATCGAATCATTCCTTCAAATGAAAATCTTCCTAAAAATTCTTAAGATGATAAACCATAAGCTTAATCAATGTCAAAGTTATATTTCCATTTTCCAACTCCGTTTTGAAAGTCGGATCCTCGCAACTAAACCATACCATCTCTATTGATAAATACTCGTAATAAGAAGTGCGTTTAAATTTTTAGATCAAATCTCCACGGGAACCAAAACGTCAAAAGATCGCAATCAAGAGAAAGGGAAAGACTTGTACAGTTACTAGAGCTGGAAATCATGCACATGCTTTCACGTTCAGCAAACAAATAAAATGAAAATTGGAACAAAAATAGAAAGGGAAACCAAACGAAAACTGGTAAGAACTGAAAACTACGAACAATGGCAAAAGATAATTCAAAACTGCTCACCAGAGCAAACCCTAATGACCTCTTGCACATAAACAAAGCCAAAAGGTGAAATCAACGATCTTGGTAACCGTCTTTCAGTCCCATGATCAATACTGATTCTTGATCATTTTCTTCTCGATCTATCCGAAAGTCGAAAACCCTTTTACTCTTTTGACAAGAACAACAAAACCCACCAAGAAACTTTCAAGCTTTTGCCCTAGGGAAAATTCACCAATGATTTTATTGGCCTTTCGAAGAAAACTTGTGGGTTTTGAATCAAAATTTAAAAAGGCGTAACTTTTGGGGAATCTGCCACAGAACAGTCCCGGGGTCTAGGGACAGACAGAATGGGGCTGTGGCGATTTTCAAACTTCGAAAAGCTGTTTCAAGAACGAAGCGTTCAACAAGCAAGTATTAATATATAGGGAGACATATTGTGGCGTTGGCTTCTGACGATTCTTACTTGTGTTGGGGCTGTGCCTTTCCAATCCGATGTGTAAGCCAACAACAATTGTCTATAATTGATCTCAATCAGCACAAGTTTTGTACTATTTTTGATAATCAACGTTGGCGTGGGACCCCCTATCTTCATTTGCCCTTTTAGACAGAGATATTTGTCAAAGCTCTGAAATTGAATGGAAGGGCAATCTTGTCATATAAGCCAATACATTATAGCATTCACAACGAAGAATTGGATCAAATGGGTTAAACTGTAAAAGAATAACGGCTTTTTCAAGGGCCCACTTTCCAAAGTCTTAATTTTGGCAATATGAACATGGACTGGAAGGTTGATGTCCAAAAAGAAGAGAAAATGTCCAAGAAAGAGACAGGGTTTTATCCTGTTAGCTTATTCTTCAGCTTCGGCAGGGTCTTCACGCAACAAGTCACAACTCTCTCTCTTGCATAATACACATAAATGAAGAAAATTCTGAAATCTGCTCGTCAAGATAGAAGTTATTGCCCATTTAATCCCCCTCTCTCTCTCACTTTTTTTATGGTAAAAAATTCACTTATGACTATAACTTCCATTGAAGTCTGCTAATTTTCCTCAGGTTTATGTTTCGTACAAGAATGATAAATTCTTTCAGGGCCACATCTTAGGATAGAGTCACAAATAATAGCGTTTTCATATAATATCTATCAAGTATGTCTGATGATTAGGGATAAGATTGTGTATTACCGAATCTTATAAGATTTTGTATGTTAGTGAAATTTTTACTAAATTATTATTAGTGTTGAATATAATATCTATAAAGATCATTTGACCATATTAACCATATTAATTAATATAGATGAGGGTCATAAATAAATTGGCTTATTTGAAAAAAGCCTTGTTCTTTAAACAATCTATTTCGTATCTGATTCTACATGGTTCTACTATTCAAGAACTCTTAATCATTCTCTTGAAGCTCACATTCTTTATCATAAATGATCTGCTTGCACAAAAATAACCTAACCTAATAGGAAAATCCCAATTTATTGAGCCTTTCGATACAATCAAATAGGCTTAGGAAAATCCCAATTTATTGAGCCTTTCGATACAATCAAATAGAAAGCCTCAAGGGCGCCACATATGTTAAAACATTGCTCTGAACTTGGAAAATTACAATAGTGTCCTTTTGTGCTATATTTTTTCTTAATTCTAATATCAGCAATCTCTTTATGTTAAAAAGTTACGAGAGACACAAAGTCGCCTGCCGTAAAAAAGTTTGGCGTGTGTAAATTTCTGTTGAAATACAAAGTTACAATTGAACAACGTAAAAAACAAGAGAAGATTGACTTTATGAAGTATGCACAGGTGATAATAAAAATAATATATTAAAACATTGCTCTAAACTTGGAAAATTGCAATAATGTCCTTT
>JAOTBA010000005.1:19257336-19305901 GCA_025629845.1 Erythroxylum squamatum | reverse complement strand
TAATCTAAGCTCCAATTAATACACCCCACCTAACATTTCAATCTAACTTAAATTTCTATTTCTTCTTTCAAATTCTAATCAAAGCAAATTCTAAAAAATTTTAAACCCATAAATCAAACATAATAAACCAATTAAGCAATTTAAACACAAATAACCAAATAAACAATTTAAGCAAATAGGACAAGGCCTAACAATTAGAATACTATCCAAGTCTTCTATTCTTTTCAACAATTTGTTAAAATTTAGAGAAGTTATTAAGAGTCACTACAAACACACAACTCATTATGGCAAATCCACGTACTTCTAGCATGATCCTTGGACTCCATTTGGTCTTCTCTCCTTAATCTTGTACTTTAGCTTCTTTATTATCACTTTACACACCAACATCAAAGTTGCAGATGCATTGGATCCATTGAATGGCTCATTGTCTAACAATTCATCAACAGTGGATTCATTTCTTTCTTTTGTTATTCTTGATTCCTCTACATAGGATGAGATGAAATGGTTGCCTACATCTTTAGGAAAATTTATTAATTCACCTTTCTAGAATCTATTCAGAAGCTCCAACTTGCAAGTTTCTTGGTGCAAGCTGATCCAATTCAAACATAATTCTCCTTGCAACTTCATCATTACACATCTACCAATCAAGAACAGGTTAACAACTTTGGACATGATAACTTATGACACCTACTTCACTAATTGGTGTTGTTTATGAAATCCTCAGTTGAAAACATAGACCATTTATACTTCCAATGCCATTTTAGTAAATATATCTAAAACCTCATAATTCAGCTATGTCATTTGTGTCAACCTCCTAAGTCAGGTCTAAAATCATTAGTTAGAGTGTAAGCCTGCATCAGAAGCATCAAAGAGATTTATGGATTTACAAAATTGGCTTTACATAATTTCTTTCACTTTAGCATTTCAAAGTAATCCTAGCCTTAAAGAGCTTAGTTTATATCTAATATGCAATGGTCATAGATTGAATCAATTTTTATACTAAAACCATGTATCCTTTCCATTGCCAACAAAGCTCTTAAATTCTAAGATGACACTATAATAAAAATGGCATTAGATAATAAGAAAGCACATAGTTGAAACTATAATTATTGTTGCCTTTTTATTAAGATAAAAAAATCATGTTATTAAATAAAGTGACATTGTTATAGGTGGTTTCAAACTATAACAATAGTGATGAATGGATATACCAATAATTTGAGTAAATTAAATGTATTGATGACTAAATAGAAAGACAAGGATTATAAGGAAAACAAGCAAGAAAACTAAGAGCTAAACTCCCAGAGGAACCTTGTGCAACTAGACTTTACAATCAATTGATACTAAACATTAACACACTACTCTAATAAGGTGTTATATCAAACGATTGATGATTGAGAATTAAGTTGTACTCTCCCATCTAGGAAAGTAGCTCATTGAAGAGACATTCCTACTATCTGCTTTTATCCTAAAATAAACAATAGTTCCTTTCCCTCCAAATTTCATACACTAATATTCCAAAAAGAAGCTTAAAAAGCCTTAGACACTACTTACAGCTCCATCTCCTTTTAACAATCTAGCATATGATGCTATAATAAGAAGTAGTGAGCACTCTCTCTGTAAGTAATTAGAGTATTAACATTAGGAAAACATATGATTAGATTATTTAAAGGTAGAAAAACAAATAATACATTTATTACTGGTTAAATACATAAATATTTTATCCCTAGTAGAGAGTTTACCATAGATGACTAACCAAAGAATTCAGGATTTTTTAGGATAACTTGTGGAAACCACACCAGGTTAAACCATAAAACTTTTGGGTATGTATGCCTTGATATATCTCTACAATACTTATTTGAAAAGATCCCATAATTAGCTAGTAAAATTTTCTTTATATAAGAGAAGGAATCATTCTCAAACCATAATTTAGTTCTAAAATCATCCTCTATTTTGATTGTGATCCATCCTCTTACCTGATTCCTTAGTTTGAAAATATGTTGCATAGTCCATAGGGCATCATACTTAGATTCATAAGTCCAAATTTAGAGTGGCTTAGATAGTGGGAATGAATTGACTTCACCTATAAGGGTTCCTTGTCAATTATTATTCTCTAAATCTGCTTGATCATAACAGTTTTCCTATTGTGTTTCAAAGGAATTACCCTGAGCCCCCTTCAACTTTAAGAAGGAATTGTTTTAGATTGATTAAAAAAAGAAAAACAAGAAAAACAAGAATAGAAAAGAAAAGAAGAAAATATATAGTACTATCGGTTTTATAATGAAAGGACCTATGTACATTACAAACAATTTTTTTTGTAATGATTTTTTAGTAAATATCCTTCAATTTTATCACACTTATAGTATTCTAATCAAACTGTACCTAAGCCCTACTGCGACCCCTATAAAGACCTTTTGATTTTTGTTTATAGTTTACATAAGTGGTGAAGATGTGATAATATTGTAAGCATATGGTAAGAGTTCTACTATGCATTGATTAAAAGTTGGATACTTCTTACCCTAAACACTTGTGTGCATTGAGTGAAATCTTGGTAAGGGTGTAAAGGTTTACGCTTTTATGTTTAAGGTGATTATTGATATGACTACTATTAATATTAACTTAGGAAGTTAATTTTAGGATAATGATTATAATTATATGTTAATTTGATTAATATGACATGATGATTTATAGTATGAATGGACAGATTAAGATTAATGATGGATAGATGTTGTAAGATTTATAATTTAGATTATAGTTTGCTTTGAGGATAAGTAAAAGCTTAAGTGTGGGAGTGTCTGATAAATGCATAATTGACCATATTTATGCCTTATGTTTGATGTATTTTCTATTGATATTTTATACTTTTATTTTATATTTGGTGCTTAATTTGTTCAAAGTGAATTCATAGGTTATAATTGCCTTCATGGACCAAAAGGAGAGGAATTCGGGTGAAATTTTTACATAAACAAAGATTTGAAGCAATTGAGAGATACATAGCCATGTAGGTGGTTGTGTAAGTCTCTCAAAATGAGTAAAGTCGATATTTTAAGTATTTTTGGAGATAAATGGTTCAATACACTACTGTGAATTAAACCGTGTATATCCTAGAAACCCTAAATTTTGCTATCTAAGGAAGTGAACGAAGGCAAATAGGAAAAGCAGACTTTTGGAGACGATTCCAGATGTGTAGAACATCCAGAAGGGACGATATTAATCCAAGAATGTAGATAACATAAAGAAATCATCAAAAGATCCATTAAAATACAACATCAAATATCTACCTTACAAGAAAATTCGATAGAAGAGAAAGGAAAATTTAGAATTATGAACTCTTTATTTTCTATTTGTTTTTCTTCCCCTTTATTTTTGATTTTGTTTTTTATTGTGTGTAACTATTATTCCTCTCTTGCCAGATATCATAAACCACTATAGCCAAGCTAGTTTTTAGAGCTTTGTGGTCTGCTTTATTTGACATCCTTATGGTAGATGCCCATTTTATCAATTCATTCCATGAGTGGACTATTTTTCTAGTGTTGAGCTTGTATTCTTCTTCAAATGCTTTGAGTATATCTGCATTTGACCATTATATGGTCCACTAATTCAAGTTGGTTGTTGTAAAGCTCACAATATATTAATGGAATGGTAAACTTGATTATGTCCTTTGTTAAAAGTCTCCCAACTATCCCCAGCCAAAGTGTGAATCCATGTGAGGGGTTGGGATCATTATCCCAGACTAGTTTTCTCCACTTTACTATGTTAACTAGTTCCTTTTAAAGAAAGGTTATGCACGATTTTAAGTTAAATGCCTTTTCTCCATTGGCATTTAAGTGAATTTCATCCTGTTTTGATTATTGGCAGGATGACAGATTGTTCATGATTATTTCCAAACCTCTGCTGCTGTGGTAAGCCATCTCTATTGATTTTAAATGATGAATCTCTTCAATTTTGTATAAAGGACCTTTGTTGTACCAGTTATCAAACTAGAACAATGTGAATCTCCGGTCCCAATTTTGTGGGTTACCAAGTTCCGCATCCAATGCCTAGTTCCCAATATCTACCTCAAATTCCATGACATATTCTTATTGGGTTTTAGTTGAAAGATGCAATTCAATGTATAATCATGCAATTCAAATTCCATGACCTCTAGTATCCATTATTGCTTTGGAGTTTACTTTTGGCATTGAAGATTGGATAGTTAGTCCTCGTCATGCTCGAATTTATTGTAAACCTTTGGTGATAAATATTTAGTATAATCTTTATGATATGTTAGTTTTTGTTTACCTTAATAATTTTAAATTGTCTTTTTTATTTTTATAAAGAAGAGCATTCTTTCTTCCTTCCAGCTAAATATTTCTTCTATGATGACGGTATATTTATTTGTTAATTATCACGTGTTGAAAATTAATTTAATAAAATTCTTGCATAATCGAGTATAATTTATTGTCAACTACTGAGTTCTTCGCAAGTCTTCTTGTCAGGTTGCATTTCTCTATTACTTTACTGAGGCTTTGAAGGAAGGAGCTAAGAATAACAGATCTTTCAAATCCATCTTCTAAAGGTAGTTTCTTTCTTCCTTTTACCAAATTTATCCGTGTTACATGGATCCATCTTTTTTGGCCTCCATATAGTTTCGTGGATTCAATTATTGGGAGTGTCCCTACCCTACAAACAATCTGTTGGAAAGATCGAATGATTTCAATGGTTATTGTGATTTGACGTATGGAATAGAGAACCCTTTGGATATGAATATGATGGAAAGTTGATGGGTTGAAATTGACGATCCCCTGTCTTTTGTTCGCGTTTCTTAGTTTTCAAACGTAACCTGATTATGGTTGTGAAGTTATTGGACAGTTTTAATAGGTCGGACATTCGTGCCCTTGCTTTTTTCATTTATTTTCATTTGTTGGGAATTCTTAAAAACTGCAGTGTTGAAAAAAAAAATTCTTCATTGTGTTTCATTGACAATTTGATATTGGAACTAATGGATCTGAATTTTGTATCCACAGATGGGAATCGGACTAAAAGGAGTTATTCTTGTGTTGCTGTGTTTGGGATTAGATTTGTGATTGATAGGGAAGAGTGTCTCCCTCATGAAGTTAAATATGAAGGAGACACTGTTCATGTTTCCTTTGTTGTAATTAAGGTTGACTCATCTTGGCATTATAGCCATGAAGGTGTTGATCTTGTGGTAAGTTTATGTTCCTTAATTCACTGTAGTTTATTAGAAGTAGTCTTTTTACTCTGATGGCATTTACCCTTGCATTTCTAGAGAACTGAGATAGATAACTATTGGAGCTATTTCTTGTCTTGCAATTGACTAGATCTTGAACACACAATATTTACTCACTCCTTTAGCCTAGTTGTTATTGTTTGCTTCTCTTTTGAGCCTTCAGAACATTATGAAAGGGTTTCAGAAATAGTTTTGCGGTAAATTAAGTAACCACATGGCACAATGGTGGGAGGCTGGCAGCTGGTTTTAGATTGAGACCATTTGTATGCCTTATATTCGTTGTACTTCTCTTTCGCAAATAGGCATTTAGCTATGCTGCTTTACATTCAAGTTTGATTTACTATCCTTGAGTCGCAAGGGGCTTCCACATTAAAATACGCGGTAATTTTTAGCTATGAGATAGAAAGAATCGACTGTAGGTGATATTATGAGCTATACATTATGGAGCATTCTATAACATGAATAATAGTCGTGCAACATTTGGAGGAGGGTTTTGTGAACTAATGTGTTGCATTCAGGTTATTTTAATAGTAAAAGGTATTAAGTTTTGAATATTTATTCTTTTGTAGTCATTTATGACTTCAAAATGTAATCATGGATTTATGTTCTAATGGGGATGTAGAAGCATGACTTATTGACATGTATTTAGTTCATGTTTTAATATATCCTGTATCGTTCCAATAATATTGTCAGATAAAGGTTACTTGGTGGACTATGCTGTATCCAGTTTCTGAGACAGCCAACTAGAATGACAATCGCCTCATTCCCTTTCTATCATAAAAGCCAAATGCTGCCTTCTATTTCATTTTGTTGAAGGAACTAATCAATAGTAGAAACCCAGCTCCTTAGCATTACATGAGCCACTGTTTTTGTTTGTACACGAATGAGCATCAATCCACTCTCTTTATCCAAGCTGTTATTTTCTAATAGTTTTTATTGTTAATGCAGTGAATGAAGCGATGAGCCGTAGGGCAATGCACAAGGCCTTCTATGAATCCGCAGCACTCATAGGTGCTAGCGTTCTCCAAGTTTACCTTCTGCGTCGCCTATTTGGGCGTAAGCTTGGGATTTCCAGAGTTTAGTTAGGCGATTGCTGTGTAATACTTGTTGGACGAATCAAACTTTTGTTAGACTCGTCTCTGTTTGGTAGCTGTGTAAAAGGAATATGTACACGCGCAAGTTTGGAGCATTCAATTATACAGAAATTTCAGTCGAAGTGTTCTTGCATATGAAACTTAAGTTACTATAATCTGGCATATGAAACTTAAGTTAAAACCAATAGTAGCCACGTAACAGCAATGATATGTACTTTTTCTAACATCAATCACAAACGCTTAAGACAAGCAAAGGCCCAAGGAAAATCTAGCCTTTAGATCAATTGGCACTCGTTACAACTTTTTCAGTATTACCATGAAGATGAAATACATTCCACAGGAAAAGCCCATTAACAAGTGCAATATGAAAGAAAAGAATGTCACAAAAGCTCTACAGCTTATACCATACAAAGCAATACCATACAAAGCAAAGACAAGAACAGATCAAGGATTCTTCATAGATACTATAAATGTGTATTTGCTCTTTTCTCGCCACAGCTCAGTTTTACAATACAAAAAACCAAAAAGCAAACTTCAGCAGGTCACAATCACGGATCTACACCATCTGTCTTCTTTAGTAAATATGTAACGGAGTAACGGACAGTTGAACATATTCTCCCCATTGAATCGGACAAGGACCTTATCAAGATTCTGCATGTGGAGTTTGAATGCAGCAGAACCATTTTTTCTGTAGAACAATCATGACCAAGTCAGAGAAGATAACATACCATAGATTTTCATGTCCCCATCAGGTCCAACACAATTCCTTATTATTCATCAGATGGTAAACATAAAATTAGTAGCTTATCATTGCATGAATATTACATGAAATTCTAAATCTAAAGCCTTATTAGGATCATAAGACTAATACCAATCAAATAGATCATCAGACAACTTGCACACCATTTTGAATGTAAAGATTACATTCACACATCATTGTCAATGTAAAGATCTCATTCTTCAAGGTCCTCACCTGAACTACTAACATGACATGCAGATTTTAGTGCTTGTCACTCATACTCTTGTCCAATATCTTCACCGTGACAGTGTACAAAAACATATGAAGAATAAAACACGACAAGCAAGCTACTTTAACTAAATGGAAACAAACTCTAATCATATGTCCTTTTAAATGCCTGTAAGTGCATGAGTCCTGTTTTTACGAAAACAATAAAGAACAAGAAAATAGTGTGAACTTACAGTCTGAGGCTTGGCAGCATCAGCTGCAGATTTCATATGATGATCAGCTTTCCCTGGTGACTCTGGTTTGCCACCTGTCTTTTTCTCATCTCTTGCCTTGTTGAATATCACAGTAAATCCCTCAGCTGAAGCAGGATCATTAACATCCCATTCACCAAATTTTGGCAAAGGCCTGCCTGTGTCCTGTTAGGAATATAAATAAGAGCTCCCCTTGAGAAACCCTGACGTATGTATAGCCAACAAAAGCCACATATTGAAATAGTACACAATCTCATGTTGAAGTACATGCTTATGATTAAATTTGTAAACAAGAATTAAGAGAAACCGCCCAGAACTTAATAAAGTACAAGCAGAGCTCTGGAATAGAACATATAATCAATTAAATAACAACTAAAAGATCACTTTAGCACGCCAACTGCCCCCAATGAGCTAAAAAAGAAAAAGAAAATCTCAACCCAAAAGGAAAGATGGCTGATAATCTGGGAATAATCAGGAACTGCAGGGAATAAACATAAACATACAAAAAAATCTTAACAGGCAACATTATAAAGACAACCCAAACCTTCATATATGTTAGGAACAATCTACATTCATTATCCTCCTATATGTTCTCCACAACTCTTGCAGCGTTCCCTTAAAAAACAAAAACGTCCTCCTTTTATCAGAATAATAAACATAGGCACAAAGCAGTTCCAAAGCTCCCTGGCATCCCAACAAGCGGCTACTTATTTTTTTCTGCTTTCAAATTCTTTCCAAAAGATGTATTTGTATTCATACAGTCCCCGCCTTCCTTAAGATCTGATATAATTCTGAAGGGAAGCTCTAATAAGAAAATTTAAGCAGTAACAACAACGAGAAAAAAGGAGAATGAAGACAACACAAGAATCAGACAGAACTAGAGGTAAGCAACGCTGATCAAACTATACCCAGTAAAAGATAGACGTGGACAACTCGAAGACGAAATCAATGAAATACAAGACAAAAGAAAATCACATTAGGAGAATCATCAAAACAACAAATCAATAAAGACAGAAAGCACCGAAAAACACTCGAAAACATATCACAGGACAAACTAAAAGAATTTATCAAAGCCCAACAGACACACATCAAAAACGCAGACAAAAGGAGAGCACTAACATACCGACATGAAATCTAGAGAGAGGGGGAGATACTGGTAAATGAGAGGGAAAGAGAGAGAGAGAGAGAGCGAGAGGAGTGGCTGGGCCAAAAATGGGCCTTTTCGTGTTGGAAAACGAAATAGAATAATCTAAAACGGTGACGGAAAGATGTCCATCATCGCCAATGACGTGGCAAGTGCTTAGAAGGGATGAGCTGGCAGACGGCGTGATTGGAAGATAGCTGCTGCTCTGTTCGTCTTAAATTACTTATAAACACATATACGGAGAAAAGGACAAAATGAAAAAGGACCCAAATATCCAGGCGTGGTTCTAATTTATTATAATTTGGATATGTTCCAAAGGAAACTACTAACATATACCACAACCCCTCCCTTTTGTCTTCTGTTTTCTTTAAAGATACAAGCAAAAGTTTTTGGATACTTCGGATCTTACCTTTAATGCAATGCAAAAAAAAAATCAACTGGGCCTTGAAGGACACACTTCATATATATATATATAACAAATGAAAATGGTGTTACTTCATATATATAAAACAAATGAAAATGATGTTTAGATATTAACATTGTAGCAAATGGCGGTTGGTTGGTTGGTTTTCCTTAGATACAAGCTTCATTTTTGGCAAAAGACCAAAATTGATGTACATTTCCTAGCCCGTTGAAATATTCTTGCAGAACGTTGCCAACCTCACAGAAACAAATGCTTGCTTCCCAATTTTCCTCCAATTATTCTAATTCCTGTTCCCACCAAAATCAATTCTCCACTATCTGCGTAAAATTTAGTTAGTAATCAGACTTTGATATATGAAAGGCTAAAAATTATGCAAAAATAGGAACTCACATGTACAAGAACCGGAATGCAGATTGTTGGCGATCACTCGAAAAACATCATCAAGCTAATCTCTCTCGTTAACCAAAACCAAAGCCTTCACTCGCTTCATGTATGGCCAGCAGTAACCGTTCCTGAAGCTGCTGCTTAGAGGTATACTCCGGAAGGTCCAGCTGATTGAAGCTGAAAACCAAAAAGAAGACAAATTAGATCCCACAAGCAGAAGAGCATTTGTCCAACGTCCTAACCATCTTCTGTTCTAAACTAACCATGTGTGAGCTGAGGGCAACCGTTCAGGAGACCCATACGCCTTGTGAATCTGAAATCTTTGAGGACCAGAGATGCCCTGCAGGGCTTTGAAACCCTCCAGTGGAACCTGAACCACCAACATATTGGCAATTGACGTATTAAATATAGTCATCTAGGGCATTTTACACGGTGGAAATATTGCACAAAGCAACTTTGATGAATCATGTTAACTATATTCCATTAGTAGCAAAGGAATATGGAAATTTGACAGATAACCTTTGATGTCCCAGTTACAAACTGCAGCAACCTTGCCATGTCTTCCTTGCTGAAACCTTTAACAGCCTCCCAAAACCATTGAACAACACCAGATGCTGCAGTATAGCCTGTGTACTCGGTGTTGGCCTTTAGATCCTCCACTGCGAAGACCAGAAAAAGATTAACAAGAAATCAAGCCAAGCAAATTTTCAAACAAATTCACCAGAAAGCCAACTCACAGTCTATTTCTGGAAGTCCACTAATTAGAAGCTCAAGCTCTTTATCATTGAAAATGGATATAAGTTGTCGTGGAACCAATTCCTCAAAACCTTCAAGGAAGGAATTGATTTGAGGGTGGATTGCATTTGTCAGAATGTGATGTGCAACAAGATCCACATACTCGTGCTTTGTTTCTTCAGTAACCCTTATATTTCTTCCTCCAGGTTTAAGTTCATAATCAGTAACCTTTGTCAAGCAAAACATTGTAAAAAATTAAGTCAAAACGTATAAATGGAAGGACGCAGAAAGATGAAATCTCTCAATTGAGTTTACCAGTTAAAGATGAGCATAATACATTCTAGGAATAGAAGTACCTCAGTTTTCTCATATAGGATGTGCTTCTCCTCGTCAGCATCCATACTGAAAGTCAAGTCAGGTACATCACTTGCGTCATTCTGCAAAATACGAAGACAAACAAAATTTGTTATAACCTGAATCAAAACACGTGGAAGTGTGCCGAATAACAAAAAAATATTAAGTTGTAGAATTTATCAAGAGTCTCTGACCTCCAACATCCATTTCAAATTCTTGTAATAATCTGGATCAACAGCCTCTATGTCGTGATATGTAACCTTTACACCGAGAATATGCTTGTAGAAAGACCGAGTAAAATAAACATCCAACAGTTGTCCATCATACAGTGCTTTAGCCACCTGTGAACAAGACAATGTCATGTTGATCAATTGACCAACACCACACAATAATAAACAGAGCCCAAAAAGTGCAGCTGAGAGACTTACCACTCGGCCCACAAACTTGAAATAAGAAAGATGTTCAGTCTGGTAGACAGAATTAGGGTTTGGCTGGAAAGTTGCATTATTCCCCACAGTGGTGAAAAGCAGTGCTCCCTTGTCAAATATAACCCTTGAAAGTAATTGATACCATTCTCTGGTTAGACCCCCAGCATCAATACCCTCTTCACCTTGAAATTGTACATTTAGCCTTCCTTTGAGATCCAGACTAGATCGCATTCTCAACTGATTATAGGAATCCTCCAAAACATATGCCCTTCTAACACTTATCCGCAAAGGACCAGAGAGCTGTTGTTCATGCTGCTGCCTTATTCTTGTGCGGAAGTATGCTCTCTTGTTATCAAAATCAATGAGCCTTGGTGCCTTAAGCATCATACAAAGTGATTTCTCCAACAAACCAGGATTCTGTCTTATGAAAGTATTCAAAAGTCGACGGTGCTTCTCAGCAAACCTGGCAAATGTGACTGCACCATCCAGTTTTCGGTGTGAATCGCCACTACCCATGATCAAGGAGTCAGAACTTCCAGCGGACTCTTTGACTTCTGTTGCAGTGACATTGGCATGATCTTGCTGTATAACTGACTGATTTGCTTGTAACTTTTCACATAAAACAAAGAAAGCTTCAATGAAAGGAAGGAGTCTCTGGGTTCCGGGAGGAAGAGGAGATAATGACGTCCCTTGAACATGTTCAACAACATTTATAGATGTAGTTTGACTCAAAGCATTCTGACCCAGCTGTGTCTCAGTCAAGCCTATACATTCACTCAGTTCTCGCCATAACGGCTCAAGTGCAATGTTTAGGCTCCACATGTTATCTTGCTCTTCTGGTTCCTCGTTGCTCTCAGTGCCTTTATTCTCATTTAGACAAGATGAAATGAGTGAGCTAAGTGCCTGTAGCACACGTAGGATTGCTGCCCCCGCCATGGAACCAGCGCTAAGACCTAGCATGTGCGTATTTCTGAGTGTAACAAGTTCATTGACAGCTGAACAGCTCAAACCATTAGCCAATTCAGAGAGCTCCCCAATAAAGAAGATACGGTGAGTTGCAGCAACTGAGGCAAGTTTCTTTAGTACTTCTCCGGTTAGTGTATACACTTTATCGGATAACCTGGACAAGATATTGGGAAGCTAAGAAACCGACAGTCTACTTAGGCAAGAGAAAACTGATGAAGAAAACGATACGACACAGAAAAGGAATAATTGCATAATAGAAAAAAAGGTAAGATCAACAATGGAGGAATGGTCCACATAGTATGCCAGGTAAACAAAGGAAAAAAAAACAGCAAAACGGTTAAAATTCACAAGTGCTGAAACAATACCCATCGCGACCAAGAAGGCTGCACAGATTGCGTAAATCAGATTGTGGCAGCTTCAAGAAGATACTATATGTATCAATGCTCGTCTTTCCATCAGAGGAACATATGTGAGCATCAGCAGGCTTATCCTCTCGACTTGAATTGGGTTCAAGAGAAGGATCATTGCAGACATTCTCCGAACCTTCACTTGTAGTTGGTTTTTGGGAATTTTCAGCCTGTACAGATTGAACCGAGGACTCTACCTTAGATGCTGCCATATAAACTACTACTTGGAGTAACCCCATGACCTGCATGATAAAACACATCATCATCAGGCTTAAAAAGATAATTGAGCAAGAAAATGGAACTGGCTACCAAACTCTGGCAACAAAAAATGAACCCTCCTATCAATCATATGTTCAACTTGAAAAGGATAAATGGAAACAGTTTCTAAAATCAGTTAAACAGGAGATCCCTTCTACCTGTTCAAGATGGGCAGTGCTGCGCAAAAAAAGTGGTCGATTCAAGAGCTTCAAGAACAATATTAAAGGAACATCATTTGTTTCTTCCAAAGGATTTTCCAAATCAACTCTATCCTCTAGTTTCTCCTTGCCTTTGTCCATCTTAGCTTCTAATTTTGTACCGAACGACTCTACAAGTGAAGGATCCATGTGAAACAGCATATTTGCAATAGATGAATGATGTGTTGCCAAATATGTCAAAATCTCAAGAATGCGACGCAATACCAATGGGGGAAGACCTGTTGGTCAACAAATCATGTATTACTAAATTGACCCACAAATGAATAGAGGTAAATGTGATCAGAGAACATCAGAGAACTACCATCCAACAACTGTGATCTACAATAAACAACATTTGATTGACAGCCATAAAGCCTTTGAGAATTGATTCTTGCCAATCCACTCACTGACCCCTCCACCTCTGGTTTGACCATATCCAGCAAAAGGCGGACTAGAGTTGCCCTTGTAACACTATGTGCAGAAAGGTTTAGGAGAAGCCGCTGAAGAAGGCCTTTCCCAAGGGGCTACAACCACAGAAATAAAACTAAGCTTTATTTGATACTGGATTAGAGATATAAAAGTAAACACTGAGCAATAGGAAGACTCCACTTATCAAAGTTCAGAAAATTCGAAGAGTATTACAATATTATAATGTAAATTAATCCAATATATGAAAAGACAATGCAAGATAGCTACTAAAGATTCAAAAGAAAAAAGAATGCACAACTCCCAGCATCCAAACTAGGTAACCACTGTAAGAAAGAATCACTTACCTGCGCTAATCGTAGAAGGTTGATTAAAGCTTTTAATGCCTTGGCATCCAACAGTGGTTCCCCTTCTATTTCCTTCACCTTTATGCTATCTGCAATTACGGAAGCTGCCCTTCTACCTATACTAACTCCAACTCCTCTGTCCATAGCTGTCTGTCTATCAAGACCCAAACCATTTCTACGAGTCAATCTGTGGCTGCTACCAAATAGGCTTCGAGCCTGATAATGACTCATTGCTCTATCCCTTAGCATTTGTGCTTCAGCAAGTAATGGTGAAGGTAGTGCTGATAACACTGCTTCTGAAGAAGTCAAAAGCACCTGAAGCAAACACAAACATGTTATCACAGCCAACTATTAAGCATCAGGTGAAGTTCAAATTACAAACCTCCTCTCGCAAATCAGCAGGGAAAGTAGCAATTATTGAAGCATTATCCATGTCAACAGGCTGTCCTTCAGCCTGCTGTGCAATCCTCTGCACTCTTTGTTGTGCCAAAACTTCTGCTTGGATATCTGGAGGAAGAGCAGCCAAAAATTCAGGATCAATATCATCAACGGAAGGTGGCATATAAGTTGGAGGTTGGACAGATTGAGCTTGCTGGGAAGCCAAAACTTCTGCACGTAAATCTTCAGGTAAAGCCTCCAGGAAGGTTGGATCAATTGAATTAGCACCAGTAGCCTCGTTATTGATGCTTGTTTGGTATGTCGGATTAGCACCATGAGCAGCAGCCTCTTCTTCCCTGGACGAGCCTTCATCCTCACCATGTTCAGAAACAGGAATGGGTTGCTCAGATGAGTTTACCTGAGCATCGACACCATTCATGTCAACATCAGTGCTTGCACAATCCAGATTGGGTATCTCCAGACCAGGACCACCAGGAGTATCGGAATGTCCATCTGTTTTTGAAGATTCACTACAACCCACATCTTCAACAGGCAGATCATTGGTACTAGCAGGGACTTCAGAACCTCCATCACATGCTGCTGATGTGTTGATATGTTCTACCATTGTGTCTACTTGATCACGTGGGATGCCCTCACCTTCCCCAACTTCCATGCTATCATGCCCATTTGATGTACCACTCAAAGAAATTGGCTGAATCAACATCGGCTCATCTACCTGTAAACAACCACCTGCATCTTCCTCTGTAGATTGATGGTTGACTTGCCCGAGGCAAGGAACAATTTCAGTTGTTGGATTAAGCTGCTGATCCATAACTTCATTACCATTCTCTTGTTGGTGAACCTGAGTTTGGTGACTGCTGATGTTATCACCTTCTACCACTAGTTGGCCATCATCGGATGGTTGATTCCCCTGTACTTCAGAATTCTGCAACTGTATTTCAGTAGGAGAACTGCCTGAAGATATACCTCGCAACTGAGACAAAAACTGTTCCTCCACTGCTTGAGCAATCACAGAAGCTTGGGCTCCTCCTTGTGGCTGACCATCATCAGTCCACCGCCCATCACCTCTTCTCCCCTGTATCTGTAATGAGTACATACCTAAAGAATAATCGGTCAAAGGAGGAGGTGCTGCACCACCTAACCTATCTCCAAAAAGGCTGCTTGGGACATGATCATATGGAAGAATAGGAGCATCAAACATGTAGAAGTGAGCTACATCGAAGCTCCCAGCTGAAACAGCATCTAAATCTCTTGAGGATTGCCCTCCTGTTGACCACATGGACACCAGATCGACTGATTGGGATGGTCTTAATAACAAAGGATGCTGAAATCCATTTACTTCCATCACTGATCGGTCAAAGGAAGACCTACCACTTTGACGGCGACGTTCAAGACCCAAAGGCCTACGTAGACCAAAGAGGTCATCTACATTCACTCCTTCAAAAGGCTCAGCCGCCACATCTATTAGCCCACTTGCAGCTCCAGGCTGTCCAAGTACCTGCAAGTGGTCTAACCCATCAAGGGCTTCCCTCCACCCTACCTCTATGACGCGATTCTCATGAAAATCATCATCCTCTTCGTCGATCATGTCATCATTGTAGTCATCCCCCAGACCATTATCATCATGGTCATCCGCATCTGTATCAGCTAGAGACATCATTCCGGCACCATCTTCAGCAATATCCTCATCTTCATCCTCCCCTTCATCATCGTCCTCATCATCCTCACCCTCATCTCCCATGTCATCGTCTTCATCACCCATATCATCATTGACCCTATTTTCAACCCGGAAAGTCATCTCAATCTGGTCAGTGTTGTGTAGAACACCACCTTCCATTTCTTCACGCATGAAATCCACCCCAATCTCCATCTCAGGGTTAGTTGGCATTGTCTCCTCTACTTCTATCCTCATATCTTGCTCTGAAGTTTGATTTGGACGTGCATCATGACTACCCGCAAACAGAGAATTTCCTTGGTGCCGCTGCTCTTCCATCTGCTCATGATCAGTGTGCTGTTGTGTGCCACCATTGTTCTCATTACGCTCTACTGTCTCAGCAGCTGTAGTTGTCTGATCATCAATTCTACCACTTGGCACTATGCTTTTCTTCTTCTCAGACTTGAGAATCTGATCACTAGCATTAGCAGCTCTTGTCAGACATTCTAAAGCCTTGAGTAGAAGATTAACAATCTTAGGAGTGTCAGGATGGTCTAAATCAATCACTTGAAGAATGCCAGTTAGACAACGTACAATGCCTGCATCAATCATGCTTTTTGCTATATCAGGTGAGCATCCAGAACCAGGTAAGTTGGTAGAGGAAGCATTTTTTGACAATATCGAACAGACCAAATCAGCAAATGCAAAAACCTTTTTATCAGGTGACAAAATGCTTTTACTTGAATTGCTTTCCATGTTTGAAAATGAAGACATGGCTTTCACAAGTTCATTAATCACCCTCCTACGACCTTCACCAGATCGTCCACACAGAACCACCAAGAACCATGAAGCCTTTTCAGATAACTTATCTCTCCATTCATCAGGACCAACAGACTTATCTGTTGATATTGGAAGCAGTCGATGTAAAACATGATGAATTATCCCACCATGCCCAGGATTATCAATCTGGTTAGATCCCCGGAGTTGACACGTCTCCAAATCCCGTCTCAGGATAACCCCAACTGCATGTACATATGTAAGAAGAATATCACTCAGTAATTTCAGAATAAAAGTGACCTTAGCAAGTGCAGCAGATCTTTCCGACTCAGATTCTTTTTTCCTTGTTTCATCAACCTTGGATTTTCCCTTCATCTTCATAGCAGGTTCATCCACCTCCATGGCGGTCAAGTCACTATCACATCCTTCCTGACTTTTTGGTAACGGGTATTTCAAGACAATGTCAAGTAGCTGATCGAGTACTTGAGTAAGGTTAGGTGGAATCTTCTTATGAGCCTTGGTACATTTACCTGAACCATCATGTATCTTATTTTCAGAAATTCGGACAGATTCCTCAGCACCTGATACTTTGGATTTGTCCTTTTCCTTCTCTTTTTCCTTAGATAAGACCACCAATGTCCTGCCTCCCGATGATTCCAACTGACAAACTGCAGTTGCAGCTTTCATGAAAACCACAGGATCTCTAGAGATAACAGGTGCCATGGATGTCAAGAATGTTCGCGGGGAGATACGCCCACCATGCCTGTTTCCACTTAAAGTTTGCCGTATCTCCAACTCCATGGCAGTTTGCAAGGTCTGAGGATCTTCAAGAAGATGACGAATGATAGCAGATACAACAGTATCATATCCAGGGAAGAAACAAGTTCTTGGAAGATTGAAAAGAGTAGCCAAGCCTCCCCATTCAAGGAATTGCAATGCTAGAGCATGAGTTTTTGTCAAACGGGCACATAATTGTAGAACAGCCTGCATAATCACAGCTGGAACATGCTCTTTCATCAAGTGACAAGCGACTTGCAGGACCTGATGGCTCTCCTCAATAGTCAGGTAACCAGTGGACTTCCCCAACATTTTTTCAAATGCATTGCAAGATTCTTTTTCAGGGACATCAGGTGCAATTTTTTCCTCCGCAACAGATTCTGGGGCTGATGAAACTGGAAGAGAATCTGTTTGACTTCCTTCTTCAGTGACGGAAGGGATTTTAGGCCTAGACTGCAACATGCTATCCAAGATCAACAGCAAACAACTAATGCATTTTGGTACAGCTATCTCATTTTTTGGAGCATTTCTATCCTTGAAATTCATCAAAGTACCTAATACAACAGATATAATACCATTCTGTGCAGCAATTTCTCTTACAGCTCCATCCTCACAAAGAAGCAAAGCTAAAATACGTGATGTGATACTAAGTGCACTGGAGTCTGAACAAAAATCCAATGGGCAAAGCTTCAGCTGCTGAATAAGATAGGATACCACCTTCAACCGATCTTCCCCTTTGCTACGATTGCAAAGTGTCATGAGCAAATCTGTCAACGAAAAAGCCATTGCATCATTACTTTGGAGCAACTTCACAGATGCGGTAAGAATATCTTCAACAGGTGGTGCTTTCAGTTTCCCTTCTTCAGTCTGGGAATCTACTGACTTATCCACATTATCAACCTTGGAGCCTTCTGATGAATTTCCCAGTGACAAAGCAAGAGCCCGAGCCAGTTCATCATCCTCCTGCACAGGATCATCAGCATGACTAAACAACCATTCCATGGCCATTTCAACACTATTAGTTTCTACCCTTCTCAAAGCTTCCTCTGCTCGTGCTCTTGTAAAGCCCATCTCAACAATTGTTGCAATAGCAGCTTCATCAGGAGGTGGGGGCACAAACCTTTGGTTTGTACTTCCCCCAACACCACTGCGGTTTCTTTTGATATCTCCAACACCAGAATAAATATATGTAACAAGAGAAACAATGGAAGCAACAAAACCTGGGTTACAACTCGGGAACATGGGATGATTCCAAACAGGTAGTACCACATCCAGAACCTGTGATTGCAGCATACGTACAAAGACTTCAGGATCTCTAGGAATAGGAAACAGCCCAATAGATAAACCAACTGCAACTGGTTGAACAAGTAACTGAGCCTGGGATGCAGAGGTTGGAGATAGAAGCAAAGAGGAATTAACAAAATACTCAAGCACACGACAGTAGCTTTGTAAAGTGTCAAGCAACCATGAACTGTGGGACAGTTTAGGTCCTTCACTTGTCTTCTCATGATCAACACCATGTGATGGAAAAGGGTAAGGTAATGTCCACAACAATTGGCTTGTGGCTTCAAATGTAGTGAGCAGCTCCTTAAAGGTTCCTTGGACATAGAAATTATTAACCATTGCTGTGTAACAAGTACGACGTCTGCTATCAAACAATAGGGCAGCCATGTCATCCACAATTTTTCCGAGATATCGACACTTTACAGACAGTGACATATCAAGCCCAGCCGTAGAATATCCAGAGAAACTCAAAGCCTCAAGAAATATTTTAGCCAAAGCAGTTCCAAGTGTCTTTGAAGCTGAACTCAATAATCCTACATCAGCTCTACGGCGGTTTGGTGATGTAAAACCCTTAACCAATGCTGTGAAGAAAGAGCGCAGTGTAGAAGCCAACCTGTTAAGAATTTCCTGGACAAGAACATCAGGACTTTTCTTTTTCACATCCTGCATAGATGTCTCAGGTACATTTGATGGAACTTCAGATTCAATACTTAGAGCATCCAGGTGCCGGCCAGTCCTACCACCACGTATGCGAGCCAAACCGTGTCGACTACGACGATGTAAGCCTTCACCTGAACGTAGTACTGACAAAAACTCACGTTCGCCACCCCAAAGTGACTGAGAGCCATTCCTTACTGAAATTGGGTTCATGTATCTCACAACAGGAATATTTGCATCATCGTCACTCTCTCTTCCAACAGCATTGGATGCAGATGCATCATTACTCTCAACTTCCAGCTCTGTATGCTTCTTCTCATCCACTTTGGAGTCATTAAACAAAGATATCTGCCAAATTACTTCCCGGTACATCCTCCCAATATCCTTTAACACATCTGCATCTGCAGCACCCAATTCTGAGACAACAGTAGAAGTTCCCTTCAGCAAGAAATTGGAAAGAGAGAGCATAGCCTCCAAGCTAGAAAGACATCTCAGAACCTTCATCTGCTCAATAGTATCTACCACAGCAAGTTGAGTTCCTCCAATTGAAGCTAAGAGTTCATTTGTTGATTTGAGATGTTCTCTCATGAATGAGCACACTGCCCGAGCCAAAGAAGCAGAATGCTGTTGCGAAAAATTCTTGAAGGCAACAGAAATACTTTGGCCAATTGACGTATATAAAGGCATTAAAGGCAAAGAAAATAATTGCAGAACAGCTTCAATCCCCTTCTTCTCAACAAAGATACGGCAGGTATCACCATTCTGAAGGATAGTTTCAAGAAGACGAGCTGCATTGCTTACACAATCAGGTAGAAATGCCTCGATGTTAACTGTTGAAGCATCAGAAAACTGCTCGGTAGTCTGCACTAAACTATCAGTCTTGGAAGATTCCCTTTCATCTGATGGAACCAGACTCTTTTCTACAGCATCAGTTTCCATGGGAACTGAAGTAGAGCAGGATGGCACATCAGTAGATGTGCAAGAAGCATCGACACCAGATCCAATTTTTGCAATAGTATTCAAGATCTCAATCAGCATATCCACTCCAGGTCCACGTAGAGAAGAAGCATGACGCATGAGTTCGTCCAGTCCACTAGACAAGGCTCCTGATATCTCACCAGCAAGGGCACGCAAATATGTTCTAGAAGTAAATATTTTCACAAAACATCTTAAAGCATTGCGGTCTTTTACAGCCTGGAGACCATTGTTGTTTAGGCACAAAGCATCCAAACATTGAGGAATGCACATTATTGCTTCTGCAGAGCAAAAGATGCCATCCATTATGGCATCCAAGAAAACAGATGGAAGACCAACTGCATCTAAAACTGGAAAACAGGTAGGATCTTTGTGAATCAAATCACTCATGACAGTAGCTGCAAGTGAAAATACACCTCCGCCAAAATCTTTTGCTCTTCTAAAGATGATACATAAGCACTGTGGTAACACATTCTCCTCAGATCCATATACACGGGAAGTGTTCCCAGGGGCGTACATGCCAAGGGATATAGCCCGTAATAAAGCTTTCATCAATAAACGTCTGTGATATGAAACTAAAGCTTCAGAATACAGAGGATGTATATTATCTAATTCTGAGGAAGCACTACTGGTGACTTGCAAGTTCCTCTCCACAAAATCTGAATCTTCAACTTGCTGCTTTGAACTATTTTCAACATAAGACACTTCTAATTTTAGGCGAGAGATAGTATCATCTAAACCACCCAACTCTCTAAACAATGCAGCAGCAGGATTACTGTAATCCATGAATGCCTCCAGGATCTGCACAGCAGTTCCAACCAAATGCAAGTGCTGAGGATCTGTATCTTTGAGCAGGGGTAGAAGAGTAGGAATAAACCCTGCTTCTCGCATTGCTGAACAACCTGATGAAGATGAGACCAAAACAGTAACAAGAGATAACAAAGCCTCGGCAAAAACCACAGACCACTTAGAAGTATCACTGACAACAGAATCAATGGCTTTCTGCATAAGGCTGGAGAGTATGCCACGGTGCCCACCAGATGTAACAGCAGCCAATACAGTAGGTTGCCGGGACCGATCTTGAGCAAGAGCAACCAATGATAGCAAGCACAAAATTCTAATTTTCTCAGGCACGGCATCTTCGTAGCTCAGTAAGGAAACTAATTCATTCACAAATTCAGGCTCAGAATTAAAGAAAGAAACTAAGTCATCAGCATCACTGCTTGCCTGAACAAGAACTATGAAGGCATATAGACGAATACAAGTGTATTGTTGTCGAGAAGCCAATGAACCAAATGCCCTAGCAAACCGCAGTCTTGTCAACAGTGAAAATCTTAACTTGGGTGGTACATTATACTTGGCCACCAACTTACTCAAAAGTTCTAAATCAGTCTCTGAAGCATTGTTGATACCTCGCAGGTGAATAATTTGCAAACCTTGTGTTGACTGTTCTGTTGCACTTAACTCACTCGATGACTCATTCAATGCATAATACTCAAAATGGAGGGTGCAACCCAACTCATAAGCAACAGGGTCACACCAATTAGGTACAGTGCATGCAATTAATCCAAGACCCTCTTCTTTTCCACCCCAGCCTTGTGCAAGAGAAAATAGCTTTGCATTAAGAGAAGTATCTCTAATAGTATACTTGCCAATTGTTTTCTTCAAAAAGGCAGCTAAAGTTTGTAGGCAAGCCTCAATCACATCTGCATCAGTAGAGGCAAGAAGGGACGAAAGATGCTGCTGCAAAAAAAGAAAGGGGAAGAATCAATACTTGAGGAGAAATTAGGGGAGACAAAGAATACATAAGAATTGTTCAAAGACATTCATGAGAGACATCAACCAAAATATGGAAGAAAGAGTGTGGTCACTACAGGGCCATTAGATAAAATATAAGGGAATATCCATTAACCGCATGAAAATGAACTTCTTAAAGAAAGAGATACCTCATAAGAACTATAGAAGTGCTTATTCGTACAGTTCTCCAAAATTATCCTGATAACACGGAGAATTTGAAGAACAGCTTCCTTTGGAAAGGGAGGATCAGATTCCAAAAAATTATCCTCAACCTGCAAATCTTTTCTTGGCTTTATGTGCTTCTCAAAAAATGAATCAAAATGGTTAAAAAGATCAACCCAGTGATGAAAATCTCCCTGCACCAGCAACAGTTGAGTCAATGGAGCTTAAAACAAATAAAAAAGTATACAAGCATCCACAAGTCATCAAATAAGGTTTTAAAGACCAGAAACACAAGGTTCAATACTCACCTTATCAAACTCCCAAACAAAACCTTTAAGGGATTCTTCTATATTCTCAAGAGGAGTGCTAATGACACTGTTGATGAATGATTTGACTTTGGGAGGCTGATATAAAATAGACGGTGAAAATGTCAGCAAGGCCTCTTAAATTGCTGGGTATCAATTGCAAAAGAAAACAAACCAACTGTAACAGGAAATAAAAATTCTAGCTCTTGCAAATAGTAGTATATTCTAAAGTAACATGATAATATCTCTCTTATTATTTTTTAGGGTAAACTTTCCAAGATATGTTAAAGTGTCATACATCCATTAGAGAACGTACATCCCCATAATATATCATCAGAGACTAACAATAAGGAATTCAACAAGCCATTAACCAAACACTGTACAAACTAGAAGTGAGTTTCAACATAATTAATCAATTACTTTAGAATGTCTTGTAGTGCAATTAATAATAGATTCAACTAGTCATTTGACAAAGAGGAATAAAAATTCAAACAAGTTTCAACATAATAACCCAATGCCATGCACTTTCTTCAATCACCTTCATGCAGTTGTCTAGTGTAAATTCAAAATTTCTTAATTTGAACCTGAATATAAGATTTAGAAAACTCAGTTTTTTGCTTCTTTTTCTCTAAAACTTCGTTTTCAACCAAGAAATAAAATTAGGTTAGAAACCTTGACCAAAGTTTCTTTCATTTCAAAGCATTCCCTCAAGTATATCCATTCAAAGTGAGTTAGAAAAGGGAGACACGGGCATAAGTTGTCAATCCCGTTTAAGGTTCAAGCAAATTTTTTATGAAGTAGATAAATCACCGAATGAGAAAAAAGACAGACCACCAAAACGCATAAATGAAGAAACAATTTCATCAACATGCTAAAACAACTTACGAGCCTTAAGAAGAAAAAAGCATCTGGGTTATGATATAAATAAAAGATCACCCAGCAAACAAATCCTTCTAAGTTGATAACTACCAACACGGACGACAACAGCAATCCATATATCACACCCAAAAAATACAAGTTCATCACTAAATAAAAACTCTTTTCAGATTTTGAATCCCTACACAAGATGCTCAAAACAGCAACTCACAATCACAACTACTGAAAAAAATGAGTTGATGCGGTCGTAATCTGACAATAATTATAAGTAACCAGGAAGAAGAAGAAAGATAAGAACTCATTAAAAAAAATCAGAAAAGAACCATCAACGTAAGAACACTGATGATGATGAATTATAATTTTAAAAAATGACGACCGCAAGGCAAATTTCCAGAAAGAAGCAAGACGTGTAAACATATCAAGAAATGGAGCAGCTTTGCACATATATGACCAAATTCACACAGCCTGAAAACATCATTCAATCAACAACCGCTAACAGCGCGCAAATACAAAAACAAAAGGTTATCAAATCAATTTCAACTATCCATAACAATCGCACTTCAAACAACACTAAACCGTCACAAACCACAACTTACACACACCCAAACACTTACACAGAAAAAAACGGAGTGAAAGGAATTTACTAACCACTTCTAGAGACCTCCGCCGCTTAATCTTCATGGCGAATCAGAGAGCATTACACGAACAATCAAAATCGATGGAGTATAACGATCAATTCTTCAAAATCTAGAACCGATCGAAAGGCTCCGCCGAATTCGAAAGCCTAAAGCACACGCTCAGTGAATCGTCTGTCAAGTAGGGTTTTGGCAGTGATCGGACACAAGAATTTCGAATAAAATTGACTAGGGAAAAGAAAATAATGGAAAATCAGGGGTTTAAAAGGATCGACAAACTATGAACACATGCGGTGTAAGCATAGGATTTGGTAAATTTGTATCATCAAAATTTACATGTAGAGAGAGAAAATAGGGAAGAGAGAGAAGCTGGGAAGAATCCTAACACCCCGGTAGAATAGAATAGAAGCAAGCCTCAAGAGCGTGCTTGGCGTTTTTATAGACCAAGGAGAACTGAAAAATGAAAATGGGCGATGAATATGTGTTTACCTATAATTCTACATTATATTTTGACTTGTATAAAAAATTTAGGATTTTGGAATACATAATTAAATTTATTAATGCTCAAATGAATTTAAGAATACTAAAACCGACATGAAACAAATTACAATACATTACGTACAATACAAGCGTCCAACTCCAACTCCAAATGAGATGTAAATTGCGACTGAATCTCGAGTCGAGTATTTAATATTTTTCTAGTGAGATCGCTCGTTTTAGAAAGGTAAAGGAACTTTCTTCTCTGAATTTTATTTCCAGGGAGAAGTTTAAAGCAATGGACAACGAAAAGTGATAAAAAAAACAACACAAAGGAGGCCGTGTGTACTTTTGTTGGACCTTTCTTACTGATGAAGTATGGGGGGTTAGTAACTTTATTCTATGGGCATCAAATTCCAATTCCAATTCTAAAGTCACTCTAATTGCTTGACTTGGAAGAATTCAAAATTAAGTGAATTTTACATATACGATCAAAATTATTAATTCTTATTTAATAATATGAATAAATTTTAAAATTAATTTCATATGGAGCTAAAGGACAATTATTAATTACAAAATTTTCTAAGGTTTTTATTTGTGATGAATTATAGCCAAGAATATATTTATACCTTTCAAGATGAATTCATAATTTCATTATATATATATACACACCCGAGCGCATATTTTAAAAATGTATATAGTTATTAACAAGAGGAAATATAATTTGAAAATTAAAACACTTGCAAGAAAGATTGTCAAAACTTAACAAATTTTCAATTTAAATATAATAAGAAGGTTTATTAGCATATATTTATTGAAAAGGAGAGAATAGATTTTAGTGCAAACTTTTAACTAATGACTATAATAAGAAATTTTATTGAAACAATAAACTTTATTTAATTAGCCTATTTTCACATTTCAATGAATAAAAATTTTGTAAATAATTACAATAATAACTATTCATAAGGTACATTAATATTGTTTCAAGAGTCACGTTGAAATGAATTTTTTAAATCATTTTCACTTTGAGGAATTTATACTTTAGTAATCTAATGCTTTATATTATTTCAACTTAAAATGTTGATATAGTGAAAATAGTTTAAGAAATTTTCAAGCAACTCCTTTAAATAGGGAGGATATGGAGACTAAGTTATAGTAATCATGAGACTCTTTGAAATTTCTTAAGCTTTATTTATTCTAAGGACCCATCCTAGAGTTTCCCTCCTAGCGATCCCATGGTAACCCTCTAATCAATAGTTGACTCGATTGAGAGGTCCAGTCATTCAACCATTTAAAACCTTTTATACTTTAAGAATTAAAAACATGGAAAATAGTGGGAATTTTTGATCATTTAATTGAAAATTTTGACAGCATAACGACTACATTTTGACATGTTTAAAAAACTTTAAAGCCTTGTAAAATTTGAAAACACTTTTATATTCACACCAGTTTCTCAACGACAAATGTTAGACTTTAAATTCACTCACAAGCAACTCAAACAAATAATTCTCAACAGTCACCATAGCAGACTTTTAAGAGCTAAATCATTTTCATGCATTTCATTTAAAAGCTTTTATAAACATCCATTCTTTACACAAATGTACATAGAAAAATGACACAAATACAGCAGCACCCGACAATACAATTAATCTTGAGGCGGAGTCTCAATTACTACAACACCTGTACGCATATCTGTAGTGGTTTGTTTAAAAACATAAAAATAAGGGTGAGCTAAACGAGCTCAGTGAGTGTAATCAGTTTATAAGAAAATTGAACTTTTCATAACAATATAACTGCAATATTCCATACAATCATAAAGCTCATGGTAAAATATTTTCCATAATAATTTATTCGTACATCATTAATTCTAGTAATAACATAATATTTCGTAAAACATAATTTCAATTTTTTTGAAAAACTATTTCGAATGCTTTTCGAAATTAAACTCACCATATAAAAGTTTCCATTTCCCATTTTCCTTAATCAATAAACAGTGGTGGAAATAAGTTTTCTGAAAACTTTAATACTGAAAATAAGCTAACCATTAGCATTAGTACCATATCGTACCTCTTAAATCACTTTTAACATAAATAGTGCGCGGCATTATTATTTTCATGACTTTCCTTACTCAACATAGCCCACCACAAGTTTCTTTACCATATGGTACACTAGACATAAAGTCACGGAGCTGATTCTATATCGCTTACCCACGCTAGTTAATCACTATTTATAGAATTAGTTCTGCGTCACTTACCCTTAACAGATTAACCGTTATAGATCGGTAGTTACAAAGTTGGTTCTGCATCGCTTACCCATAGCAATTCACGGAGCTGGTTCTAGTTCGCTTACCCATGACTAGTTAACTACTATTACGAAGATGGTTCTACATCACTTACTCGTAATAGGTTAACCATTATAAATACACCGGTATAATAACATGTATATAGCCTAGCGGTGTACCATAGGCAAAAGCAACTCTTATATTTACGACTCATCTTATTTTCTAAATTAAGTATGGGAGGATTCATAATTGAATTATTTCAATGTAAATCCCAATCATATAAAATTTAACTTTTATTTTAAAACTCATATATTGCCAAAGCATACACTTATGTTAGCAATATTCACTTGTAAAATATCATTTGCATAAAACTCAATATAAATATTCATTTCATGATCAAATGAAAATCATTTGCATAAATTAAATTTAAAGAACACTCACATGTCATCAATTCTTTTACAAAGAATTAAGTCATATAAAACAGTTAAAATATACTCACAACTTGCTAGTTTTCTTTTCACCATTTCGAAACCCTTTAGTTGGCTTCATTTTTTGATCCGAAAACCTAATACCAATACATTCAACTCTTTAATACAATTTTTCAGTTAAATATACCATAAATTATGTCAACTTCATTACTTTCCACGTAGACTCCACATCATTAATCACATTCATATGGTTATTACTTCATAACTATATTTTTATACTAAAAATGCCCTTAAGGCTAAACTTAACATATTATACATTAAACTCTTCCAATTCAATTTCATTTGATTTCTAACAATTAAAATCCATCCAAATTCACTCCCATAACATTTTAATACACACATTTAAGCCATAAAATTTCATTAACAATTTTTTTTTTACAAAAATCAAGCACTCTAGGTCAAATTTTGACCAAAACCAATTTCAAATCAATTTTTTCATGTCTTTACTTCATTAGCATCAAAATAATGCTATGAACATCATAAAATATCAAAATAAAATTTTCGTTCATAACACATGAAAAATTCTAACCTTGGCTGAAAACTCATATAATTATTTCCATGGTGTTTCTTTCATTCTTTCATCATTAAACTAACTTCCTAATGTCATTGATTACTCTTAAATCGTCAAATGACAAAATAAAACACTTTAGGCAATAGATCTCACCTTTGACTAAGTTTGACTAAGGCTTTACACATTAGGTTTTCTTGATTTTCTTCTCCCAATTGCTTCCAATGTAATACAAAAGCGTGCAATTTACACCATCAAAGCCAAATCTAACTTATAACCCAACAAATCAAAAAATTTTCAACAAGATAATTAAGCTTACCTACCCATTTTCTTTTTCCTCTTCACTTGGATAGCTATGAAATCTTGTTAGATGCTTGATTGGAGGTAGAAGAGCATGAAAAATGGTTTGGATCACTCCCCGATAGCCATAGTCGAACCTCTCTCTTCCCCTTTCTCTTTTCTTTTCTTTTTTCTCTCTTTCTCAACATTTCTCTCATAAATGGCCAGCCACCAACATTTAAAGAAGATGAAGGCTTTGTTGAATTACAATTTTTCCCCCATTTCCATTATAATTACACCTTTATCCTTAATAACATCTTACAATTACAACTTTACCAAAATATCTCATATTTACACTTTTACCCATGCCACTTGTTACCATTTAATTGGTTCTCTTCTAATGATTCATCATTCCACTAACTTCTTGTAAAAATACCAAGTTGCCCTTTAATAAATACAAAAAGACCAAATTGTCCTTTAATGCATTTAATTCACCAACTAACCGAATCAAATTTCGAAAATATTCTACAACCGTTTTATCATCAAATTGACCATAAAATACTTGAATTAGGGTCAATACTTATTGATTGGATGTTTTTAAAAACTTGAATGGGTTTAAAATCCTCAATACTCATATTTTTCAAAAAAGGAATTTTAACCTTAAACTTTCAAAACTTCCGAAATTCATCCAATCGGACTTATTTTTGAACTATTTTTGTATCATTAAACTCTAATATCTATTCCATGTATGTTTCAAATTTTCGGGGTTGGGTCCCAAAGTCACTATTCAAGCGAATTAACTATTCATCTAAAAATACAATTCACTCAATTCATTATTCATCAAGACATCTAGATTTCATTAAAAAGCATAACCTAAATCCTCAAAGTACATTTCAAGGCTTTTAAAGTTCGTTCAGACTCATTTTGTAGCTTTTCGAAGTTCTCAAAAATTTTCGAAAAATTTTCGATCAAATCTAGAACTATCTCTGGTGTATCTGTAATCTCTGTTATAATCTCAATAATACATTTACATGCTTAAATTACTCCAGTACACCATAAATAAAGCTTACTTTATAAAATGTATGTACAACACATTACACAGCACAATTATTGAACTAGGATATTACATGTGGCCGTTAGGTTATGGTGGATGATTTCAATCAAAATCTACATTCATATGACAAGAAGGGAGGATTGAAAAAAAATGAATTGTTGTAACTTAGATAATATGATTAGTTGATGTAATTTGTTAGATTTAGGTGTTTTCAAAGTTCATTCATTTGGTTGAACTGAAGAGAGGGTTCAAGATGAACTAGGAATGGTTAAATAGACATTTTGTGACCCTAAATGACAAGAATTATTTTTCTAAAGGATAACTCAACAACTTCTCCACATATAGTTAAACCATTGTCCCATTTTATTAGTTATGGACAAGAGGCTCTTGATAATAAAACATAGTACTTTTGACTTTGAAGCTTATTGGCTAACCTTAGCAAGTTGCAAAAACATAATCACAAACATATAGAGTGATCCCTCAATGAGTTTCGAAAGCCAATGAAAAAATGAATGATATATGATTATTTGGAGTAAAGATATGTTCAAAAATATTGTTAGAAGGGAAAAAAAATTTAGCTAACCTAAAAGGTATCAATATTGTTTTTAACCAAGGTAAGAGTAGTTTATTATAACAACTTAAGAAAAAGTTGCAATATGAGTACAACTTAACGTTGGTATAAGAAGAACTCTTTCAGTTTTAGATGGCTAATGAAATATAGACTGAATCAAGAGACAAAAGACCATATTCTATTACCAATAAGCTTTGAAATAAAAAAGAAGGAGAAGCACTATTTATTGTTATAATATAATGGTAAAATGTTATATGGCGAGTTTCTATGATTGCAAGTACAAACCTATTTTTCTTAACTTTTCTAGTTAGAAGACCATTATTATAGTTCTCCTAAGTTGCTAGAGTCCTCTAAACTACTAGAGGATCTATCAACTATATTAGAAGCCAATGTGGAGTAGGTCGAAGTGCTCAATGTTGTTGTTGTTATGAACCTTTTACCTTTCTCTTTACCCAAAAGAACTGGCGCTTGATTAGCCCAAAATTATTTTTGCTAGTTTAGAAAGCTTACACTAGGGGTAACATTCCTTAAGGTTTTAATGAGACCTTGATAACTCTCATACTATAAGTTTCTCACCTAATGACTTTCAAGGATCTCCACTAATATGGCTTTAAACGTAGTGGATAGAATTCTAGTTAATATGGCTTTAAAAGTGGTGTGCAAAATTTTAGTTAACATAATTAAACCCTTTAGGATAATTATACCAAATCAATATAGTAGATTTTTGGTATAAGGTGTTGATAATATTATGATCACGCAGTAAATTTTCTATATACTTTATAGAGGAAAATTTAGACACATGATATTGAAGACTAATTTGGAATAAGCTTATGATAGAGTAAAACAGAGTTATATTGAAGATTTACTTGGAGCTAAGAGTCTCGAAAAAAATTAGAAGGTTAATTTCCCACCTCCTTTCCACAATAACTTCTAATATACTTTTAAAAGGAGACAAATTAGAAAAGTTCAAACTTTTCAAAGGTTTGTGCTAGAGAGATCCACTCTTATTATATTTGTTTTTTCCATGTTTGGCAAAACTAAGTAAGCCTATTCTTCATGATGTTTTGGAGGAAAAAAAGATGGAGACCTTTCAGGCTAGTGAAATAAAATACAACTTATTCACACCTTTTCTTTTTGATGATCTCATTTTATATAAGGAAGCAATAAATGAATAGGTAAAGATCATCTTAGACTGCTTCCAAGTATGTTTTGCCTTAATTTAGGCCTAAAAGTCAAATTTGGGAATTTTAAATTTTGGTTCTCTCTTAATCTTCCTAGATAAACAAAGAACCTTTTAAGCATTAAACTAAACATAAGATTTATTAAAGCATCATAAAAAGAGCTAGTGAGTAAGTTCAAAAATAGGCTAACATTCTAGTGTTCAAACTCCTTATCCATAATAGGGAGAGAATTTCTCGTTAAATTAGCCATGATGACCATTATTTCTTGAGGATTTCAAGGATTGAAATTATAGTAGCTTTTAACATGTCAAACACTTCAGGATAACTTTGGTAGTTGATACTGTTATGGTCTCCACAAATGGAGATATTTTACTAGTCCTTCTATCTTCTCTATGTTTAGGTACATGAAAATGTATTTGTATTCGAGAAAAATATGCTTTGTTCAAATACACTAGTGTTATAATAACCAAAATATAATGAAACACCTGAGTTCTATAATACGTTTTATGTAATAAGTTTGAAGTTTTCTAGATTTTAGATATATTACCATAACAAAGAGGGTTATTATCACATTATTTTTTTTGTATATGTGTGTGTATGGACTAAGTTTAATTTTTTTTATAATTTTTGGTCAGAATGAGGAATTTAAAAAGTCAATATGTAATGGCCTAAGAGTTAAACCTCAATATTTAATGAAATTAGGTGAAGATCTCATATTTCTTCAAGTGGGATTTTAAGGGGTATGATGTTATTATCTCTATCTTTATGGGTTTAGGAGTAATTGGTCTATTCGAATATACTGTGGGGATCACTCCCCTTGTTGTAATGCTTTAAGAGAATAATAAGCACTTCTAGCTCACTTTGAGAAGTGGATGTAGGTCCACATTGGGTCGAACTACTATAAATACTTGTGTCACCTACTTTATTCCCTTGGTCCTTATATATTATTTCTACTTATATGTCATCTGTTAACCCTAACCCGCTTGCTTGTGTTCTACATACCGATCATAAGTCCCTATCTATTAACTCTCTAACTTCGGTGATTGGAAAGGCTAACTTGCTAGGTGACAACATATGCAACTAATGTAATTCCCTTTGATAGTGATAAAACTTTAGGACTGTGAAAGCATACATTTGTAAGCATATAAGTTTCCATCTCTATATGCTTTAGTATCACTATAGAAAAGGCAAAGTTCACATTTAACACTTTTTGCCCCTTGTCCAGATGTAATATTAATAAGATATTAATATCTTTTTAATATTAATACCTTCTTTCATGCTCCTTTAAACTCTCAGTAAATCTCTTATCCATCTATTAGAGGTCCTCACGAGTCACCATAATGTCATAGCTAAACTTGTATTACAACGCTACTACATTAAAACTCCATAAAAAACAGTAGACCAATAAGTCATCATTGTTAAAATTTCCCTTAATCGTATTGTAAAAATTCTCATATAATCCTTTAGGTTTGAATTTTCATTATACTTCTCTAATTTGAGCATTTTAAACTTGGGAGGTAGTTGAATGCTTAATATTAAGCAAAACTCCAAAGGTGAAGGTTCATGTCCTTTTGATGGTCACCTTATCCTTTACTATCCCTTCGTTAGCTTTCTTCATCGCCTTAATGGTCATAGGGGGTTCATGCAATAGTACAACTTTGTAATTGAGAATATTGTTTTTGAGTGAATTAGTATGGAACATTTTAGTTATGATTTCCCCATTTTTAGCATAGGATGTCTGAAAAGTGCCAACACTGAGTATGCAAACATTGGTGGATCAAAGTAGGCAAATATAGGAGGAAACAAATTGGTAGATGCTAGAGAAAATTGATAGGTTGATGCAAGAAAGAATTAATGAAATGGGTGAAAATTAAGGCACTAACAATAATGGGAATTGAGGAGCCAATGTAAGAGGTGACATTAACATAACATATGAATCAAATGGAAGAGGTGGTGAAACAAAGAGAATAAGTACTCCAAATATATTATGATGAGTCTCCTTTTCAACATAAGACTTCCCTTTTGTCATCCTTTCAAGCTTGAGCTCCCTTGTTATCTAGGCTAATTCTTTTAGCTCATGGTAGTTCCATTATTTTAACTTTAAATCTTGTGATATAAAAATTATCTTTGTTTGCCTATTTAACCTTCCTCTTTTGAGCTATTTCTAGCATAATCAGTCACCTGTAAGAATAATAAAATTTTATGAATATATGGCTATGTCAAATGAATTTCAAAGATACATTTGTATATGCCATTATATAAATTAGATTCTTCATCATAAATAAAATATGAAATAACTGATTTAGATATTATCATTTACATTGTAGCTCACTTTATTGATACAAATTCTAGATAGGGATTTTATCTTTAACATCCGATACACTCCTTAGCTCTTAATAATCTATAACCCTTTAGTTTTATATAATAAGAGATTTAGTTTGTGTAGCAAAAGTTTAATAAAAGTTAGCCATGCAAATGCGTGGAATAAAAATGAGATTTAAAATTATAAGAATTTTATCCAAATTGATAAACATCATGAATATTGAAAAGTAAAAGAGTAAAGTTAAATATTTTTTAAAAAACAAAACTTTTATGAATCTAAGGACGCTGTAACATTTAAAAGAAACAGTTAAAAGGAAATGCCTTCTAATTATTGGAAATATGCATGACAACGAAAATAAATTAATGAAAGGTTAAAGAAAGATGTTGATTCCCTTTAATGTACCTTAAGGTTTGACATCCCCTAATGATTAACATTAAAGTGAGTTCTAGGTTGACTAGTGCACTAATTTTAAGGAGTAAGATTCTATCACTAAAGAATGAGAACCTTAGGCTATATATGGTTGGATATAAGGTTTTTAATGAAATGAAATAG
This sequence comes from Erythroxylum squamatum, assembly GCA_025629845.1. Lineage (NCBI taxonomy): Eukaryota > Viridiplantae > Streptophyta > Magnoliopsida > Malpighiales > Erythroxylaceae > Erythroxylum > Erythroxylum squamatum. Next base: position 19,272,280 of record JAOTBA010000005.1, on the reverse strand, counting down.
AATGGAATGATTTATAATAGAATGGAATGTAAATGGATGTAATATTAGAAAACTGTTGTTTGAGAGGGATGGAAGGATTCATAATATAATATAGTGAAATGTTATTTGGAAGAAGGGTTTATAATGTAATATAATGAAGTGTTGTTTATCATTTTACATTCTATCTTAGACCCCCTCAAATCTGAGATTACTTATTTTCATTGTTTAGGATGGAATTGGATGTAATGTGAAACCCTCCCCTTCTATCCTATTCCATTACATTCCATTATAAACCCTTCTCTCAAACGATAGAACACTATACATTCCATTTCATTCCATTAATAACTATCCAACCAAACATAGCCTTAGAGAAAGGGTGGGTTTAAAGTGATCAATATGAATTGGATTATTCCTTCCATCATTTCGTGGTATTAATCTTAAAGGGAGGAATGAATGGATGTTGACATAAGGATTCAATCATTCAATCCACCAGGTATCATCCTAAACTTAAAGCTATAGGGGTATCCTTGGTAAGGTTTTAGCACATCATAGTAAAAATGTCAACCAAAGATTTTCATATAATTATATGCTTGTGTGTCTTCAAAAGGAATTAAACAATTTTCCTAAAACTTTACCTATATTTTATACATATACTACCTCACATACTTTATAAGATAGAGAGATGAATAGAAAACAAAAAAAGAAGAAAGAAAGCAGTAAATTGTAATAAATGTGAATATGAAGCTATAGGATTATCACACCTAAGTTATTATGAAAATTAATAATTAATAGAATACTCCTAAAAGAAAAAAAAACTAAGACCTAAATATGATTGGACCTCTAGTCCCCACTGGAGTCACCATAGTTATTGCTAATATTTTTTTGATGTCTTAAACAAAGATGATGTCGAATATTAAATAAATTCGCTAGTGGAGTTGTCATAGTTGTCTTTGAAACTTTGAACTTTTTAAATAGAGATGGGAACAAATATCAAATAAAATTTCAACAGAATCATCATTTTATCTTTTTAAAGAAAAATAGAGAAAAATCAAAGGAAGGGAACTAAAATGGTCATAATCACAAAGTGAGTTTAGGTCAAATTATAAAACAAGAAAGGTGTTAAGCTTCCCATCTAAGTAGTTACCTAGGTTTAGAAAAAGATTTTACAAAATTAGGATGATTTTTAAAAGAAAACAAACTAGGGTGTAAAGTGAATAAATTTAGGTTAGAAAAAAAACATGTGGTTGAAAGAAGTTTATAGTTTTACCCAGGGCTTAAAATTAAACACTTAAATTGATACTTAAGATTTGAAATGAAACATAAAAAAGTATATAGGTCAAGGGTCTACAATTTTATTGTTTGACCTAGGGTTTAAAATAAAATACCTAAATTTGCCTAAAATATGTTATCATATTTTAATATAAACAAACGTAAATTTTATTTTAGAAAGAGTAAAAAATTTTAGTGTGAAAATGCAGTTTTGAATTAAAAATGATGACAAAAAATGAAATGAAATTCTTTAAGTATGGAAACGAAAAATTATTTGAAAGGATAAAAGAGTCACTTAAAGAAGGAATGAAATTTTAAAGGGAAATTTGATAAGCTAGGCTATTTAAATTGAAAATAGAAAAAGGATTAGGTTTTATTGACTAAAAGCATTTTTGATTGAAGTATGTAAAGGAAAGGGAAATGGGTCTAACTGTTTATTTATTGAAAAGTAGTTTAAAGGTCTTAAAGACCTAAAAGACTTAAGCAAAACTAAACTAATGGACTTAAGAACCCTTCTTAAAATTAAGCAAATAATAGATCTTTATTCCTAATGCGCCTGCTGGATTAACTAAATATGATTCTTAACTATTTTTGATTAAAATTTGGCTTGAAAAAGGAAATTATTGCTTTTGAAAGAACATTTTTATTGAACTTTTTATCGAATCCTCTCTCTCCACTCATTCCCTTTTACCGGGTCAAGCAATCACAACACATAAAAAAGAGGTCAAACTTTTTTTGTATTATTTGGATTGAGTTTAGTTTTAAGCTTTGGGAGTGGACCTCTTGATCCGAGCCTATTGCCCAATTTAATTTGATAAACACCACTTTAACTGTATTCCTATTAAGCCGAGGCCTAAGTGATATTTATTTCTTAACATGCACTATAAGAAAACATGGTCTACATTAATTAAATCCAAACAAAATTTTATACAAACATTATAATAAAACACATATAAACAAAAAAGTGGATAACCTTTTGAGCTTATTGATAAACCTTCTAGAACTTCTACTTTGATTGAGTTAAAGTTAGAATGAACCTAAATAATTTGGGTTATTGATTTTCTTGAAAGCCCTCTCAACCCACTAGTAAAACAAATAAGAGGCCAAAGTAAAGAGTCAAAATAATATAGACAAGAAGAAAATGGGCCCTTTTAGGTTCCAAACTTAAAATTGATCGCTCAATACTCTTCTCATTCTCAAAATTCTCTTTGTGCATCCAAAGTTACTTGTTCTAAATCCTTGACTACAACTTAGTCAACTTCCAACAAGGCCTCATAAACAAGTCTAAACTTATCTTTACCTATTAATTTGTAGTCTCAAAATTGTTTACACAATTCTCTATTAATTTGTAATTTATCAATAAGACATTTCCTCTGTTACGAACCGTAAGGAACATTTAAAAATGGACGAATGTTTGATCTAATAGCTCAAGGGAACATTGAACACTATACAATGTAAAATCATGATATTATTTTAGAGAAGAAAAAGCAAAAAGTTCCTTTTGAACCCTAATTTTTGCACTAAGATATATGTTAGACCTTAATGTTTCAAAGTATCTAAAAAACAATAATATTTTAAAACATGTGAGTTAAACCGCTAATTAACATAATCTTTAACTCTGTTAGAATTCTATCATTTAAGTGTCACGTTATTATTAATATATATATATGTATATACATAGATATTTCATTTTTATGGAACCTATTTATGTTAATGTTGAGATCACATGACATTAGTGAGTCCTATATAAAAAGCAACCCTAACCCCTAACATTTCCCTTCATTATCTTCCTTTGCTATAAATCCCCAAATGGTGGCTTATTCCTGTTAACGGAGAAGAATCGAGAGAGGAAAGAGAAATGCTACAAACAATAAATCACAAGGACACTACTTACAGACAACAGACAAAGCACATATTCACATGAGGACTTAAGGGCATAATAGACTTTCACCACGAGCTAGCTGGATTAGTACAAGTTGTTGTAACAAAACAAATCCCAACCCTTTATTTTATTATGTCCTTTCTATCAAGCGTATGGTCAAGATTAATTCAACAAATGTATAAATATAAGTCTAAGAAAATAATACAAGTAGTGTAGAAAAGTTCAGTAATATACCTTCTTTTACATAGTACCAGAGCTCCATTGACAAACGTTAAAATGGGAGAAAATTCTGGTCATCTGCCACCACCCTAAATGATACATCATACTCTCTCGATTTTTTGGCTATAGCAAAGACTCTAAACTTCAATCTGCCTATCAAACTTGATAAACACAACTTTGTGAACTGGAGAGCTCAAATCCTTGTAGCCATAAGGACTCTTGAGCTTGAAAACTTCATCAACTCAACACCTCCTCCTTAGTTCATCACTATAGACACAAATCAGGTCATTGAAAATGTAGAAGATAAACCATGTCGAAGAACAGATCAACTATTGATATGCTAGTTATTTTCAACAATCGGAGAAGAAATAATAGGACAGGTAAATCAGTCAAATTCATCCTACCAAGTTTGGCAAATTTTGGAGAATCTTTATGCTCAAACATCTATAGTCATAGTTCTTCAACTAAAGCATCAACTTTCAATTATTAAAAAGGGATCACATACCATATCAAAATACATGCAGAAAGTTAAAACCATTGGAGATTCACTTCAAGTAGCAGGACATGCAATCAGTGAGTATGAATTAATATTGAGTGCTCTAAATGGCCTTGGACATGAATATGGTCCTGTTGTGGTTTATTTAACACATTCTATGAAAACTTCAACATTACAAGAAGTACAATACTCTCTTATGATGAATGAAACAAGAATAAACAACTAAATACAATCAATCAAGTAGAAATCTCTTCACTAACTGCAAACTATGCAACCCTTAATTATCGAGGAAGAAGTGGACTTAGAGGAAGAGGAAATTGTGGCAGAGGAGGTAGATGGGATGGAAACAGGATTTTCTGTCAACTATGTCATAAACCAGGCCATGAAGTACTAAAATGTCACAAAAGGTTTGATGTCTCGTGGCAAGGTAATACCACCCAATCATGGAAACAGAACACAGTCACACAACATACACAGAATAATGCACAAAACTATCCTCAATCCTACTTGGCTCAAAATTAATTAGTCTAGAAATCTCTCATCTGAAGCAATCAACAACAATACATGGTTTATAGACAATGGGGCTACAAATCATGTCATAACATAGCTCAATAACTTGTCAATAAGTTCAGAATATGGTGGAAAGGATCAACGCACTGTTGGTAATGGTAACTCTCTTCCTATTGCTAACATTGGCTCATCTCACTTACATTTTCTAGACAATATAAACACACCTCTTGTACTAAAACAAATTCTGCATGTTCCCAACATAACCAAAAATCTACTCAGCATCTCTAAACTCACCAAAGATAACAACATTTCTGTTGAGTTTACTAACGAAAATTGTCTGTTTAAGGACAAAACAACAGGGAAGACTGCTCAAGGGAGTGCTCCGAGATGGTCTCTACAGCCTCAAAGCCACTAAACAACCTGACAATATCAGGCTAACATACCCTAAGCCCACTCCTTCCCAACAAAAAGTCTCTTCTTTAGACAATCATTGTGAGGCAAACATAGCATAAAAAGATGTAAATGTTTGGCATGCCAAATTAGGACATCCTTCCAAGCATATCTTGAAACAAATTCTAAGTTCAATGAAGTTCAACTTTAATCTTAAAAATCTATGCCAAACTAGGACATCCTCCCAAGCATATCGTAAAACAAATTCTAAGTTCAATGAAGTTTAACTTTAATCTAAAAAATCTATCTCATTATGATGCCTGTAAAGAAGGAAAATTGCATCAATTGCCTTTTCAAACTCATGATATAACTGCTCAGAATCCTTTAGAAATCATATATTCAGATATTTGGGGACCCTCTTCACGTCTCTCAACTGAAGGATACAAACATTGTCTTATTTTTGTTGATGCCTACACAAGATTCACTTGGCTTTATCCTCTAAAACTAAAATCCGATGCCTTATATGTCTTTATCAAATTCAAAACCAATGTTGAACTTCAATTGAATAGGAAAATCAAAGCTCTACATACAGACATGGGAGGTGAATATAAAGCTCTCTTACCCTACCTCACAAAACATGGAATAGAGCTACGATTTAGTTGCCCTTACATTCACCAACAGAATGGGGTTTCCAAAAGGAAACACATACACATCATTGAAATGGGACTAATTCTTTTATCTCATGCTCACATGTCACTCACCTATTGGTTAGAAGCCTCCTCCACATCCACCTATATTATCAATAATCTTCCATCTCTTAGACTAAATAACCTCTCACCATTTGAAAAGTTGTACAACAAACCACCGAACTATCTTAATCTCAAAACCTTTGGTTGTGGTTATTTTTCTTATCTCAGATATTACTCTCATCACAAATTAGGATTTCACACCGCTAAATGTGTTTTTCTTGGGTATAGGTCAATGCATCAAGGTTACAAGTGTTTGACTAATCAAGGGAAAATTGTAATATCTCGTCATGTTGAATCCAACGAGGAAGAATTTCCATTTTCTCAACTCTTTCCCTCTCATTCAAACTATACTATAGCTTCATCAAGTTTCCCTACCTTTACTCTAACCTCAACTACCTTTACTCTAACCTCAACTCCAATCGGTACATCTTAATCAAAGGCTGTTACGAATCACTCTTCTTTAGTAGAACGCTCTTACTCAGCTGAATCCTTCGACAGACAGGTAAGCTCTCAAAATCCTAGCTCATCATCACATTTTACATCATCACAAAATAGACAAAATACCTTACCTAACATCATTCCTTCAACCACACCAAATACTGAATCAAATTCTTCATTTCTACATATACAAATGTTCATCCTATGCAAACTTGATCCAAAAGTGGAATTTTAAAACTCTATTCTTTTTCTCTTGCCTTAAATCCACAAACTAAACCTAGAACAGTTTCTGAAGCTCTAAACTGCCCTGTATGGTTTCAAGCTATGCAAGATGAATTCAATGCCCTACAACATAATCATACTTGGACACTTGTCCCCTATGAGCCTACCAGGCATATTCTTGGCACTAAATGGGTGTTCTGGACTAAATATAATACTGATGGGACTATCTCAAAACACAAGGCCAGATTTGTTGCTAAAGGGTTTAATCAAACCCCTGACATTGATTTTTCAGAAACTTTTAGCTCTGTTGTGAAAGCCTCAACAATAAGAATAATTATTTCACTTGTTGTCTCCCATCACTTGGAGATTCAGCAAGTTGACATCAACAATGTTTTTCTACACGGGGAGTTACATGAAATTGTTTATATAAACCAACCACAAGGATTTGAAAGCAAAACACAGCTGCATCATGTATGCAAGCTAGATAAAGCTCTCTGTGGACTAAAACAAACTCCTAGGGCTTGGTTTCATAAAATTAAATGTGCACTGTCTCAGTGGGGGTTTCATAACTCAAGGTCAGATACCTCTCTATTTTACTTAAAAAATGGAATTATTACAATGCTACTGGTCTGTGTATATGACATCCTAATCACAGGAAATTCAACTCAAGCAATCCATGCAATTATTAGTCAATTACAGTCTCAATTTGCACTTAAAATGCTTGGAAGCATAGATCATTTCCTTGGCTTTGAAGCATACAGAAACAAGAATGGTTTATACCTTTCACAGAAACAATATATTGAAGATCTACTTACCATAAAAATATGTCGTCATGTAAGCCTTCCTCGACACCCATCACTCCAGCAATCAAGTTGTCCTTGCATAATGGCACACCATTTGAACTCCCAAAGCTTTACCAAAGTACTATAGGAGCTCTTCAATATCTGTGCAATACAAGACCAGATATCAACTTCGCAGTCAACAAATTAAGTCAATTTTTACAAAATCCTTTAAACACATACTGGTTTGTATGTAAAAGGGTTCTGCATTACCTGAAGGGAATCTTAAATCTAGGACTGCTCTTTCAACTATCATTGTCGCCTCTTGATCTCCATGCCTATAGCGACTTTAACTGGGCTAGCTCCCCTGATGAACATAAATCAACAATCGGAGGATTGTATTTTTAGGGGAAAACCTAATTTTTTGGATCTCTAAGAAACAGACGACGGTAGCATGGTCCAGTACTGAGGCTGAATACCGAGTCCTATCTCAGGTATCGACTGAAGTCATCTATCTCATATCTCTACTATCTGAGTTAGGATTTTCTTTCACTCACAAACCCATTCTATGGAGTGACAATAATGCAGCTCGATCCCTAGTTCAAAATCCTCTCTTTCGCTCAAGAACAAAACACATTGAGGTCGACGTACACTTCATAAGAGACAAAGTGGAGAAAGGCGAAATAAAAATTAGATATGTCAACACCAACAATCAACTTGCTGACATCCATACGAAACCCCTAAGCTCAACAAGATTTCAACTTCTGACCACCAAACTGAACCTAGTTCGAAGCCCTATGTTCAGTTCTAGTAAGGGGTGTTAACGGAGAAGAATTGAGAGAGGAAAGAGAAATGCTACAAACAATAAATCATAAGGACACTACCTACAGACAACAGACAACGCACATATTCACATGAGGACTTAAGGGCAGAATAGACTTTCACCACTAGCTAGCTGGACTAGTACAAGTTGTTGTAACAGAACAAATCCCAACCCTTTATTTTATTATATCTTTCTATCAGGTGTATGGTTAAGATTAATTCAACAAATGTATAAATATGTGTCTAAGCAAATAATACAAGTAGTGTACAAAAGTTTAGTAATATACTTCTTTTACAATTCCCACCATAAATCTGACATCATCCTCAATAATCTGCAAAACATACTTTCTTATATGCTGTGCAAAACTTGGGCAATAATCATAATTGAATGATGAAGATAAGCCTAGATTTACTAGAGATAAGCACTAATGATTACAAAAGACAGATATCTCCTTAGCACTAGTTTAAGCCATAAAAGAGAGTATATGCCGTGAAGAGGTAATAGCTACCCTTATATCATGTCTTAGAAAATTTGAGTTCCTTATTGTTCAAGTTGTAAGAGTAAAGACAAAATTATCCCTTTACAAGGGAGTTTTACCACTACTAAAAAATCTCTTATTCTAGTTTTGGTTCTAAAATTTATTGGACTAGGAAATGATTATAAAAATCTTATAAGGACAAAAAACTTGGTAGCTTCTTTATGAAATTAAGGATTTATGTGTATTGGATGAGAATGCATCGCTAGGAGAATGATCCATATCAACATAATCTAATAGGTGTTTAAGTGAAAGGATTATTTTTCTATTCTAACCCAAAATTACAAAATTTTACCTTTATTTTTAGCTATGGATGTTGAAAAGTTTTATGAATTAAAATTATAAAAGTTTAAGAGGCTTTTTAAATATATTCATAGAAACAACAACAAAATGCTCTTATTTAACTGAAATGCCCACATTATGACGATTTAGAGGGTTGAAATAAAGAAAAGAAGAGTAAATGATGAAGGATTGGAGAAATGTTAAGGATTACGACAGATTGTGTCAGATCCACCAGTGTCACTTGGGTTTTGTGTTAGCATTAATAGGTCCTATACAAAAAGGAAAATTTTAAAAAATCCATATTAATATTGATATGGCATTAAAATGATGGAATGTTGACGATGTTAAAGATTTTGTTAGTCTAAGATTTGACTCAAATTATTTAAAATGTTAAGTTCTTTTTGTAGGTTCAAATCCTCTATTCCCATTATTCTATTCCAACTCTGTTTTGTGCCTAATACGACATCGTTTTGTAGGTTACTACAAAACGACATCATATTGGACACGAAACATGGTTGAAGCAGGGTTATTGAAATAGAGGATTTGATCCCTATTTTTTGTATACTTAAGAACATCAAAGTATGACATATATTTTAGGAAATGTTAACATTCAAAAGGCACTTTTGTTGAGAATTAAAGTTACCTAAGAATGGTGTTAACAAAATTCCTTATCTACTTTTAAACATTGAGGACCTTTCCTTTTGCGGTGTTTGAAATAATAGTTCTAAAAGAATCTAAAGATAAAATAACAATTACACCAAGAGTGGCATTGATGAGGGTGGGCAAAACATCATTTTCATGTCTTATGCCTTTTTATCAATTTCTTAGTTGCAACGGAAGCCCCCAAATCTAAAAAATTTAAGTGTGCATGTGTAAAATTTTGTAGTCCCCAGTTCCCTAGCTCTGCTGGTCGTGGTCTCCATTACGAGCTTTGAAGTTGGGGAATGGTTTACTTAATTCGATGAAGATGGCGAGCTTAAAGACAAGAATTATAGTTGAAACTAAAAGGATGATTTGATAATGGTGACCTTTGGAGAAGTTTGGAAAAATAACAGTGAACAATATAGAGGAAAGAAAATATACGGGAAACATATAAAGCAAAGAGTAAATATGGAGACGCTAGTTGAAAAGATCAAAAAGAGGAGAATTTTTTGTGTGAAGCCATGGAGCTTTCCTCTTCTAAACGACCATTTCTTTAAAAATGTATAAAACTTAAGGTTCACAAAGGTAAGGAAAGAAGCAAAAGACTTTTCATCTAAGGACCTTGATCATTCTCTTAAATCTAAAGGATAACTTTTGATCCTTCTCTTAGATCTAAAGGCTAACTTTTTTTTCATCAATCTTCTCTTCTTTTTTTTTTCTCCATTTTTATTAAATTTAGTTTTTTAATCCTTAAAAACATAACATTTTTCTTCTCTTTTAAGTAAGAAAATCCCAAAAGATTACCGAAATATCTAAAAAATAATTATACTTTTGAATCCTTTCTTTTTCTTAACCTCATTTTCTTAAAATTAATGAAAATAATTTAATAAATTTAGATGCTCCAATTAAAAGAAAGTATTTACGAATTAAATTACATTAAAAAATATGCAATTAAAATTTGTTTTAAATTAATTAAGAATTAAAATGAATAAAATTGAAAAAGGTACAAACAGAAATAAATCTAATAATGAAATTTAATGCAAATTAGACATAATCAAAGAGAAAATAAATATAAATGAAATAATTTGAATATAAAAATATTTAAATTACATTTAATAGGAAGAAATAAAATAAAATAAAATAAAAATTGAACAAATCATTAATAATGTTCTTAAAATTTGCATTTATGAGTAAATCTTGGTGGACGCCTTGGCCTTTGCCCCAACATCAAATACATCACCTCCGTGAAAAGCCACTGGACTGACGATTTGCTAGTTGCTACCATCCGTATTACTGTTTAGTCTTCAAAAGGATATATCCTTGACGGTTTGCTACCATCAGTTTTTAGTCTAAGGCACATTGAGTTCTGGGTTTCCTATCACTGGCTTAAGCACTCCAACAATGGCACAAGTTCTTTCCTTTCAATTATTTCTCTCCGGCGCTGGTCCTACTGAGCCACTAAAGTCCCATAAGAGAACCCGCAAGTTCACCTCCATTTCTACTCATACGAAAGGTGAATTGTCTGTTTTTCTGCTCACAAGTTGTATAAAAAGTTGAAGCTCCGGTTCATAGTTCAAACCTTTCTGTTGATCTTGATGGTTGTTGTTATGCTCAGGTCCTACTGGTCCCGTGAAGAAAATCCACAAGCTGAATTTGGAGGTTTCTCCTCACAGAGCTGGTAATTTCATGGCTTTCTTTGTTACAATCGGGTGTGACCACAGGATGTTCTTAAAATGTTTCTATTTTGCTTTATATTAGTAGCTTAAGTGAATTTTTGTATGGCATATGCAGTGTCTGCGGTCAGGTTGATGAGAATCGAAATGGGCGGTGCTTTTGCTGATCTCTTGAATGAAAAAGGAAAAGGTTCTGGTGATAACGAAATGGGATATGTTGAAAGAACTCTTGGCTTTCGAACTAAGGATCTGGATGATCGTGATCTTAGACTGGTAAAAACTTCTTAATTCAAGCAACGAAACTTTTTCCTGAAGGCCCTCATTCTAAGTTTTTGGGTATATCTTTTTCTGATTCATTGAAACCATGCAAGACTCATACATACGTATTATAAAACTTGCTTACAGCACCTTGCAGTTAATTAATCTGCTTGATTGCTTTATACTTTATATTTTCAGCTATGTTATTAATTCAGTGTAACCACCCAGGTAACAGATATTGTTGGAGGAACGATTCGCTGGAGAAGGTATCTAGATCATTTGATTGGCTCCATGTGCCATGATCAGAGCACATTTAGGAACATGGAACCTCTTCTTTTGCAGGTATTAGTTGCATGTCTGACATGCGTTTGTTTGAATACACTTCATTCTATCCGATTTATACACCCAAGTATGTTTGTATAGAAGTAGAATGTGGTCCATTCAAATTGTTTTTGTCATTTGACTTAATGGATTCTTATAATACTTTGGTTGGGACCTCTCAAATGGTTTCTAGCCTTCTAGTGCAATAAACTAGCTTTTCATGTTTGCTACAATTGGGTTTACTCTATTTTTTGTTCATTTTGCATAGTCTCTATTGGTTGATGTTTCTTATTTTCTTCTTCTGACATATGATGAAGTTCTCTCCGGTGATTTTAGTTGATTATTTGTCTATGACCATTTAATTATTGAGACCTGGACTTGCCTTTTTCTCCCCTTTCAACAGATTCTCCGGATAGGTTTTTACGAGATTGTCAAGCTAAATATGCCTCCTTATGCTGTGGTAGATGAGGTATATCCCTTGGAGCATTTTCTTTTTTCTTTTTTCTTTTTTTTTCCATTCATATACTTTATCGAAATTAGTCCAGATTTTAAACAGTTTTTCAATATTGCAAAAGTGTTTCTTGAAAATGCGTACCTATTTGTTTTATTTAGTGGTTCTGGTTTTGTAACTTCAGAATGTGAGACTCGCAAAAGTTGCATTAAGAGTTGGTGCTGGTAACATGGTGAATGGTATTCTACGGAAGCTAGTGTCTCTTAAGGTTTGATACTTCAGTTCTAATCAATTTTGAGCAAGTTGAGTGGTAGGTCTTAGAAGCTACTGAATTGTTGTATCAGGAAAATAATTCCCTTCCCCTTCCTCAATTGGAGGGTGATGATCGAGCCCAAGCACGTGCTCTTGCAACTCTTTATTCTCATCCTGTGGTCAGTTTGTAGTTATAGCTATTTAACTCTTTATGTCACATTGATTATAAAGTTCTTTGTTGATTTAGCATAATTGATACAATATGAACATTAGCATATAAATTTACAATAATAAGTGGACTTTTTATGAACATAGTTTTGAAGAAAATTCCAAGAGGTTAACGTTTCTGCAAAGTAAATAAGCTTTTGTAGCATACTTCATTATCATTTCAAACGTGCACAAGTTTTTATGGTCTCAACTTATTCTCCAATGAGTCATTAATGTCTCTGGTAAACTCGAAGTTAGATTATCCCTAATCTATGCTATTCAATCTCATTGGTAAACTCGAAGTTAGATTATCCCTAATATATGCTATTCTACCTAGGGTTCCAATTCTACTTGGTTTTCTGCTGATCTTGTTATAGATTTAAAAGATATTATTATTGATTGTAAAGATATGTAACTGACAGGATATATAATTGATAGGATATTCCAAGACCTGATTATAGGGATTACTTTCTCTAATTAATGTTGATCTAGTTGTGTATATAGGTAACCTTAATTTGTAGAAAGCATTAAGAAAAATCAAATACCTTCCTCCTTTTGTTACATAGTGAAGAAAGAAGTAATCTTTTTTCTTATTTTGCACAACAAGTGCCTTTGAATATATCCACAAGTCCTAACTTAATTTAGGTAGCTAAAATATTTCCTATTTACAGCAATATCCCCTATTTACAGCAATTTCCTAAAGTAAATATCCATGATATTCTCTTGTTTCCTATTTTATGATTAGGAAATAATTCTCCTAAATCACTGTTCTGATTTTCATCAATTTCATATATATATTCTTTGGTGATTTATGTCAGATGTTGGAAAAGAAGGAGATTCTGTATCCTGACAAGAGATTTGGTCATCTACCTGGTAGGTCAATCATTAAGATGCTAATGGGCATCTATAGATGAAATTAGTCTTTGGTAATTTGATATATATGTTTTCAAGAATTATATGGATCCTATATGTATGTCATTAGTTTCCCTAACCACAAGAAAACATGTCATTAAGACACACGTACGTTCACATAAGTCCTACTGCGGCAACCTAAAGTTTTCCATGAGTTTTGGTTATGCAAATGCCTTTCATAAGGTTCTACTCTTTATTGGTGCAGGTATTGTTGTTGGGCACAGGTTTTTATCTCGAGCTGAAATGGTGGCTGTAGGATTTCATGGCCATTGGTTGAGTGGCATTGATTACATAAAGAAACATTCTGGGAAAATGGTAGTGTATTGAAATTGGTCTCCATTATAAAATGAAAGAATACATAGATACAAATTTCCTCTGTGAATCCGCTTATATTAACTTTCTGTGGTTGGCTACTTTCTCCTTTAATGTTGACTTCATTAGAATTTATCAATGCCATATCCATTGCTAGCATTTCAGTCGGAGTATCAAGTTATCTCTTGGAGTATTGCAGGAGAAGCAGAACGGCAGTACCTATCCATTAGCTGTTGCAATTGTTTTGTCAGGCCAATATGAAGATGATGTTGACAATTCAGATGAAGTTGTCTATACAGGTCAAGGTGGAAATGACTTACTTGGCCGGAAGCATCAAATAAAAGATCAAATTATGAATCGTGGTAATTTGGCTCTTAAGGTATAATATCTAAATTGACATCCTTTCAATTATTATTCTATTAGAAAGTCATTTTTCTTTTGTTCATTGAGTTCAAAGTAGAAATTCGTGCCCCTTAAGTAGAATGCAAATAGATGACATGGAGTAGTAAATCATTGTGGTATTTCATCGTCCACGAGCTCATATTTATCTATCCCATATTCATAGATTACCTTGGGTAGTTATGCATTAAAGTCATCCTACTTGCAAAGTGGTTGTGGCCCAAATATGATAGGAATATAATTTGAATTCTTCTTCTAGTATGTAACTTGTAAACCTCCCTTCTCAAAGTGTGCCACCTGAAATCAGAAACTTAATTACTTTAAAATGAAAATACTAATTGTGATTACTTCTCATGGGTGAAAAATCATTAAGGTTGAGCGTTGTCAAACATTCAGCTTGCATCTAGTTTGAAATGCTGCCAAAAGGTTTTTGAATCTTTTTGCACTTTGGATGATGAATATATGCAGTAAAAGTTTGTATTTGTAGCATGCTATCTTATCGAGTTTCCAATTAATTGTTTCTCAGAATAATATGGAGCAGTCTATACCTGTTAGAGTCATCCGTGGACATAAATGTTCGGATAGCTATAGCGGCAAAGTTTACACATATTGTGGTTTGTACAAGGTTGATAAATTCTCCCTTTTTCTATTGAATGTGGACATCTGTTTTATTTTGGCATATAAATGATTACTGCCTCTGCATGCTCTGGAGGCTTACAACTTATGCCTACTAACTTTGGTTGCAGATTAAAATATTTTGAAAAAAATTGATTTGATTAATTAGTTTAAGGTTCATTCTAAGGAATGATTATCAAACTCGACTTTGGTGATTGAAGCGGCTGTTATGCAGGCAGGAACTGAAATATTGTGATACAACACCTCCAACACATTAGGAGTCTTATTACGATTAGGAGTCTTATCTTTTATTACGATTAGAAGTCTAT
>JAOTBA010000005.1:19233120-19250619 GCA_025629845.1 Erythroxylum squamatum | reverse complement strand
TGTACATAATCTTCTAATATCTATACATAATCTCCTAAATATGTACACAATATCAGATCTGATACATGATATCTGATATGATATTATTGACTTTTAGGAGTCAATAATACCTTAGGAAATATTCTGCTGAATATTTCCCAACAATATTACACCTCTCTATCTAAAATGTTCTTCATGTGTCAAAACTATCAGTCAACCTTGTGTATATTCAAAAACTTGAGTCTAAATGTTATGCAATTTTGTTTCTTCTTGTTGGGTTATTCAACACTAGAGTTTGGGGAGGATGATCGGTCTTGCTAAGGAAAAGAATGGTCTTTGTCATCTTGGTCTTCTAAAAAAATTACAAACAATTTGTCCATGTCATTTCTTGATATGTAAAATGAAGGTGTCATTTGACTTTACTATTTACAGATTAGTCATCCATCTTTTAGAGTTTTACAAGTCATGTTTCCACATTTGTTCAACTGATTAGATATCTCAGTTTTCCATTATGAAATTTGTGAATTAGCAAAATATATTCATGTAAGGCTTCATCATTTCCATTTAATTTATAGTGATTTTTAGGATTCCTCTATTGTTCCTAATATTTTTGGAGCTTGTTGGTTTGTCTCCTTGACTCAAGTTTTGTGATTTTTCTTACTCGAACAAAAGTATGATGTTAGCGCTATTATTCCTTATCTTTATTTCATGATTCAAAAACAATTTATGGTTAAGATTAAAAGTTGTAGATTAGACAATGCTACAGATTACTTAGCATATTTTGTCACCCTACGTTCAAAAACTTGGAATCATTCATTACTCATCATATGTTTACACACCTTAACAAAATAGGGTAGCGCTACTCTTTCAAGGGAATGTTCCTAAATCCTGATGGGGGTAGCAATTCCAATTGCTAAGTGCTATAACCCTTTCATTATGAAAGTTCTATACCTCAGTTGATGTCACTTTCTTTGAAAACAAACCATATTTTGTCAAGTTCTATCTTCAGGGGTAGACATCTGAACGAATTGGAGGATAATTTCTATATATTATTTCTCTTAAATGACAGAAATACATATAGGAAAGATAAGCAATAGTTCTGCTATTTAATCCCTTGATTATTGCCTAGAAATAAGTAAATAAGATCCTATAAAAATAGGGACTAGAAATGGAAAGGATAAAATGATATTCTAGGAAATAAACTATTGAGCAAATAAGGAAACAAATAAAGTAATAAAACTTTAGTATTCTCCCATATCTCTTTTGCAGAGGTTGCAAGGACAAACTGGTCACCAACTTCGAGAGTCGTGGAATTACCTAGTTTTTTTTCGGTCATCCATGCCTCATATTTTGAGTCAGACGCAGCTGGTGGACCGGTTGTCAGATATTTCTCCTTCCCTCTCGCTTTTACGAACATAAGCATGCTGTGGGACCACCGTACATAGTTGTTCCCATTTAGTTGATGGTTGGTTACCATCGACAGCTGCGTGTCAATGTTGTTCTGCGAAGAGGACAAGTTCCCTGTGTCGATAATGGTATTCGGCGTTTCTGGGATCGATCCTCGTGACGGGCTAGTGGCAGAATTTTCCCCTGACTCAACATGCCACGCTTCTATCATCCCCAATGAAACCATCCTCCTTTGCGTTCAAAGCTCTGATACCATGGACAATTGGAGGATAATTTTTGTATATTATTTCTCATAAATGATAGAAATACATGTAGGGACGATAAGCATTAGTTATGCTATTCAATCCTTTGATTGTTGCCTAGAAAGAAGTAAATAAGATCCCATGACAATAGGGACCAGAAATGGAAAGGATAAAATGATATTTTAGAAAATAAACTATTGAGCAAATAAGGAAACAAATAAAGTAATAAAATTGAAAATATTCTTCCAACAACATCAATGATGCAAGGTAGTGTTTTTAAATCTTTTGTGTTACTTGGCATTCTTGTGTTTGTCATAAACTCATCTTTGACCTCTATTTCTATGTCTGCCCTAGAAAATATAGAAAACTCTCTTGTGCCATCTGGTTTGTGTCTATCCAGAAAATATAGAAATATGTCTTGTGTCCATCTGTATTATTCAAGATTTCCAAGATATTCACAAGTATATTCTAGAAGAACAACTATTTCAGACTCGAAACAAGTTTAAGATACCAATTCAAACTCTGGAAATGGGTCCACGCTAAGATCTAATCCTCTATTATATATGCAAGCAATTGAAACATCCATAGATGACTTCCACCTTCCTATTATTGTTAGGAAAGGTACTAGGGAGTTTACCAAGAGACCAACCACTATACCCATTGTCCCATTATACATGACTTAAAACACTTGTCATTAGCTATAAAAAAATTATGGTAAGTCTAAATATCATTTCTATCTCTAATATTGTTTGTGAAGCATTGTCAAAAATGGAATAGAGGAATGCTATGAGAGAGAAAATGGACGTGTTAGAGAAAAGTAGGGCATGGGAGATTGTTGATAAACCAAAGGGGAAGAACATAGTTGACTGTGAATGGATCTTCATATTAAAATATAAAGTTTATGGATCATTATAAAGATATAAAGCACATTTAGTTGCTAAAGGGTATACTTAAACTTATAGGATTGATTACTTGGAAACATTTGCCCTAGTGGCAAAAATGAATACTGTGAGGATTTTGTTATCCTTGGCAGCTCACTTTGAATACCAACTTTTGCAGTATGATGTGAAGAATGCTTTCTTTTATGGAGATCTAGATGAAATCTGCATGAACATTTTACTCGCATTTGAAAAGAACATGGGTAATAAAGTTTGTAGGTTAAGAAAGACTCTATATGGGTTGAAACAATCCCTCAGAGGATAGTTTGATCGATTTGCTAAACTTATGAAAGGTTGGGATATATACAAACTCAAAGTGATGACACTCTCCTTATCAAGCACACAGTTGCGAGGGAATTGATTGCTCTTCTAGCGTATGTTGATAATATTATTGTAACTGGAAATGATGAAAAAGGAAAAAAGGAATTGGAGCAATGATTGATCAAGGAATTTGAGATAAAGGAGTTTGAAAACTTACAACACTTCCTTGATATCAATGTCGCATATTCCATATAAGGAATTTTCATATCTCAACAAAAGTATGTGATTAACCTCTTGAAGAAGGCGGGAAAGATTGGATGCAATCCTCTCTCTACCCTAATGGACCCTAATCACAAGTTTGGAGAAGCGATATAAGAACTAATTGCTAATAGAAAGATGTACAAGAGGCTAATAGGTAGGCTCATATAACTTGCTCATACTCGATTCGACATGGCATACTCACTAAGCATAATTAGTCAATTTATGCATGATCCAAGGGAGTTGCATTTACAAGCTACGTAGAAGATACCACACTACTTAAAAGATAAACTAGGGAAGGGAATTCTTTTTAAGAGGACTAATCATCTCGCCTTAGAAGCTGATACTGATGCGGACTATGCATGATTTATAGTGGATCAAAGATTAACCATAGGCTATTGTACTTTCCTCAGAAGGCAATTTGGTGACTTGGAGGAGCAAGAAATAGATCATTAACAGAATCAGAGTTTAGAGCAATTATTCAAGACTTGTGTGAGTTGTTATGGTTGAAGATTATTCTAAATGACTTGAAAATTAAGTGGGAATGTCCTATGA
This sequence comes from Erythroxylum squamatum, assembly GCA_025629845.1. NCBI lineage: Eukaryota > Viridiplantae > Streptophyta > Magnoliopsida > Malpighiales > Erythroxylaceae > Erythroxylum > Erythroxylum squamatum. Next base: position 19,246,979 of record JAOTBA010000005.1, on the reverse strand, counting down.
AGCTCTATTGTGACCAAAAAATCAGCTATTAATATTGCTCATATACCTATTCAACATGATAACAAAGCATATTGGGATCGATAAACAATTCATCAAGGAGAAATTGGAGGAAGGACTTGTATGCGTGCCATATGTTCCATCAGGAAGTGAACTAGCAGATGTTTTGACAAAGGTGTTGAATATTTCAAGTTTTCATAACATTATTTTCAAGTTGAGAATGGAAGATATCTATTCCTCAGGTTGAGGGAGAGTATCGAGTTGTATATTAGCGATACACCTTTTTAGGAACGTGAGGTTGTTTTTCCTTTTCTAGGATAGTCCGGAATCTTAGGAGACTGTTTTCTTTTCTTAGGAGAGTGTAGTAGCCTAAGAGATTGATTCCTATTTTTTCTCCTATACTGAGATATATATAACAACGTAATTCAAAATCAATTAAAAGAAGACAATTCATTTTCCCTTCTATTTTAGATGACCTTAACAAACTCAGTGCACATAGTTACCTACTTACGCTGCATGTCACAAATTGCACCTTTTTTATGTTGAAAGTAGCTATACTTTGAACTTATCATTGTTCAGGGTCTTGATATCTTTCCTCATTTCAGACTGTCATACAAGCAGGATTGTTAAAACAAGGTCTGTGTGCAGTCCAGGATGAGAGTGCAGGTTGGTGTTCCCTCCTTCCCTGTAGATTGCTTGACAAAAGCTAAAATATTCACCAGAAATTTAAAAGCAAAACAGACCAAGGGAGAAGAATTCAAACAAAAGCAAAAAACTAATAAGAGGAGAAGAAAAATATATGCTGTAAGAAGACCATAATTGAACTTTTATTGGAAATACTGGCGTTTGAAGAGAAGATCCAAAGATCTGTATGACTCCTACTTTATTAACTAGTCCTATGGCCACAGCCTAGCCAAGGTGAATTGCTGATCCATCTTCCCAGCTGAACACCGAAAAGGAGAAAGTAAAATGATTAAAAATAGTTGCATCCATGTTTATAGACTCATCATCCCTATATAGTTTTGCTTCAATTCTCAAATTCTAGAAAAATTGATAATACTGACATCCTGTTATCCCTAGGCCAGACTTTATGGTGTTAATTGCATTTTATGTTGCAGGTTTGGTAGTTTCCATTGTGGATCCTCAACCTGGTGAAGTTATTATCGACTGTTGTGCTGCTCCTGGAGGAAAGACATTGTACATGGCTTCTCAAATGAATGGCCAAGGTATTTTTATTCCATAAAAACTCCAGCTCAGTTCTTATAAAGTTGGTGATATCTGTCCTATGGTACACATAAGAACTTCATTCATTACTTGAGCCTATCAATTTCTTGCCCCTCTCACGACTTAATAATTGCACCTTGGCTGCAGATTGTTGACTATGCCTCTTTATTATTTACATATCTTTCATGAGTAGACTGCCTTGTTGATGTATATCTTTGTCTTCCAGCCTTGCTTTATTTACTTCTTTTCTGTTGTAGTATATGAGTTGAGAGTCATGATTAATAACTTGTTCTTTTTTGGTTAGATTCTTTTTTTCTTTTCTGATTCTGTAATTAATATTTTAGTCTGTAGTTCAGCAAATTTTGAACAGTGTCATAATCCTTGCTAAATTATAGGCAACGTGTATGCAATTGACATAAACAAAGGGAGGTTGAGAATCCTTAAGGAGGCAGCAAAGCTGCAGCAAGTTGATAGTGTGATTACTACTATCCCTTCAGATCTTCGTAATTTGGCTGTAAGTTAGCGCCACCCTGAAACACCTAAACTCTTGGAAGATAGAGTCCTAATTTCGATTGGACTTTGACAAAATTTCTTAGGAAAATTATCCAATGAAAACCGACAAAGTTTTACTTGACGCGCCTTGTTCCGGGCTTGGCGTTCTCTCTAAGGTATGGTTGTAAAGATAATGTACTGAATAAATATTCAGTTGCAACCCCGTCTTTTGTTTTTCCTTCTCTTTTCTAATACACGTCAATGAATCCTTTATATCATATAAATTAAATAAGTGCATTTTGTTTGTTGATACCCATTTGAAGAGAGCAGACTTGCGGTGGAATAGGAAGTTGGAGGATATGGAAGAACTTAAAAATTTGCAGGATGAGCTCCTTGATGCAGCTTCTTCGTAAGATCTGAATGTTGTTTATTCTCATTACTTTTGTAACTGATAAATAACTTGGAGGCCGGTAGTCGATTTGCTGATCAAGTTTGTTGCTCTGTTTATGGTTCCTCACAAAGTATATTGTATGCTTATTATAGATTGGTAAAACCTGGTGGGGTTTTGGTGTACAGTACCTGCTCCATAGATACTGAGGAGAATGAAGAGAGGGTGGAAGCATTTCTTGTGAGGCATCCAGTAAGACTCCAGTCTATGAATATGTATTTTAAGCTGTTAGTAAAGCCAACAATGTTTATTTTATATTTCAAGTATGGGTTCAGTTAAGGAAGCCCCTTAAATTTTCTTTTTTTTGGGACTAATTTCAAAGGAAAGAACATCAACAATGACTTTCGGCATTGAACTTACATGATTGCTCTTTCTTTTTAATGTCTGTTCCAGGAATTTCACATAGATCTTGTTGACAAATATGTACCATCTGATTTCGTGACGAAACGGGGATATTATTATTCTGATCCAGTAAGACATTCCATGGATGGGGCCTTTGCTGCTCGCTTGGTTCGGGCCTTGTGAAGAACTGTTCATTTGAAATTACTAAGCGAGCAATATTTCCTCTGACCATCCCATGATTTGTTGTGGTGTTGTACAGTGAACGGCTTTGCCGATGGGTATGCAGATTCTGCTTTTACTTCCTTTTAATGCCAAGACAAAAAAAGCTTCTGAGAACTTATTTTCAAGCCATGTTTTTCCAATTTATCTGGGTATGCCAGTAGTATTTATTACTTGGCTCAATGTCGGTCTTGGGTTATTGTTCTTATTTGCAAGCAAACAATTCGTCATATATATAGGTTCTTACAGTTATGTTGGCAGCTTAAGATGATCGTTTTGTCTTTTTCCTTGTGTGACGTAATTCACTTGGCAGCCAGCAAGGAGGTTCACACTTCACACGGGAAGCCCCGACAAATTGCAGTGTGTCTGCAATTCTAAACCATGCTAATCAAACGTGTTATAAGAACGAGAACAACGCTGGTTTGAATTATGTTTCTAATGCTTGGAGGCACACCCAATGTCGAAATAGCTTCGTGAAAAATTTCTTCAAATGACGAGGCGACATAGCAGCAGCGTCATAGCATGGAAAAGATGAAGCATGATCAATTTTTTCTGCATTTACGAGTAATAAATGAACACTCTTTTCTTCTTCCAATTATTAATTTGTTCTGTTGGCAAAAGCATCAAAATCTATTAGAATGCAAGCTTATAATTTGGTTGTGCAACAATGTTTAAGCATGATGTTTGGTTTCCCATCTTCATCAAAATTCGTATTTATGGCTAATTACCAACTGTTGCTTCACATGTACAAGTGCTTTCTTGTTGGAAACTTTGGCGTGCTAAGGCCATCAAAACTTACCTGAAAAAGCTAAGACCATGAAAACATGCCTTGGTCTTTGGCCTTCATTCAGGTTGACTAGTTGGAACCCTAGTTAGAGGGTTATGGGGATAACAGGAACAGTAGTGATACGAGAGAGCAGACTTCTATGAGAGCTTTAAGATAGACAAAGAAAACTGATAGCTAAAACCTTAGGTATGCTAGCTGAGACACTAAGTCATTTCTTCTTAATGAGCTTCAACTTTCAAAGCCTGCCTTTTAGGGATCTAAGTTGACGAATTCTTCCCGTATGACTTATAATTCAAATAGGATCATAGGTTTGATACTTTTTGATGCAAATGACCTTTATACAAAGGTAAGTGTAGAGCATACTTGTATCTCTATTTGACAGAATTGAACTTATTGAAGAGTCAAGTTTTTAGGAAAGAGAGATTTTATAAAGAAGTCATATAGAGACACAACCTTTGTTGAATAGTAATTTTTCAGATACAATGAAACTTTCTTGCTTCGATCTAGTGAAGCTTGAATATAACTGAAGAGGTCTTTTGCTTATATAGGTAAAGGAGATTATAAAAAGACAACATATTTGGATAAGAACAAAGTTACATCATACCCTAACGTAATAAGAAGACATCACATCAGCTATTCTAGAAAAGAATGTCACATCTACTATTTTAGATAAGAAGGCAAGGAAGTTCTTGGTGAGAAGACCTAGCTCAATCATACGAGATAAGGACGTCACATCGCATAGCAAATAGATAAGAACGATGTCACATTATAAAAGAAACATAAAGATAAACTATTTTAAATAGATTGACCTATAATCCTAATCATCATCCTTGTCAAATGGGTTCTTTCCATGATCGCAGATTTGACAGGGAGACTTCACTCGTGTTGTCAGTATCATCATTGTTTGTTCTCTGTCTTTTACTGGGGCTTGCTTCCTCTGTGCGTAAATTTTTCAAAAATTTATTAAACTCTTCATTGATGTTAGAAATGTCATTATCTAGATCTTGGGCATCCTGAAAGGAGGAAGCTAGAGTCTGAGATGGTCCTGCATTATCGAAGCTGAAATCTATTAGGCTTTTTGGGATGTCAAAGTCTGACATTTGGGGTTCATCAGGTACGAATTCTCCTGGATAAGGTCCAATGGATGTAGAGACAACTAGCGATGCATATTTAGAAAAATGATTTAGATACTTAAAAAATGCCTAAGACTTTTAAGGACATTTTCCTTATATCTTGGCCATTTGACTGAGGTGTGTTAGAAATACACCTGATTCTTAGAGTAAATAGATCCATCATGTGTTGTGCTAAATAGTCGATGAAGAACAAAGAAGCCTTGGTTGGATTGCTTCTCAAATGGAGTCTCCTACAACCTGAGATCCTCAATAACTTGTGAGAGTTGGGTTCTCCATCTCATCAGTGGTTGATACCACTCAAGGAAACTCTAAAAGAAGGAATTTTCATTTTCTCTATCACATAAATGTTGATAGATTCATAAGGGAGGAAGAGAGATATCACATGCATAGAGTGATAAGAGTGCCTATAAATACCATAATGCATTTTCTAAGAGCGGGCCATTGATGTAAAACACAACGAGATATGATGCTTGAATGTTAAATAGGGATAGGTAACAATGTAATTTTGCTTGGTTGAGGAAGAGGTGGAGGTAATAGAAAAGGCTTATCCCAATAAGAGAAGCTATTTCATTAACAAGAGTGGGAGTGGAGGGAAGAATTTCTTCATCTTGGTAGTGCTAGGTAGGTTAGCCATTAAAAAGATGAGATGTATAATTCTGAAGGGAGTGATAAGTCTAATATGCTTTTGAGGTCGAGAGAGAGGAAATTAGCTAGGATATTCTGATGGCCTTTGATGTAGTGGACTATGAATTTATAACAGGAACCAATCTTTCCAACGAAGTAATTGGCTTTATGGCAGAAGTTTTTTGTTTGGATCCAGTATCTTTGGAAAGGACACACTGTCCATTTTTACTATAAAGAAATAATGGTTGAGGTAGAAATTAAACTTTTTTATACTTTTTTTTGACTGCTAGAATCTTTTTCTAGATTGCATGATAATGCCTTTTCGAGAGTTTAACTTATCTGCTAGCATGTGCACAGTAAACATTTTTCCATCTCTCTCCTTTCTTAAAATTGTTCCCCAAAAATCTTCATTAGTATCACCCTGCAAGTTTCACTTTCCTTTGTGAGGAATCTTTAGTGGAGGTGGATGCTGACTAATCTTCTTTAATTGCTTGACTGCTTTTGTTTGGTCAAGCTCCTATGGTGGTGGCTTCTTCTTCAATAGCTTTGATAGTTAGCTGACATATTCTAAGTTATGAGAGACGAAATTTCTAATATAATTCATGATTCTAAAAAATTATTGGATCTATTTAACAGTAAGGTTCGTGTCTAAGAAGTTTAGTAGTTCACTAGCTATATATGGGAAGGTATAGTAGAAATTGTCATGAAATTTCATGTCTAAAAATTCTATATAAACCGAACTCGTTTGGCTTTTGCTGGATGAGAGCTTGATCCCATAATTTTTTGTGAGATCCAAAAATTGTCGTAATAAGGCTTGATGCTCGTTTTAGATCTGAGAGTAAAGAAGAATATCGTCAATGTATATTAAAGCACTTGATAGGATACTATCATAGATACTTGTCATAACTCTTTAAAACAATAATGGGGTGACTTTTAGCCCAAATGACATGACTGTTCACTGGTACTAGGGATTAGGAATGCAAAATGCTATTTTATGCATATCTTTTGGGTCAATAATTAATTGCCAAAATCTAGCTTTTAAATCAAACTTTGAGAATATTTTGGCCTCTTTTAGAAATAACACTTGTGTATTGATCTTGAGTATAGGAAACTTGTCATCGTGAAGAAAATGATTTAGAGGTTTGTAATCAATAACTATTTTTTTTTCTCTGTTCTTTTCTACTCTTTTTCACATAAATAGCTTGACATGCCTAATTTGATTTAGTCGACTTGATCAATCCTTGTTTCCGAAGCATAGCACATTCTTCTTGTACTATCTATAAGTCATCTAGATTCACTCTCGGATGAGTTATCTTTGTTGGATTAATGTCCTCATTCTTTTTGAATGGTAATTGGACATAAAGTCTACGTTCTGTCATAATGGATGTGGATGATTGAATTGGTCACGACTTTTCTGATAATATTGTAAGAGTTGGTCTCTGATATCCTTATATCTAGAAGAAACATCTTCTAGCTTATTGATGTTGTGGTCTTCAATGTACTCGTGAAAATCTTGTTTGTAACAAATTCCCTTGGCAATATTTGTAACTTTTCTGTTTGGCAATAGACACCATTCAGGACTAGAAAGACTAATTCCTAATATTTTTGTTCAAATGATACAATTTGGGAAGAGCTTTATCCCAATCTTTCTCTTCATGATAAGGTCTATTTTGAAAGATTTGCTGTCAGTTGCAATAAAGTATTCTTTATATGGTTGTCATTCTTCTATTGGAAAAATATGTGGCTTTATTGTACTTTTACAAGAGCTTGTATCTATGTAACCAATAGTTGAGATTGGGCTGTGATAATTCTCTAGAAGAAAATGGAACTTGACGTATAGTCGCATTACTACTGACTTCCTAGGTTTGAGCTTGAAATAAGATTGTTTCATCGTATAGATTAGTTCATCATCTTCTTCAAGAGGGAAGAGAATTCATCATCAGTAGGTTCATAATTCGGCAATGCGAACAATGTCTCTTCATCTTCACTAGATTGTTTTTCAGAAAGAGATTCAATGTCCTCGTCATCTCTTATAGGCATTATAACTTCAATGGATTGTACGATTTTCATATCCTTTTTGGACTTTTTGGGCACCTTTTTGTATAATAACTTAGTTGTGTATAAAAGTAACAATGAGCTAGCTTTTTAGGTTCAAAAACACTTCGTTTAAAGAATCTTATTCTTTTTTTCTTCCTTCTATTGAAAGGATGAATCCTTAATGGTTTTTTACCGAAATGTTTCTCCTTTGTGTTCATGCACATTTCTTCATGTCTTTGCATTTAATCTTTAAGTACGGCTTCTTGAATGCTTGTTTGAGTTGAGGTTCACCTTTTAGCATAGCTGTGAAGAACTTATGTTCACATAATTTGCTTAGCATCACCAAAGCTAATTAGTAGATTTCTCTATGAGAGAGATTTCATATATGTCTCTGCGAAGAGAATTAATTGTTCTTTGTAATTTAGGCTGTAACTCATCAAGAAGGGAAGCAATGAATGTGTACCGAAGATTGATGTCATTGAAGTCCTTGAGCATACAATATTTTTCAATCATTCTTTAAAAATGCTTATGCAAATCTTCCCTATTCATATAGCAACACTTCTTTTCAAAGTACTCATGTTTGCTTTGTCGATCAATGAGTTGAAAATCTTCAATAAATTCTTTATGGATCATTCCTAACAAGAAACTAGCTTTGACAATTGTAAGACTTGCATGTGCCTATATTCACTAAGACTTTGGAGCTATTCTCTTAAAGTTTCCTTCATTCTAGAGACAAATTATGTCAATATGTCTTTAAAAGACATATTTGGCCTTAGTCATTTGAAGATCTATCCAGGCATTGAATTCATGTAGTCGATCTCTCTATTTTGTTAGTGAAATATTATCAAAAGTGAACTATGGACCTGAAGTAGGTGTATAGATAGGAGTTACGTATGGTCTGACTAGTTATGTCATTGATTCAATATCTTCAACTTCAGGTTCAACTTCTGTGTGTGGTTGAGAAGAGCGTGGAACAATCATCATCATTTGATATATCTAAGTGAGATATGTAAGCTGTTATGAGCTTTTTGAGTTTTATGTAAAAGAATCAAAGTCTTGACTTTTAGTGTGATTATTATACCTATCTGGTACTATATGATTTTCAGAGTTATCTGGAACTAGTTGAAGGGTAGTTATAAACTCTTGGTTAGGAATAAGTTCTTTTGATGTGTCTAGGGAATGCCTTTTTTTTGGAGGAGAAGTTGAGGGTGTATTGATTTGTAAAGGTTTAGAAGTTCATAGAATGTCTTTTGCTGACGGGTTTGGCTTAGAAGATTTTGATGGTTTTGCATAAGTTTGTCTGAACAATAAATAGGGCATTTTAAGACTTTTATATAGTCAGTAGCGTCAGGATACGATGAAGTGTTATAAGTAGGTCTTACAACTAGAAATGTCAAGGGGTATAGTTTATATATAACTCTGGATTGTTTTTTAGCCATATCTGACTAGATTCTTTTGAGCTCTTCTCGAACTTTTTGCAGTTTTCTTTCCTTTTTAGAGAACTCTGGTCCACAATGCTGCTAGTCAATATAACTTCTCAGGTCTAAATCAAACTGGGCAGCTTGATTGAGTAGTTGTTGATGTAATTATCGCACTTGGAAAGATATGACATCAACTTTTGAATTTAGTCCTTGTGTCTGTTGAGATAAACCATTAGACTTTGAATCAATTCTGTGAACGAAATTATTTTATGCTATAACATTTTGTGTTTGCCAATTTAGTATTTCTTCTGCTATAGAAACTGGTACATGATTGTTGTGTGGATTGATACCTATGGATCTTGAGTATAGCCTTTCAAATACTCCAGTGGTTTTATTAGTTTGAGCTTCCAAGGGTGGAAAAATCTTCTTCATATGATCTCATCATTATACACTGTAATGGTTTGGGGATTTCCTTAGGGATTGAAGAAATTATTAGCATAGGGCATTTTGGTTGGATCAAGTGTTCTTTTTCCAACTACTCTCAATAGTTCAGAGAAATCTTTTGGTCTAGGCTTAAGATTCCTAAGACCAATCCAAGATCTCGAGTTAATATCGTCGTCATGCTTAGGTTGGATCCTTTTTTGTGATTGACACTTAAATTTTAACTTTTTGCTAAGCTATTCTCTCCATTGAGGGACATGGACTTCGTCATCACTATTAGAATCGTCATCCATCCAACATTCACAATCTAAAGTGCACATAGATGAATCTAAATCCCAGATGAAATATCCATTTATATGGCTGACATATACCTCATGTCCATCGGGTTAAGAATGGATTGGAGGGCCATTAACACCTTCTCAACGAGAAAGTCCTAGAGTAATCATCGTTATTGGCCCAAAGGAGGTTTTGGATGATTTTGGGTGTTCTTCTTTAGGTTTGCTGAAAATGGATTTTACCATTCCATCTTTCAAGCTTTTCAAAATTAGAGAAGTGATAGTATGAATGGAGCATCAACGAGGAGTATGATTTTTTTTAATTATTGGTTTATTCTATAGGTATTAACTCCGCCGACTTTTATGATGGCAATTTTTGTGTAATCTGGATGATTGTGGTCTCATTCTAAGACCTTTCCACTACCATATAGAGTGCATGTATTCTGGATGATTGTGGTCTCATTCTAAGACTTTTCTACTAGCATATAGAGTGCATCTTGTGTAGAGTTTGGAAAGTTTAGATCAAGAGCATGGTTCTACAATCTATATGTGATATAATGATGGAGTATGACCATGATGGCAGTAGGGTCCTGGTCAGCTCCAAAAATTTGGATTTGAACTTCTAGTCTTATGGGTAGCGTTGGACCATCAAGTTTGAAGTTAAAGTTCAAAGCAATAGTCATAATGACACTTCTATTGTTGAGATTGGTTCAGAGAGTTTCGATTAAGGCATTATGATAAGATGTTTATGCCATATCAAGAAGAGAAATTCTAGTGGTTGCTAGAATTCCTTTTCTTCTATGTAATGTTAAGACAATTCGAATAGCGTCTACATGAAGATATGTGTAACGCTAATCTAACCATAATGATGTTAGCTCAAAGGGAAACTCTAGAATTACGTATTCTTCTACAGAAGTGGAATTTAGACCGCCTTGGTCTAATCTGGATCCTTGGATCAATTCTTTAAGTTGAGGTCGATGTGTGGAGTTTAAGGAGCGAATACTCTTTGTAAATGATTTAGATATATGATATAGACTATATGGGCTTAATAAAGCATGGATTTTTGTGTTTTTAGGTAAGTGGGTAAATTGTACAAGGTTTTTTATTTTATTGGAGAGAGTTTTCTTAAGATGAGGAGGACATTTTCTAAAGAAAGAGATGAAGAGAAATGAATTGGATTTGATGAGGTTGAAACTTTACTTGTGTTTATTTAGGCCTCTCCTTACTCACTCTTATTAACAATAACTTCATTTGGTGGAGTTAGTGCTTATAGAGTGGACCATAAGACCTAGATTCCATGATAATTGCCATCACAACAATTGACAGAGTTAATGCCTGTTAAGTGGATCACGAATTACTTAAAAGAATTTCATACTCCTCATAGGTGCTCCATTCATACTATTACCCTCCAATTTTGAAAAGTTTGAAGGATGGAATGATAAAATATGTTTTCAGCAAGTCTTTAAAAGAATATCCAAAATCATCCAGAACCTCCTCTGGGTTAATAATGATGATTGCTCTATCATTTTCTTATGAAGAAGGTGTTAGTGGCCTTCCAATCTATTATGTCCACCTTGATGGACATATGATATATGTCAACCATGTCAAAGGACATTTCATCTAGGATGTAGATCCATCTGTGTGCGATTTAAATTGTGAATGTTGGATGGATGAGAATTTCGACAGTGATGACAAAGTCTATGTCCCTCAACGAAGAGGAGCCCGACTGAAAGTCAAAATCTAAATGTGAACTACAAAAGAGGATTCAACCCAAGCATGACTACAATGATGACTCGAGACCTTAGATTGGTTTTAGGAATCCAAAGCTTAGACCAAATGATCTCTCTAAATTATTAATAGTAGTTAGAAAAGAATATTTGATTCAACTAAGATGCTCTATGCTAATAATTTCTTTAATCCTTAAGGAGATTCCCAAACCATTACCTTCTATGATGATGAAATTATACGAAGATTTTTTTACTTTTGGAAGCCTAGACTAAACCACTGAGGTATTTGTAAGGCCATACTCAAGATCAACATGTACCAATCCACACGACAATCATGTACCAGTTTATCTAGTAGAAGAAATACTAAATTGATAAACATGTTGTAACACAAAACAATGTCCTCCACAAAATTGATTCAAAGCTTGATGGTTTATCCCAACAGACACAAGGACTAAATTCAAATGTTGATGCTATATCTATTCAAATGCAACAATTGCATCGATGAATACTCAATCAAACTATCCAACTTGATTTGGACCTAAGAAGATATATTGACCAATAATATTGTGAGCCTGAGTTCTTTAAGAAGGAAATAGAACTTCAAAAAGTTAAAGAAAAGCTTAAAAGAATTGAGTCAGATATGATTAAAGAACAATCCAGAGCTATATATGAACCACACCCCTCGACATTTTCAGGCATATAACCTACCTATAACACTCCATCATATCCTAATGCTACTGATTACAAAAAGTCTTCAAAATGTCTTATCCGTTGTTCATACAAACCTTTGCAAAACCATCAAAGCCTTCTAAGCCAAACCTGCTAACAAAAGACATTCCGTTCACTTATAAACTTTTACATATCGATACACCACTAACTTCTCCACCAAAAGAAAGACCTTCCCTAGGCACAACAAAAGAACCCTTGCCCAACCAAGAATTCATAGCTACCCTTCAATCAGTTTCAGATAGCTCTGAAAATTACACATTACCAAATAACTCTAATAGTCATACTGACAGCCAAGACTCTGATTCTTTTACAGAAAACTCAGAAAGTTTATAACAACTTTCAGATCCCACTCAGATATCTCAAAATGATGATGGTTGTTCAATACTTTTCTTAATTACACACAAAAGTTGACTTGAGGTTGAAGATCTTGAGTCAATGATAGAACCAGTCAGACCATAAGTAACACATGTCTACAAACCTACTTCAGGTCCATGGTTTACTTTTGAAGATGTTCCACCAACAAAATTGGGAGATAGATTACATGAATTCAGTATCTGGATAGATCTTCAAATGACAATGTCATATATGTTAAAGGTATCTTGATGGAATTTGTCTCCAGAATGGCAGGAACTTTAAGAGAATGATTTCAAAGCCTTGTAAGTCTTACAATTGTCAGAAATCAGTTCCTTGTTAGGAATGATCAATAAAGAATTCATTGGAGATTTACAACTCACTAATCGACAAAGCAGACATGAGTACTTTGAAATGAAGTGTTGCTTTATGAATATGAAAGATTTATATAAGCATTTTCGAAGAATATCTGAAGAATATTATATGCTTAATGGCTTTAATGATGTCAATCTTTGATACATATTCATTGCTTCCCTTGTTAATGAGCTGCAGCCTGAATTACAAAGAACAATTAAGTTTCTTCACAAAGACGTGTAAAATCTCTCGGAGAAATCAATCAATTGGCTTTGGTAATGCTAGACAAATTATGTTAATAAAATAAGTTCTTTAAAACTATGCTAAAAGGTAGACCTCAACTTAAATAAGCGTGCAAGAATCCGTACTTAAAGATTAAATGCAAATACGCGGAGAAATGTGCATGCAACACAACGAAGGAGAAACATTTCAGAAGAAAACTATTAAGAATTCATCCTTTCAATAGGAGGAAGAAAAAGAGAATAAAATTCTTCAAGCAGTGTGCTTCTGAAACTAGAAAGTCAGACTAGTGTTACATTTGTAGACAACCAAGTCATTATGCAAAAAGGTACCTAAAAAGTCTAAAAAGAATATGAAAATTCCTACATTCCATGAAGCTGTGATGCCCATAAGAGATGACGAAGATATCAAATCTCTTTTTGAACAATAGTCTAGTGAAGATAAAGAGACATTGTTCGCACTACCTAACTATAAATCTACTGATGATGAAGTTTCTATTGAAGATGATGAATCGATGTATATGATGAAACAGTCTTGCTTCAAGCATGAACTCAGGAAGCTAGTAGTAATGTCACCATATGTCAAGTTACAAATCAATCCCAACTATCGGTTACATAGATACAAGCTCTTGTAGAAGTGTAATGAAATCACATGTTCTTCTAACAGAAGAATGATAACCATATTAAAAATACTTTATTGCAGCTGATAGCAAATCCTTTAAGATAGACTTTATCACAAAGAGAAGGATTGAGATAAAGTTCTTCCTAAGTCGTATCGTTTGGACAAAAATATTGGGAAATAATCTTTCTGGTCCTAACATACTTATTGGGATGAATGTCTATTTCTAAATAGAAAAGTTACAAATTTTGCTAAAGGAGATTTGTTACAAACAAGATTTTTAGTGAATGCATTGAAGACCATAACATCTTCGAGCTACAAGATGTAAACGATCTAGAAGGGGGGTTGAATAGATCTTTAATCTTTTTCGATAAGCTCTACAAAAAATCGCGGAATTAAT
>JAOTBA010000005.1:19176547-19198783 GCA_025629845.1 Erythroxylum squamatum | reverse complement strand
AAGGATGAGAAATTGTGTTAAGCAAGGAACCACGCTCAAGTATGATGATGGTATTTTGTTAAGTTAAGGTATGATCCATTATTGTTAAGAGTTGGATTCTAGGAACGGGATCCATCACTTAAAAAGATGTAGGTTTTCAGGAGCTCATTAATGTGTTTATGAACTTTCTTGAATTAGTTTTATGGAAAAGATTCATACTAGATCTTAGCTTGTACTCTCACTTTTTTTCTTCTTAATTCAACCTAATCTTCTTTGGGCTTATACTTGTAGTTACGACTACTCTTTATGTACTGATTTTGCATATCAATCTATTATTTTCAATTTTCAAAAAAGATAAGATGGAAGTTATTGTCATATTGAGTTTGTCTCAACTATATATGGCCTATGATAGATTATCACCCGATAAAAGGGTCCATTTACATTCTCTTTCAGTAGATTAAGACTTATGAAACATGTTCAAAATCATAATATCAATCAAACTAACTTAAAATAACATATCTTATAAATAATATAAAAATCATCTATATAAGTCTGACAAGTACTAATTCCCATATAATCGAATTACTCATTATCCAATCTTTAATAACAACTAACAAATGTGTCTCTCTCTATTTTGAAACATTCTAAAATCTATCTCTATAAATATCCAATTTATACCTTGTATAGTCCCTGACTTCTCCGCAGGTTTCTCATTTAAAATAATAAGTGTAAAAGATAGTATATATATCAACTAAGAAAAAGAATAGTAAAATTTTTAAGAACATACTCCATACCACTATATGAAAAGTATCAATATTAACTTCCTTATATGGTATTACACACTTCCTAAACTTAGAGGCAATTCATATGCCAATGTCAATTTCATACAATGTTACATGTAGTAATCAGTTTTACTAGTACAAAAACATAAAATCTTATACTTGCCTAAAGTAGGTCTTAACTAATTCTCCGATTTGCATCAACTAATTCATCTTATCGATGGATTGTTACTTACCCCAAATATAACATTAGTTGATACAATTGGCTAATAGATTAGTACTTACCCTAATCTAGACTAATCACCATATCATACATATCACACAATCATAGCACATCCCCTCAAAAACCTTAACTGACATATCAAAATAAACTTCAGCAATTACATCACATACCATTCAAACAAAAGGAACTGATGCAATCATGTAAAGTCACATAAAAACTAGGATGCATATAAATTCCCTTCATAAACCTCAAATCACATACAACATTAAAATTTATAGTTATATGTCAAATATTATGCATAACCACACATACTGCTTAAGAAATTAACTTTCAGTCTTGAGTATTTAGCCCAATCTTAACATACTAGGTTTGTTATATATGGTCTAAATAATTTTATCTAGTTTCATTATTTTGATATATGAAAACAATAATAACTAAGTAAAATAATATTTAAGAATAATTAATGAAACAAGTATTCAATACTAAAAACCTCGCCTAACATATACCTAGTATTACTTATACTAACATACCTTTAATTCCCTTTTTATAGAAGATTCTTATAGTTTTCTACCTAAATCATTTATACGTAATATAAAATTTGATTAAAACTGTCACGATCCGGTACCACATAGGGCCCATGACAACCCTCACATACTCGGGCTAAGGATACTCGCAGTATCCTTAATCTGACTATGCAAGGCTTACTGAATATCTCTTTTTTTCTTTTTTTAAATAAATATTTTTTTTGAAAAATTTGGGCAGCATAACGGCTGTATTTTAAAAATCCCAACACAGAGGTGTCTAGAACTTCCTTCCATAAAGTGCTTCATAAGGTGGCATACCAATACTTGTCTGGTAACTATTGTTATAAGCGAACTCAATCAAAGACAAATGTCGGTCCCAACTCCCTTGGAATTCCATCACACATGCTCTCAGCATGTCCTCTAGTGTTTGAATGGTCCTCTCTGACTGACCATCGGTTTGGGGGTGGAAGGCAGTACTAAACTTAAATTGAGTCCCTAAAGATTCCTGGAATTTTGGCCAAAATCGTGAGGTGAATCTTGAGTCCCTGTCTGATATTATAGAAACTGGTATCCCATGCAGCTTCACAATCTCGTCAATATATAGCTTTGCCAACTTTTCCAACAAATAGGTTGTGTGGACAGGTAGAAAATGAGCAAACTTCGTCAATCTGTCCACCATAACCCAAATAGCATCATGACCCTTCGATGTATGGGGTAGCCTTGTGATTTCACTTCGATGATTTCACTTATAAAATGGCTGGAAGAAGATTACAAAGCAAGAATAGTTCTTTTTATTGGGCTCCTTGTGATGTACATTCCATTGACTTGATCTTAGAAAATATAGGGGATGCTAGTTATTTTCCTATTATTGGTGAGACTATGCAAAAAGCAAAAAAATGTGACCAAGTTCATCTACAATTGTGCATGAGTCTTAAATTTAATGAAAAAGGATTTCACTAATGGTAGGAATTTGTGTCATCCTATTGTTACAAGATTTGCAACAAATTTCTTATCACTTCAATGCTTTATTATGATGAAGAAAGAGTTGAGACAAATGTTTACAAGTGAAAAAGTGAGCTGCATCTCAGCATGTTAAGTCTAATACTAGATTGTAGGTTTCCAAAATTATACTTAAAGATACTAAATTATAATCCTAATGTCAATTTGTTATCTGAATTTATGAGCCTTTGGTGAGGGTACTTCATTTAGTTGATAGTGATGAAAAGTCAACAATGGGTTATTTTTATGATGTCATAGAGAGGGCAAAAGAAGAAATTAAGGCCAATCTAAAAAATAGAACTTCTTTGTACACATCTTATCTTGCAATCATCAATAAGAGATGAGAAAAGCAACTTTTCTCCTGTTGTTTGCAGCTAGGGTATTTATGAATCCTAGTGTCTATTTCAAACCAAGTCTTACAAAGAAAGTTGAAGTTATTAGGTGAATGCTATTAACTATTACAATAATTATTGCCTATGAGATAATGCAAGATCTCCATAGCTCATAAATGGAGATCTATTAAGAGGCTTCTAGTGATTTTGGGATGCCAATTATTATTTGTCAAAGAGAAAAACTTAATCCCGTTATATATTTTTGGTTTTATTGCTTATTGGAAAATAATCATCACTTTATTTTGTTTATAACACTACTTTTGTTGTCTTATGACTTATAGTTTCTTGGTGGGACCAATTCATAAGTGGTGTTCTAGAATTGCAAAGGTTTGTAATTTAAATTCTAAGTCAATGTGTGAGTGTAACAGACTGTGAAAGGAATTGAATCACATTTAAATTTATCCATTCTAAGAAAATGAATAGATTGGAGCACAAAAGATTGGATGATTTGGTCTTTGTTCGATACAATTTAAAGTTTTGGGAAATGTATGTTATTATCATTATTAAGTTAAATATAATTTCATATATTTTTAATAATTTAATTTTATTATTTACTAAGACTCATAATAGAAAAAGTAGTTTAGTAGATCCAATTTGCATTGATAATATTAATCTTTTTGAGGATTGGGTTTCTGAGACATCGGGTATGATAGATGAGAGTGACTTGGATGATAAAATATTGATATGTCATTTGGCGCAATAAATTTGAATGATGGTGATGACGATACTCATCTCAATAATGAGGATTTTATACCAAATGAGAATTGGTGTCAATGTAGTTATAACAAGTATTTGATGAATAAAGTTCCAGGTTTTTGTTTCTCATCTTCTTTTAATTTCACTTATATTTGATGTATATGTTAAATTCTATATATGGAATATAATTGTAAAACTTTTTATTTCAGATTTCACTTCTAATTGGTTCTTCAACTTGAACTCTTATAGTAAATTGTAATTGTTAGAAAGTAATGAATATTTATTACTCTTTTTTATTGAAGTTTTGATATAATAATTATTTATTATATGATGAAATTGTAATATTTTAAATATTCTATATTGTTCTTAATTTTATATTTGTATGGTGATTAAATGATCTTTTTTCATATTAATTGTAGTTATTATTTATATGTAAAATACGTGAAAAATAGTGTTAATAAAAATAAATAAATTGTTGTTATTTAAAATTTTTATTGTTATGATTTTTGGAGATAAGATTGATGTAAAATTATAAAGTATACGGTACAATATATTGAAGCACTATTTTGCATTTTAAAAAATTTAAGACTATTTCATAAATTTAAAAAATTATCTAAAATGGTATCCGATATTTCCAATACTAGTACAACACTGTTTTAGAACCAAATTTGGTACTGATATTGGTAAGGTATTCATAACAGTGGCTAAGATAGTAAAAGATTCATCCACAGGCTCTTGTTTCCCGATAAAAGAATCCACTAGTCAGCAGGTTAAGTCAAAAAATGTTACTATTTATAATATTTCTCTCAGACCTAATACTATGTTCAAAATGATGGTACTAAAAAAAATATCATGATTAGTAGTCTTCTAAAGAGTCACCCTACTATTCAAGCATATTATAAGGTAACGAGAGACTTATACTCTCTACAAAGTAATGGTACCTATATTGATTTTTCTGGGATACATCCTAGATTGAACTTTTTATGAGGACCATATCCTAAAGGTATTAAAAATTGGTATGATTTTGGAATGGTCAATGCTATATACTTGACTAATCCAAAGTTCCTAAGATATCACTATTTCCTAGATGGATTCAAAAAGGGGTTAAGGATTGTTATCTAAATAACTCTATAATAACCCCTAAAGATATCTTGGTATTATATATAATATCTGCTAGTCTAGATTTTCATGAAGATGAAAGATATGATGCCTATCATTTCATTACTTTGGGAAAGGCAAAACGCTTTGCTGTTACTATGGATACTAACTTAAGGAAAGATTTTTCTAAATACACTGAAAACAATATCCATTACAAAAGAGGAGTCAGGATGAGAACTGTTATTTCTGACATAGAGGCAACATTTAAAAAAGGATTTCAAACTTTTGTTGGAAAGTGCAATTTTTCTTCTTTAATGATCGCTCTAGCTACGAAGACAACATTAGCTACTGAAAATTTTATAAAAAAATGAAGACAAGCCTGATTGAAAAAGGAAAGATAAGATTTAGTCTTGAGGCATAAAAAAGATTCTATCATATCAGTAAACAAACAAAAACTATCTGTCCTCATTGTAAAAGTGGCTTGAAAACTTTCAAAGGAAAAGATAAAGCTGAAGCATAAGGAGTATCCACTTACAGTGATGATTTCGAGTTAGAAAAATAAGAAGATAACTTGAAAATCTCTCCAACTAATTAGATAAAAGGAAATCCACTATCGATAAAGATATAATCTGCTTTCTGAAAGCTGATATGATGTAAATTTTGTTAAGTTAGAATCTAAACCTTTGTATAAATAAAATCCTTAGGATCGTAAAAGGGATATCAAGCATTGTCTATTTATCTCATCTTTGTAATCTCCTCCATCATGAATCTTAATGTATCTCATCTTGTAATCTCCTCTATCATGAAATAAAAATTTCTCCTTTCTGCGTATACAATTTACAATTTTCATTTAAAACTTTATTCTTCTTCTAAAATCTTTGATATACACCTTAAGGTAGGAAACAAATTAAGACTATGTTAGGCTTTGCTGAAGGAGCATCAAGAGTAATTACCTTACTCTAAGGCTGGAGCTAAAATGCTTGTTAAAAGACTCAACGAAATCCGATAAAGCTACAATCAAAAAATTAAAGATACAAGTATGAAAGCGTAATGGACCCTTTAATTTGAAAAATTGAAATTGCTTTGTATATAGTTACATCATGACTTCTTATTTTCTGAAAAAATGCAAGCAAGAATTATTTGAAATAAATTTAGATTATGTGGAATTGATAAATGAGGAAATTACATACCTCTTTAAAAAAGTTATTATAATTGTAACAAATAGTGATAAATTAGAGGATGAATATTTGCTTCGAATCTCTTTAATTTTTAATATTCTTAGATATGATAAAAGTTTTTATTTCTTCTCGTGATCAAGGTATTTGAATATGATATTTATGAGCTTTTTGTGTCATTTTTCGTCTAAATTGATTTTTCTTCGAATCTCGTTAAAAGCCTGAATGGTAAGGTAATTGTTTTATATCTGGTTCATTTAAATGAAATTGAAACTGAATCTTATTGCATATGCAACCAATTAGAGGCTCACAGCAAACAACACCAGGGAACCTTAACAAAACTGTGATTAGATTCTTTATTACCACAGCCACCTCAGCTTCGATGATTGATTTCCTTCCCATGTGGCAGTCGCATGTTGTTGGGTGCTTGGAATGACGGTGTGAGTGGACCAGCTGTATGTAACGCAGTTTTGGTGATTATGATTTCAGGATCACTGGAAAAAAAAAGGAAAAAGAGAACTATTTGACTTAATTCAAACCAAACGGTCAGTTTATAAATCAAAATTCCCGATTTTCCATCAGAGACTGACAAGTGGAGCTTGTGCCCACTAGAGCAAAGAACAAAAAAAAGTAGCATTTCTGACAGAGTTGGTATCATTGCAAGCCACATTTTAGTCTCTAATTGGGCAGTGCCAAATCACCGCCCCTATAAAACCACCCCACCCTCCCCAGTCTTCACAAAACACCTTCTCTCCTTCTTCTCTCATTACCTGTAACCGTAAAAACTACCTAAGGAACTATTGTGTTGTGTTGCCTTTTGGTCGTGTGACTCTCTGTTCCATCTCGGGATCTATCAAATTTGTCTTTTTTTGCTCATGGGAGAAAACAATGACAGGAGGGAATCCTTGTTGAACAGGGACAACGTTAACAGGTTCTCGCGGAGTACGTCTCATGCATACGATGAGTTGCATAGCTTTCGAAGGTATCTTAAGCTGATGTGCGTGGATCAATCCAACGTATGGACGGCTTGTCTTTCCTGGTCCATATTCTTACTCTTCACTTTGGTTGTTCCTGCGATTTCCCACTTCGTGTTGGCTTGTTCGTCATGCGACAGCAAGCACAAGAGGCCTTACGACACCGTTGTGCAGCTGTCGTTGAGCAGCGTTGCCACTCTGTCTTTCATTTGCTTGACCAAGTTTGTGAGGAAATATGGTCTTCGTAGGTTCTTGTTCTTTGACAAGCTCTGTGATGAGAGCGAGACTGTTAGGAAAGGCTACACCGATCGGCTCAATGTATGCTTCTGATCTCAATCTCTTTCTTTATCTCATTTTCTTTTTTAATTTTTTCATGTTTGCTTGGGATCATCGTTTTAGAGTATTTCTTCTAGGCCAATTCTGCTAAGGGTCAGCTATAAATGGGATGTTGTTAATTGATTGCTTTTTTTCCTTTTATCTCCATAATGAAATTTCCATTAACCAGGTCTGTCAGCTCTGATTTCTTTGTTCCCCAAACTGTCATACAGCTGATCATTTCATTTCTTAGTGGTCAGAAAATTTTGACAAAAAAGTTTCGAAATTTAACTGGATTTTTGATCTTTATAAACTTGTGCTTTGCCTTCTCTTCTCTTCAAGGTTGAAACAGTGGAAAAGGATAAACTTAGCGGAATTGTAGGTGATGATAAAGATTAAAGCTTGGTGGTTGATGAGAATGGTACATCAAACCACTTTACACTATCTCAACAGATTGGTTTTCATTTTTGGTGGGTCACAAATGAAACCGAGTAATATGATACCTTCCTTGGATGAATAAAAGAGAATTGCTAAAACAAAACAAAAGTGGAGATGCAAGGAGTGGGGGAAGGAAAGTGAAAAAGTAATCACGAGAAGCTTCAAGAATTAGGTAGATTCCTGATATGTTAAAATCTTTCCTTAAAAAGTTCAGACTGCGTATGCATAAGGTAGAGAACAAAGTTTCTTGTGAGCAATTTACTTTGGCTTAGCTAGTCCATTTATAGATAGGCTTAGTGAAAATGACTCATTTGAGAGCTGACCAGAATGGTTATAATTTGGCAACATATGCCTATATTCAGCTGCTGGGTCGGAATCTGTATCAGCAATCAATTTCTTACGGTCAAATTAAAAGTGGGTAGCAAAGATCCAGTGCTTCTTTGTGTCAATTTCTCCTTCATAATTTTGATCATCAAGAAAGCTTGTAAACAACTTGGAAAAAGTGAAAGGCAATGGATGTGGTTTGATTAATAAATCTTTGACCTCATATGATATTGTACACTATTGAGCCGCATCATTGTCCCTATGTATTGTTTATTCTTCTCTGGAGTAAACCAGAAAGTTTATGTGTTCTTCCTAATGGATGTAGGAGAATGTAAAAGTGGGAATACGTTCTCCATGATTGTAACACCAGTCAAGCTCTAATTATTGAAATGGACAAGTAATGTGTTGGTTTAATTTCACATGCAGAGTTCATTAAAAATAGTATCGTGCTTTGTTGGGCCGTGCTTCATAGCAGAGTGCGGATACAAGATATGGTGGTATGCCTCTGGTGCTTCACAGATCCCATTCTTGGGCAATGTCGTACTTAGCGACGCAGTAGCTTGCATTATGGAGCTATGCTCTTGGCTTTACCGCACAACTGTAATCTTCCTGGTCTGTGTTCTCTTCCGTCTGATCTGCCACCTCCAGATCCTACGACTCCAGGACTTCGCTCAAGTTTTCCAAGTGGACTCTGATGTGGGGTCTATACTCTCAGAACATCTTAGGATAAGGAGACATCTGAGGATCATCAGCCATAGATATAGAGCATTCGTTTTGTGGGCCCTGATTTTGGTCACAGGAAGCCAGTTTGCTTCTTTGCTTATCACAACAGAGACTGGTGCTGTTGTTGATATTTACAGAGCTGGAGAACTTGCGGTGTGCTACTTGACACTGAAATAGAGAGAAGTTCTTTGAATAGTCAACTCTCTATAAAAGTTTCTGACAACAACTGAATGTATATGATGTTTTGCAGCTCTGCTCGATTACACTTCTTGCTGGGGTTATGGTAATGCTTCGAAGTGCAACAAAGATCACTCACAAAGCGCAAGCTATTACAAGCCTAGCTGCTAAGTGGCACATATGTGCCACTCTCGACACCTTTGAGTCCACTGAAGGTGAGACTCCCACCACTGGCATCGGCCAGGTCTTTCCGACGGTGGGCACGGATGGGGACTCGAGTGATGCTGGAGATGAAGAAGATGAATTAGATAACACTAAATTGATTCCAGCATATGCATATAGTACCATCTCATTTCAGAAGAGACAAGCTCTCGGTAAGGCTCCAAGCATCAAACTTGCACATCTACGCAACAAACTATTCACATAACTTCTAATCTAATCAGCTCCAAAACACTCAGAAATGTAATATATATAACCTGTAGCAGCCTAAAGACCAACAACAAAACAATGACAACACAACTTGAAAATGAACGTTGTTTTTAGTAGTTAACTTCAGAAACTTATTAGAATCTTCAGTTTCAGACAAAATCTGATAATTGTTTTATGGTACTTATATGAAAATTTTGATAAAAATTGTAATGACAGTGACATACTTCGAGAACAACAGAGCTGGGATTACGGTGTATGGCTTCACGCTTGATCGAACAACCTTGCACACCATTTTCAGTGTTGAGTTAGCTCTTGTTCTATGGTTGCTTGGAAAGACCGTTGGTATTTCTTGAATAATAATAACAATAGGGTAACCATAATTGGGATTACCTGAGGATGCATGAAGAGTACATTTGTAGAGAAAATAGAGAGGAGCACTAAGTTGATGGAATCTTGAGCGGTTTTTGTTGGTTTTCATTTTCCTGATTTTTCCAGAGTTTGTTCATGCTCGCCTTCATTCATTCTTGTAATTTCCAATGAGAAATGAATAGTATTTTGATGAAAATACACATGAATGATGATGCTATCTCTTATTCAGAGCAAGAAAGCCATCATAGAGGTCTAGTGTTTCCGAGTTCTTGCGACTCCACCGCGAGACTTCTCGTTTTTATGTAACTCCTTAAAGAGGGTTGTATGGCACTGTGTTGAGGGACTTTTAATTTAAATTGAATGCGTCATTTGACTTTAAATTACGTTATGTTAAAGGATTTCTAATAAAAATTTACATAATGCACATTTAACATTAATCACATTTTTACACTATCATTAGGCAAATGTCTAAACAAAATCATTATTAGAATTAAGTTGATGGGAAGGGAAGCAAATACAAATTGATGTATAGATCCCCTTCATCATCAAGAGTAGGGAAGAAAAGAAGTTGAATCCCAAGATCTTGAAGCAGCCAAAATGATGCAGGTTCCAAGTCCTGGGTCATTTTAATTCTGTTTGTGTTAATGTTTGGTGAAGAGGAATAATCTGTGGGGAAATGAATTGCATTATGGTTGACTAAAAGGTTTTGTGTTATTTGTACTATTTTTCAATTGCTTTTTTCGTTTCTTACGTTGATGTTGTAGCTAGTTTCTTTGGCACAAGCTGGACATGTAATTACCAACGATCTTCCCAACTGCTAAGGTTTTAGCTATTTCCATTAACTCTGGCTGTTGTGAATGTAATTGTCTTTTCGTTTTGAATAATGCGAGGATTATATGTCTTATGTGTTGTAGATGTTGAAACTATGAATCCTCCGTCAATGGAAGGTTTGGATGAACTACTTGCAGTAAGCGTGTTGATTGCTTCCTAAAGTTGTATATCCTTCATATTTCCTTTCCGGTGGTTGCTATTATTTAAACTATGCGTGCAGAAGAAAAAGTGCTCTTCAAAATCATCATCTCAATCTGAATCAAATGGTAAGAAGTCTGTCTCATGTTGATTGCAATGCAAGATTTTCTTGTTGTATGGTGGATTTAATGCCGGCCAGTATTCAGGTACCCCTCCAGTGGAGATATCACCTTTGGTGCATGCATTGGTTTTCTTCAAAATGGGGCAAAAAGGTATGTTTTGTTGCTGTACATTGGTGCAAATTTGATATGAGAACAGCACATTTGCTTTTATGTTCTTCTTCTTATGGTAACCGGATAAAATGAGCATGAAAATAACTTTGTGATTTTGGTGCTTTTTTATGTGAATTTGCCAGTAAAAGTTCATTTTCTGTGCAGTTTCTTTCTCAGTGTTAACCTGAGTTAAGAATTAATTATAGCTGAAACCATGTTGGCCATCTCTGACTCTTTCAGGATTTGTTGATAGTTGAAGTTATATTCTCTGGTTTCTTTGTCCTTTATTACGTCCATTGTTGATGGTTTGAAGAGACTGTAAATTCAGAAGTTGAAGGCTTGGCGCTGTGTCCATGGCATTAAAAACGCCTATTGACTAATAAAGAATGGAAGAGTAATTCCTCCTCTTAACATATATATATACGTATTTTCATATACATATATGTCCAGGATTTTGTTGGGAAAATATTAAAATTTGTTTTTATAACATTTAGCTGATTCCTTATTTTTTTCTTTTTTCAATTTCTGCCATTTTCTTTCAGCTTCCCTTTTAAACAAACTTAGATACGCAAACTTTGGACGAAACAAAACCCGAGATGAGCAACAGAGGTGGCACGGGCGGCGGCGATGGAGGTGGCGGCCGGGAGCCTCATGATATCGTGATACCAGAAACTGTACGGAGGACGATACGTAACATTAGAGAGATCACAGGGAAGCAACACAGCGATGAAGATATCTACTCTGTTCTTCAAGAATGCTCCATGGATCCAGATGACACCGCCCAAAAGCTTCTCTATTTAGGTATCAACATAGTCTATGACGCTTTTTTGGGGTTGGGTGTTCTTTGTTTCTTCTTCATGTTTTCGTTTCGGGTGCTTTCTTGATTTATGATCTGTATTCAAAAGGCTGTGTTTCGTTGACTAAAAAATGGGAGAGAAAGATGGATTCTTGAGTCTTGTATTTGTGTTGTTTGTTCTGTGAGCTTGTGAAGGCATAACAGGGTTGTGCTTAGCTGGAAAGTTTGTACATGCTGCAAGTGCTGTCTCCCCCGTTTTATTTCCCTCTTATTCTTGTTTTTCACCGTTTTCCTTTTTTGCATTACGATAGTTATCTAAGTTCAGTTCTTTTGCATCTAAAGCAAAGTAATAAAGGATATGGAAAAGGAAAGTGTATGCTTTGTAGTTCTAGTTTTCAAATACTAATCATACTGAATTAAAATCAAACTGAATTCAAAAAATTTGAAAAAGGAAGCCCTTTCCCCTTTACCTGCAATCTTATGCATCTGTAAATAAGTTGGGAGTTAACTGTCTGCATTGATAAGTGGGACAACTGTTGAAAACTTGATTCAAGCCTATCTATCATCCGCTTGCTTCACATTACTAGTCTTATTTGGAGGAAAATTACATTTTTGTGACTTGTTATTCAGAATTTTAATGTTTCTTCTTTCATCTTCTGTTTCATGAGGTACTTTTCCTTAGTTCAAGCATCTGAAGTAAAATTTCTGATTCATAGTAATCTTGTTTGGTTTACAGATACATTTCACGAAGTAAAAAACAAGCGTGATCGCAAAAAGGAGGTAAACCATGCTGTGTTCTGAGTGAACTTCTTGCTTTCTGTGTTTATATAGTTCTCTTGGGGCATTTGGTACCCGTATGCTGAATCATAAACTAGCATGTCATATGGTGGTCACCAAGTAGCATCTTAGCAATTGATCACTTTTTTTCCCTCTTTGCTTGTATCGATTCTAATTGCAAGATCAGTTTGTAATCGTCTTCTTGTTTGAATGAAGACTTCAGTCAAGCAAGGGCATGGACCAAGGGGTGGTCGAGGAGAATATTCTGCTTCTTACGGATCTCCGGGTACTCAACCATGGGTTAAAAGTATGAGTTGTATTGCTTCTTGATTTATTGTGGATGGCTAAAAGAGTTATTTTCTTTTCCCAACCTTAACAAAAACATATTGCATGTGTCAAATTTCTGTCTAGCATAACATGAGTTCTTTAGCCTCCTATTATCACCTTGACAGCATTGTTTTTGCGCTAGTGGATAAGTCTTGGTAACTTAAATAGGTAGAGTAACTGCATTGAATTTGGATTTTAGAAGCTGATATTGGTTCACTTTAAACAGATCCTCTCTGAAAGTTTTGGTGCCAAAGTTTAGTCATAAATATAATTTTGGACTTCAAAAGTTGTTTCTGTTTTTTTATTTATGACATTTATATTTTATCTTTTTTTTGTTTATAATTTTTTTTCCATATGTTGAAACGTAGTTGGAATGGAAAGTGTAATTCTACCACTTGTCCTGAGAAGTAAACAGTTTACTGCTGATAAGTTGATTTGTGACTGCTTCTGTTAGATGCTGTTGGTAGGAGGAGTGCAGCTCCTCGAAAGGAAAATGGAGTTAATCACATTATGAAGAGAAGCACTTTAAGTTCTTTTCCAGCTGAGCAGAGACAGAGCAGCCATGCTTCACCTGGAGTAAAAAAGTAATGTACTGTAATTGAAGTTTGTTACATTGCTGCTTCTAGCATCCAGACTAAAATTTTCTGTAACTTATCTTACTGTTATAGAGACTCCACATTGGCATCAGATGGCCTCCAAAATTTGCTTGATCAGAGTTCTGGTCTGGGAATTAGCCCACAGTTGCTGGTCAGTGGAGTTGTTACCGACTCTAACAATGGTTCATCTGTATTGCCTCCTGGGTCGATTTCATCTGTGCAAAACAGTATGATTGACACTCTGCTTGAAGCTGAAGGTGACAAACCAACCCCAAGCTCTAACCAATTCCCAATTCCTACTCCTTCAACATCTCCATCTGGTGTTTATTCCTATGATTTGGACCCCATATTGGCCCCATCCATGACTCGACATCCTGGTCCAGTGGGTACAATCAAACGTGAAGTAGGAAGTCAGCAAAAAGTTGTTCAACAGATTCTTGTTCAGGAAATAAAGCAAACTTCTTACAATAATGAGCCAGATTTTCTGAATAATGAAAACCCGTCCCCAAGTTCTGGGAACTCCATTGAGAGAAATAAGCCACCAGAAAAATCAAAGATAGCTGACAGGAATCAGTTTTCTGAATCGCTACAGCCTTCATCTTTGATGAATAATGATGAACCTTTGGGTCTTGATTCTTCTGGTTATGAAAGCCATCTCATGGAAGAGTCAGTTTCCCCTTCAAAAGGTACTGTTACAATATTGTTAGTTCTTACTGGTTTTTGTTTGCTTGATGAGCTCTAGTGATCCTAAATTGGAATTGCTACTATGTTGCTAATTTGCTGAGCATTTTAAGCCAAATCCTCAGCTATATTTTTTATTTTTCATTTAATATCACTTAATATTTTAAGCATCCATCTCTGAAAATGATTTTGTAGCCGTGAACACCTCAAAGGATGCACAAGATAGAGCCAATTGTAAAATGCTACCTCGATCAACTGTTCCTAATGGGTTTGTAACTTTTCCAAATCACTTCAAAGTTCCTGAAGCTTTAAGAAGTGGCTTAACTTTTGGAAGCTTTGATGGAAGCTCAGTAGGAACAAAAGTTGACAATGGTAATTTTGGTGAGATGAATTCTGCAGATGCTATTGAATCATTATCTGGGACTGATGAAGATGCTATCAAACCTTCATCTAGGTTGGTGACTCTGAACTTTTATTTTAATGGTATTCAACTTAGTTTTATTGTTAAATCACATCTTATCGTTCATATTTGTGAAATTAGTTGCTTTAGAGTTCTGTAATCATTTAGGTTGTTTTCTTGACTATTTGCAGTAATGAAGGTATATCCTCAACTGTGCAAGTTGATCATTTTGATCATCTAGATTCTCAAGAGCATGTGCTTGAAAAAGCTAAACAATCAGATGACAATGTTGTACCTTCTATAGATTCTAAAGGTGATCACTTAAAGCAGGATACAATGTTGATTAAAGAAGACCATCAAAGCCCTTCTGTTCAAATTGTTCCAAGCTATGGACTTGGGATTGTGCCATCCATGCAGGGGAATCATCTTGTACATTTTGATGGACATGAGGTGCAGTCTCAAGATGTTTCTGGCATTTCAAAATTTCCTGTAAGACTTAACATCATTTTCTCTATATGCTGTTATTTTTAAGGCATAGGCACTTTCTCTTTGCTTTTATCGTTGTTTCTATAATTGGTAAATTTTTCTGCTTATAATCTTTGTCGAGAATCCAACTAAACTGAAAAAAGGGCATAAAATATGGTATTATAGCTTATATGGTAAGATTACATCTCTGTATCACGTTTAAATAAGTGTTGCATCTGTAATTCTGGCGTGTTGGGTAAAATCCTGGTAGTTCGTGTATGTATATCGCCTCCTTTGCACTTTATGTTGCTTTGCTAATCTAATTTTCTTTGGCAAAATTGTAGAGTGAGAATTCCACTACCTCATCCAGTGCTAGTCCTAATCCACCCGTACAAAACTCTGTAGCTGCTGCTACTCAGCCTTTCCTTATTAGGCCTCCATATCCTCCCAATTTCTTCCACTATGGGCATTATTTCAACCCTTATTTCTTCCAACCAATGCACCATTTCCTAGGCCACAATGGGATTCCTCAACAGCCAGCAACTGGTAGTGCGTACCTTACACCAGCAGCTACTGCTGCTGCAGTCAAATACCCACTTTCACAGTTTAAGCCATCAACTGGCCCTGGAAACCTGACTATTGGACTTCCTCCCTTGTATGGTTCGTATGTATCCCCTCCTGTTGGTTTGAATCAGGGTCAAGCTGTGACTTCTGGAAGCTCTTCGGGGAAGGAGGATCTACCTGCATCTCAGTTGAAGGAAAGTTGTATCTTCAATGCTGGACCAGTGGTTAGCTTTGACTCCCCTGCGTATTTTCAATTTATTCTCTTGGTTGTTCATCCATATTCTTCACGGCAATCCATTCTGTCAGGGTCACTAATAAGGAATGATTTTCTACATACTTTTTAGTTCAATCATTTCATTCATCCATTGCATTTAATTTTGAACATCTGTTGAGTTCTGATTGTAAGAATTGTTTGCTTTTGATGCCGTTATGTAGAGTGAAGTTTTGCCTTGGATTCGTCCGGCTGGGGATATATCCAGCGTGCAGCTCAATTCTTTATACCACCTCCCTCCTCAAGGACAGCACCTTACCTTTTCCCCTGCACAAGCTGGTCATGGTCCGATTACAGGAGTTTATCCACCACTGCAAACTGTGGGTGCCTCGTCAACCGTTAATTCACTCCTACAGCAGTCTCAGACATTTACGACAACTGTTGAAACCATGGGACTGCCATCTGTTGCATACCAACCTGAGCTCTCGCAAACAAATTGGAATGCTAGTTACTAACATGTGAAAGCGCTATCCATCGTGGACTCCACCATATCATAAATGTATGGATCAAGAGAAGCCTCTCATAGTCTTGAAGAAGTGGCCTGACTTGAGTGTAAATATAGAATGCGGCCTGGAAATTGTAGGCGAATATTACAGATAGGGATAAGGAAGGTTGACCATTTTAAGTTGCGAAATGATTGGTCATCTTTTTCTGGTTTTTGCAGAAGCTATCACTTCCCTCTTCTAGTTGGCTCTTGGTAGTGGAAAATTTTGCTGCCTTTGTGAAACTTATCAATCCCCTTTGAAATCCCAAGGAATTTTAAGATGCTAACAGTATGTGAGATTTTGCCAATTCTCCGTTTCAGATTTCTAATCTGTAAATTACATATTGAAAATTTGACAAGTAAATACCCCTCGTTGTGTGTAGTACAATGTTATGAATATTGTATTGGTATCGGTCGATGTTAGGGCAATATTTTAAAAACTGAATGGGATATTAGATCGGTCAAAGGAAAGATTTAAGGTTTAATTAGTATTAAACGGTTGTAAAATTGATACAAGAAGTAAATATTACAAAAATAAGTGAAATAAAATATTTATTAAAATAAAAGAACACTTTAATGTCTATTATTATATAATAAACTAATATAAGTCAAATCTAATAATTTAAATTATATATGAATTTAACATAAAATTTAGAATAATAATAAAATTTAAAAACATATTTGTGAATGAAATCGTGTCTCATTATGGTCAAAAATATTTTGTTTATTATATATCTTAGTTTTTAAAGAGTTATAAAAATAGATGCATTATTTTCATCAATTGACATAATTGATGGAGCTATTTTAGGAAATCAAAATAATAATTAAAAGCATTTGAAAAAATGATCACTTGCGTAACTACTAAATATAAAGAGATATTACACTTTATAATTTACACGTTTATGCTTATAATTTTACAATTATCAAATTGCTGTAATGTGAGATAAGATGAGAAATAAGCTAAACATAAGTTAATTAAAAGGTCACAAGTACTCACAAGTCACAACAATAAGTCAATAAATGAATAGTCAAGGAATAAGTAGTCCAACTCAATATAATTCTCGTGAGAACAATTAATAAATTAATAATATGAATTATGAGGAGACTCTTACCAATGCATTGATACGTAACGTAATACTAATCAGGCTACGTACTCTTACGAGTTGCTTGAGAGGGAATCAAAGTTACTAGTGTGAGTGCACATCTACCACAAATTAAGAACATGCACGATAAATATGCTCATGTTTGTGCAAGAATATGGTTAAAATCATCAAACACAAAACAATTGGCTATGAAGTCCCACGAACAAACAACACAAGCTAGCACAACAACAAAGACATGTGAAAGCATCCAAAATAATATCAACTCTAATATAGATGTTGGTCTGACACTATTTAAGGATATACAAAAGTCATAATCTAAAGTATTTTAAGACTCTATTTTGTAACACTAGCTATAAGTAATGTTATATGGTTATTTTGGGGGACTTGGTGAAGTGTGTGATGACCACCTTGTGATTGTTTCATAGTTTTAATCTTTCTTAACATTAAGAAGGGATTTGGAGCAAGATGAGAACTCTTCTAGATATTTCTTCCTCTTCTTTCTCTTATGTTAAATTTATTCGGTTGAACTTATTTTTTATTTTAATTGTTGGATTTATGTTTAATTACATAAATTTAATTTTAGAGATTGTCTAAAAGAATGAAAGGTGAACTATAATATGTTCCCCGTGAGAATAAACACCTTAGATCTAGAGAAAGGAAATTTCTAGACTATTGTGATAACTAAATAGGTTAACTATATTTAATGAGTTTCATTAGGTTAAATTATCTATCAGGAAGTGATAATTACCGAATTGAATATACATGTATGCCATGATAGAGGGTATAAATATATTAGGTTAATTAACTATGATAATTAATCTTGCATAATAATTAGAATTTAGTGTAAGCTTTAACATTTGTTTTATTAATATCTTTTCATAGTTTTTTTTTGAAACGTTGCTAGTGCGTTCAGCGCATATTATTCATGTCCAAAGATAAAACGTCATACAGAAAAGGAGGAGGGCATACCCCCCATACAAAATCAGACATAGAATTGGCCGCCCTAGCGATCGTATGAGCAACCATATTCGCTGACCTCTTAATAAAAGCAGTGGAAATAAACTGATGCTCGTGAAGAAGAGCTTTACAATCCTCAATAATCATCGAAAAATATGATGGAAAATTATGTATGGATGTCAGGAAATGAGTAACGATTTGACAATCCGTTTCCACACAAATAGGAATATAAGAAAGACCTTTTATTCAGCTTAGGGCTTCCCAAAAACATAATGCCTCACCGACTTGAGGATCCCCCAGCCTGGTAAAATCATTAATTTGCCCGCACAGGTTAGCCCTTTGCAGTCACGGATTACCATACCTAATCCATAAAAACCAGAAGATAAAAGTGCTACATCGACATTGCATTTAAAGTGATTCGGTGGGGGTGCTTGCCACTTGGAGGGATGTAAAATACTTGAGACAAAAACGTGTCCTGGAATAATAGTTTTGGAAAGCCACGTGAAAGTCCAATCGAAAGGTTTAGGAGATATGTGACAAAAACGAAACATTCATTGCCAGATAGTAATGATCCAAAAAATCCAAGATTTTCTTCCACGAAGATGTCCAGTACGCTGCGCTCAACCAAATCATTGGTTTTCTTGCATTGTCCACGTTGCCCACGTTTCGATGCCTCTCAATCTGGATTTAACCTGTCTGGCGGTTTTTTTTTTTTTAACCCATGAAGTATCTTAGGCAGATCCTAATTATAGGAAAGTATCTTTAAGTCAACTACACTTAAACTAATCTCCGCTTGAGTCGGGTAGATTTTTTCAGGAGATAAAGCTCTAGTTTCAAGTTTTAAACGACTGCATACATGAGAGAGTTCGAACCTGCGACCTCATTTAAACCAAGAGAGCCCCTTATCAATTTATTTATATCTTGGGATTACCTTCCTGGCGACTTTCAGTCTAGAAAAGGAGATTCCAAAAAAAGATTGGAATTAAAAATAGCTTTTCTACTAATTAGAGATATAACTACGTATTATTAGACTTTTCTAAATTTTATGTGATTTTTACTGAATGTTATTAACGTTGTTGTTTTATTATTGAATAATCATAACAGTGACGAAGTCTTCTGATGAAACTGTCATAGGGCGGCGAAACATATTTTCCATGACAAGCAATAATTGGTGGCTTAAGGAACAAAAACATGTGCTGGAATAGTTTTCGAAAGCTACGTGAAAGTCCAATCGAAAGGTTTAGGAGATACGTGGCAAAAATGAAACAGTCACTGCCATAGTAATGATAAACAAAATTCCAAGATCCTCGAGATTTTCTTCCACGAAGATGTCCAATACACGAGATAGTAATGATCCAAAAAAATCTAAGATCCTCAAATTTTCTTCCACGAATGTCCAGTACGCTACGCTAAACCAACTGAATAATTGGAGGTTAATTATTTCTCAAATTTTTCTTAAATTTTTTTGACACTAATCAAATAAAAGCAAGCAAAATCGAAATAATAAAAACACTAAAAATTTGGTTTGTTTAGGTTTGTGGCAGCTTAATAATTTTCACCGAAATACAATAGATTTATCCTAGGCTTTACTGAGCCAACCCACTCAATCCTTAACAATATCTCTCAATCTTACTTACTGTGAAAGAATTTCATACCCAATAACACAACTGACTTGTGTTAACTTCGTCAGAGAATTTTTCTAAACAACTTTTACTCAAAACAATTATAAATAAATATAGCTCAAGTATTTAAACAACTAAAAGTTGAACAATGAAAAACTTGAGACAAAAAAAAGACTTCCTTATAGATATATCTTTTCGAAATAATTCAGTTTAAAAACCTTTTTCATAGTAGATTCGTTATTCACGAGAATACGTCATGGTGTAGCTTAACTAATAACCAGTCTCCACGTCACTGAAGATTATGTTCACCTTGCTGACCAAATAACTTCACCGTGGCTCACGTCTCAAAACACGTTAATCAGCTGTATTTATTAACATACGCAGCAACCGGTATATATCTTTAAAGAAAAGTGAAAACCTTGTGGTTCTGTCTGATTTTGCTGAGGCTGGGCGCCATTGCTTGGATCCATGATTTAGATTGTCCTTAGCTGAGGAATACCTGCAAAACAATAGAAGGCACGCCGAGGGTTGATTGCCGACAAGCCCCTCCGATGCTTAAGTCAGTCTTTTGGTAAGGGTTTTTTGGTGACGATGAGCAGAGAGTATTAGGGTTCTAATGTCGTACCTGCGTCATGAAGAAGTAGTGAACTTATATAGTAAATACCTACCGGATTTAGGTCACTATCTATGAATGGGCCGATCGGCACACGTGTCGTTCTATGCCTGAGCCTGGGCCTAGCACAACCGACCCAACCACCTTCTATTTCGAAAACACACGCACGACAGTTGTTGTTGCTGCATACACTACACTTCGTTTCTTTTTCACTTACGTGTTTCAATAAACTTCTATATGAATTAAGTATCTGAAGAACACATCCAATGAGATCCACGTGGGCGGCTTCAACTTTTTGCAAAAGCATGAGACATAGTATTCAGCTACAAATCCATCAAGTTCTCTTTTAATTAATGTAACACCCACGGTGAACCCATACTTTATAATTTTCAAGCTTCAATTAACGCACACCCTCACCTGAGATGGACTTCTACCTTGGTTTAATGATGGGGCATAAAAATTCCCACTTCAATTCAAATAGATAACAACTACTTCAATTCAAACATACAATAACTTCATCCTTTTTTTTTTTGAAAAATTAGAGGAATATATTAGAAAGAAAAAATATGTACAAAGAGTCCAATTACAAGTGCCCCAGGAGGCACAGCAAGCGAAAATTCACAACCTGACACAAGCTAGGCAAGCTGAACCAAGGCAGGAACAAAACACTGTCAGTCAAAAATACTACACTAGGAGCTCCACGGAATCAAAGCATCTATTAACCAAGTGAAACGCGGAAGAAGATCAGTAGCCTAGAAGAAGCAAACCAAAAGAGAAGGCTGCTCATGAACTCCCCGGGCACCGACATGGCAATACCACCACGGAGGGAGTGTGTTGAACTACCGGGAAACAAAGGCAGGCATGACCTTGCCAAAGAAATCCTGCACGCTGCAACCAGGACAAAGCGGAACATGTACCCTGCAAAATAGAAAACTTGAAAAAAAATTACCTCCTCTCGATGTATAGGCTGAGAAGTTCCCTAACGTAGGAGATAACTCGGAGCGCCACTCTCTCCTCCGCCATAGCTTCATTCTTGAAGGATCGAGCATTGCGTTTGGTCCATATATGGTAAACTGTAATGGAAAGCAAAAGAGGGAAATGGACGATGGCGGGTACATTGGTACGAGAAGCAGTGCTATACCAGGATAGGGTATCTGAAAGAGTGGAAGGGTTACAACTGGGCAGATTAAAACAGGTGAGAAAATGTACCCAAACTGCATGGGAGAAAGGGCAAGCAAAAAATAAGTGGTCAAACGATTCATTCGCTGCGAGACACAAGGAACAGTGATTAGGAGTATAGAGGTAGGGAAGTCTATCACGGGTGGGAAGCTTACGCAGAAAAGCAAGCCATAAGATAAAGGAGCAACGAGGAGGGCTGTATTTAGATCAAACCAGTCGGTGCCAAGGAACAACCGATAAAGGGGGGCGCAAGAGTTGATAGGCAGATGCATTGGTATAACGCTTAGTGGGGCTCGCTAGCCATTCCAACCTATCTGTAAATTCAGCAATATTTTTTAATACCACTATAATTAAGATTTTATATGTCTAATTAAAATATCAAAATTAAATAAAAGATATATATAATACATCTTAACACAATCCATTGTTTTTCTTGCATTGTCCATGTTGCCCACCACAGAGATCTTATGCAGATTATGCTGCTCGGGCAGTTCCTTTCCATGCCTCTCAATCTGGATTTAACCTCCATGAAAAAATTGCCATCCT
>JAOTBA010000005.1:19128775-19144017 GCA_025629845.1 Erythroxylum squamatum | reverse complement strand
ATAAGTAGCTAAATGCATGTACATACCTCTCAAGTTGGTGAAATCAATACAGAAGAAATTCTCAACTTCTCTTTTCATGGTATCAGAGCTTATGGTCTGATCCAACTTACCATCCAACATGTCTACCATGGCTGAGAGTGATTCCAGCCACCTTGATTCCACAGACCTTGAGAAATACTCCATCACCAACACAGAAAACCCAGGAGCTGTTTTAGTGACCACCCTCTTCAATGGAAACAACTACCTAACATGGAGCAAGGCAATGATGATAGCACTTTGCGCCAAAGACAAACTATCCTTTATCGATGGATCATGCACTCTACCAACAGAAGATAGAACACTACTAACCAGATGGAAGAGGGCTGACTCGATGGTCCAGTCCTGGATCCTCAATTCGATGAGTAAGGAGCTGGGAGATGCTTTCTTGTCCTTCTCTACAGCCAAGGAGCTCTGGGATGAGCTAAGGGAAAGATTTGGGGAAGCCAACGGTCCACTGCTGTACCAGATCGAGAGGGAGATCAGTCAACTCAAACAAGGTAGTCTCTCTATTTCAGCATATTATACCAAGTTAAGTAAACTCTGGGATGACTTATCTAGCCTAAGCCCAACACCTACCTGCATCTGTGATGCTGCAAAAGCGCTCAGCACCAAAGAAAACACGCACTGACTTGTGCAGTTCTTGATGGGCCAGAATGAAGAATATGGGCATGTTGTGAACCAAGTCATGCTTATGGAGCCTCTTCCCATGGTGAACAAAGCATATGCAATGATGCAGACTGTTGAAAGATAAAGAACTGTAAGTGCAAACAATGAAAACAATGTGCAGGTTGCCATGATGGCAAAACAACCCATATCCAACACAAAAAGGGGGGGCAGAGGTATCACCAGCAGCAAGAAGATTTACATCAGAAAGGAAGATAAGTATTGTGACAAATGTGGAAAGACTGGGCATACCGTAGAAACCTGTTTCAAAATCCATGGAGTGCCCGACTGGTACAAAGAACTGACTGGGCAAAAGGGCAAAGCCAACCTGGCCATGTTCGGTGATTCCCCTACAGACATGCAAAATGAAAACAGTGAGTACATAGACAGGAATGATCAAATATCTCAAGGGCTAGCTACTTTCATACAGCAAGAAATATCCAAAGCGATCAAGGGCAAAAGCACAAGTAAGGTAAAGGTGGGAGGACTTGCAAACTTCGCAGGTAATAGCTGTACACATTCACACATTACAGAAAATGCATGCACATGGCTGATTGATTCAGGGGCTTCTTCACATATGATTCAGAACTTAAATGTCTGTCATAATTATGAGGTAAACAGAATGTATGATTCAGTCACACTGCCGGATGGTACCCAACAAGAAGTAAAACACATAGGCCAAACAACACTCGGTGATAAAATCACCCTTAAAGACATACTACACATACCAAACTTTTTCAAGAACCTTCTCTCAGTAAATAAGCTCACCACACAAAATGAAGTTGCTGCCATTTTTGTGTCTAACAACTTATTTTTACAGGACCTTCAGACTAATAACATCTTAGCAGCTATTAAGGCCCGGAGTGGATTGTATGAGCTAAGTTCAGACTGTCTACTACCTTCAGGGACCCTGAAAGGTCCTCGCCTAGACTTTTACAAAACCAAAAATGTTGCTCATAGTGTTATTGTTTCTTCTGATGTTTGGCACAATAGACTAGGACATGTTTCTAGAGAAAAATTGCAACATATCAATGAAATCAAGCTTCCGATTCATGTTATTTCTGACTGTCAAGTGTGTCCCATGGCAAAACAGCATAAGAAACCCTTTCCCAAACACAAAATAAACACTACCCGAACCTTTGAACTGCTACACATGGATTTATGGGGGCCCTATCGAATCCCTACCTCAAATGGGTCACAATTTTTTCTCACCATCGTAGATGATTATTCTAGAGCCACTTGGACTTTCCTACTCCGACACAAAGATGAAACCCAACATACCATAACCCAATTTGTCAAAACAGTGGAGAAACAATATGATACAAGGGTCCTAAGGGTACAGACTGATAATGGGAGGGAGTTCATAAACAATGAATGCAGAAGATATTTTGCAGAAATGGGGATAATGCATCAGAAGAGTTGCCCCTATACCCCTCAACAGAATGGAGTGGTAGAGATTAAACACAAACATTTACTCCAAATAACCAGAGCCTTGCTTTTTACGGCAAGCCTGCCTAAACACCTTTGGGGAGAAGCCCTCCTTACCGCAACCTATCTCCTAAATAGAATCCCAGCCAAGGCCTTGCAATGGCAGACACCATATGAAAGACTACATAAAAGGAAACCAACCTATGAACACCTAAAGACCTTCGGATGCCTGTGTTTTGCCCTAAACAAAACCCCAAGCAAGACCAAGTTAGACCCTAGAGCCTCAAAATGTATCTTCCTCGGATACATGCCAGACTACAAAGCATACAAAGTGATGGACCTTGAAACAAAACACATCTTCAGCTCAAGGGATGTAACTTTCCACGAAAGTACTTTTCCCTTTGCAAATACCCAAAACAAGCCAGCACAAAAACCACCACCATTGTTCCCCTGCATCACCACTGATTACCATGCTGAACTACCAAATGATATGCACAGGGATCCAACAACACAACACACAGAAATAGCACCAGAAAACACTGAAATCCCACCTTCATCCTATGCCTCACCCGAACAACACACTGACCCAATCAACCATATAAGGAAAAGCCAAAGAATACACAATAT
The DNA here is from genome assembly GCA_025629845.1 of Erythroxylum squamatum. Classification (NCBI taxonomy): domain Eukaryota; kingdom Viridiplantae; phylum Streptophyta; class Magnoliopsida; order Malpighiales; family Erythroxylaceae; genus Erythroxylum; species Erythroxylum squamatum. The sequence goes on along the minus strand of JAOTBA010000005.1, from coordinate 19,141,260 downwards.
GCCAAAGTACCTGGATGACTATGTCCTTCAAGCCTCTGCCCACCAATCCACTTCTGTTCTTGACATCTCTAATGATGCTTTACAAGTCTTTGGTCCTGCAGGAATAGAAGAATACAAGGAGTCACCTCCTCAAATTTCCCACACACAACCATACCAGGAGTTCATAGGTAATGTCAAATCTTCCTTCGAACCCTTTTCTTATGAAATAGCATGCAAGTCCAAGGAATGGAGAGACTCAATGAATTCACAGCTGACAGCACTAGAAGACAATCAAACCTGGGTGTTGACTAAGTTGCCTAAAGGGAAACGAGCTATAGCTTCAAAATGGGTGTATAAGGTGAAAGTTAAACCAGATGGGTCAGTTGACAAATTAAAATCGAGGCTGGTCGCCAAGGGCTTCAACCAAAGAGAGGGTATAGATTACTCAGAAGTGTTTTCTCCAGTGGCTAGAATTGTAACAGTCAGAACATTCTTGGCCGTAGCAACCATCAGAAAGTGGCCTATAATACAGTGTGACATTAATGACGCTTACCTTCATGGTCATTTAGAAGAAGAGATTTACATGATGCCCCCACAAGGATACACCAAGGCCAAAGAAGGGGAGGTATGTAGGTTATTGAAGTCAATCTATGGGCTCAAACAAGCCGACAGACAATGGCACAAACAACTGACAACAACACTGAAAATCTTGGGTTTCAACAAAGCAAAGGCAGATCATTGTCTATATATTAAAAGCGAAGGGGATGAATTTGCAGCCATTATCATTTATGTAGACGATATTCTCATCACTGGCACAAATGAGCAGCTACTGAATGACACAAAACAAGCTCTACACAAAGAGTTTCCTATCAAAGACTTGGGATATGCAAAGTATTTCCTAGGGGTCGAAATAGCGAGGTTAGAAGGAGGGACAGTACTCAGCCAAAGTAAGTACGTGAAAGATATCCTACAAGAAACTGAAATGATAGAATGCAAACCATGCACAACACCGATAGTCCCAGGCAACAAGCTTACCATTGACGAGGGCAAACCACTCAAAGATTCGGAACAGTACAGAAGAATCGTAGGCCGGCTGCAATACTTGAGCTTCACCAGACCCGATCTCGCCTATATCACACAACAACTGAGTCAGTTCATGAAGATGCCGCGAGAACCACACTGGAAGGCAGTAAAACATACCTTGAAATACCTTAAGGGAACTCAACATCAGGGACTGTTCTACCCGGCAAACTCAACCCTAGAACTCATCGCCTACTCGGACTCAGGCTGGGCGAGTTGTGTTTACAGCAGACGGTCTTTGACTGGTTTCTGCGTGTTCCTCGGCGACTCACCCATCTCCTGGAAAACAAAAAAACAGACAACCGTGAGTAGGTCATCGGCGGAAGCAGAATACCAAAGCCTTGCGTCAACTACGTGTGAGCTAAGGTGGATCGTACACCTGTTACGGTGCTTCCAGATAAAAATAACGAAACCCATACCCCTATTCTGCGACAACCAAGCGGCCATCCACATATCGCGAAATCCCGTCTTCCACAAGAGGACGAAACACCTGGAAATCGATCTCCACCTAGTTCGCGACGCCGTCAACTCAGAATTTCTGGATCTACAACACGTTCGCAGCCAACGACAACTCGCCGATCTCTTCACGAAGCCTCTCACCGCCCGCACTTTCGAATCCCTAATTTCCAAGTTCGGATCCGTGCGTCTTCCTCCGGATATCCGACTTGAAGGGGGAGTGTTAAAGACTGGACCGAATTCTCTGGGCTAACCACTCCTTTGGGCTCGGGTATTACCTCCTGGGCCAACTACTCCCTTGGACTGGATGGTATCTGGTGGTCCTCACCCACCTTTACCTGTCCACGCAGCCTTTGGCAGTAGCACACCACCGCAGCACTCTGACCAGTCACTGAATGCAACACAGCAGCCTTAGTCCTTTATTCTCCTGCATTTGCCAAATTCTCGCAATTGTAAATAACAGCCTCAGTACAGCAGCCAATAGCTTTTCTTCTTTTCTAGCCAATAGCTTTTCTTCTTTTCTAGTATAAGTAGCTAAATGCATGTACATACCTCTCAAGTTGGTGAAATCAATACAGAAGAAATTCTCAACTTCTCTTTTCAATATTAATGAATGAGAGTACTATCTATCTATATAAACTAATAACAAGTAGGCTAATTAATGACTCGATCTAATAGGATCGGTCAACCGTAGACTGTACAACTTAAGTTCGAGTCTGAGCATGCTCAAACCTTCCAAATTAACTTCTTTTTGGTTTCACTTTCCAAAGTGATATTGACTTAAGAAGTTACAATTTAGCCATATATTTAAAGATAACAAGTTATGTTATCTGTTAAAGAGAGCAATAAGAAAGAGTAATGCTTTGATTTTTTTTCCTTAGGACTAGAAAGATTTAAAGCAATTTTCAGATCGGGACCTACTTGAATTCTATTGTTTCTCGCAAAAGGATGTTATTACTTTCATAGAAATGAATAGGTTCTAATTAACAAGTGACAGGGTGATAAAGGAGTAATAATTGAGTGTCATTCCAGTTACAAGAATTCTTAAGAAACTTCTTAACCCACTCTATAAAGTAGACACCTTTCAGTAAATAACAAGCAGTTGAACAAAATACAGCATTCTTTAGGTGGTGTTACATTATATTGACATGTTCTTTGACTGCCTATTTTCCTGGTTACGAGGAACCAAAGTCAGGGGAAGAAGGCAATTAGTTTTGTTGTTAACAAAAGTAAGTAGAAAGTGAAAAGAAAACAGGTTCTTGATCATCTTGTAAGTTCAGGTATGGAAAGCATGTGCCGTACCAACCAAGATCCTTCCAGTCCCACTGTTACATAGGAAAACAGTTGGTATGTTATAGTTAACTCACTCTTAAATTGCAGGTCTTGGACTTGGACCACTCATTTAAATTACATGGTCTTGCTTCAATTTGGATAATATTCGATCTTGGGAAATGGAGACCAGGAAAGATGATGAAATTGAGGACTTGTCAATGTCTCCACCAACTATGGGCTCAATGCAAATTGCAGGAAGCCATGGCTTTGGTCACAACATAGAGTTTATGTCTGAGGCCTACCTTAGAAATAGTTACTCAGAAATTGATATAGAAGATGATAGCTTAAATATGAGCAAAGATTGCTCCCTTCCAATTTTCCTCAAGGTAATGTCTACACTCTTCCTTCAACTATCATTCAGCACCCAGCTTAAAGGTACATCTAGCTAAATGATTACTGGCGTTATGGCAGTTTGAAGATGTGGAGTACAGAGTCAAGAATAGTCAAACTTCTGCAATCAATCCAGTGAAGGCAGTAGTGACAAAGGTAGCATCACAACTGAACTTGGAACAAGAGAACTACAAGCAAATCTTGAAGGGCATAACAGGAAGCACTGGCCCTGGTGAAATCCTTGCTTTAATGGGTCCTTCTGGTAGTGGTAAAACAACCTTGTTAAGAATAGTAGGAGGCAGACTAACTGAAAATGTTGGAGGAAATATCACTTACAATGATGTCCCCTATAATGCATCCCTTAAGAGAAGGTTGGTACACTCAGATAAAGCTAAGTTCTCACGCCTAGGCACTTAACTAGAACTTACGACTAGCCATTCTTACACGTGATCACAGGATTGGCTTTGTGACGCAAGATGATATACTGTTCCCACAGCTAACAGTGGAAGAGACTTTAGTCTTTGCTGCATTTTTGAGACTACCAGGAAACATGAGCAGGCAACAAAAGTATGCCAAAGTTGAGATTGTCGTGAAGGAGCTAGGCCTTGAAAGGTTTGTTTGTGCTAATTGATCATTGAGTTTATATCTGTGCATGAAAATAGATGGTAAAACTTGAAATGCTAGATCAAGATCATGTGGTTTACTGTTTTCTTCAATATCTTTTGCATGGTCATATATAGATGTCGACACACTCGCATAGGAGGAGGCTTCATTAAAGGAATATCAGGAGGAGAAAGAAAAAGAACCAGCATTGGATATGAGATTCTTGTTGATCCTTCACTGTTGTTGCTTGATGAACCAACTTCAGGCCTCGATTCGACCTCTGCACATCGACTCCTTCAAATCCTTCAAGGACTAGCCAAGGTATATCCGATTGCTGGGTGAGAGAATCCCATACGAATAACATTGCACGTATACTATTGTTGTTGTGGGACAATGTCCGATGAACAAAGGCTTGTGATCATATAATAATAAAGCCCAGCTGTGGGATTTTTCAGGGAGGAAGGACAATAATTACGACGATTCACCAGCCTTCAAGCAGGATGTTCCGTATGTTTGACAAGCTTCTGTTGATATCACAAGGCAGGCCTGTGTACTACGGGAAAGCAAGAGAGTCTATGTCATATTTCTCTTCTCTAAGATTCAACCCTGAGATAGCCATGAACCCTGCAGAGTTCTTGCTTGACTTGGCTACAGGACAAGTAAATGACATAAGTGTGCCTGAAGATTTATCAACAGCTCTTCAAGGAGCTCTTGATTTTGAGAAGGCAGTAATCAAGGTACGAACTTTCCAGGATAAGCATGTATGTTCTTAGGACTTACATCTTAACATGTCATAACTTTTGCTCTAAATTCAGTACCTTCAAGTCAAGTATGAGAATCAGCTGGAGCCAAAAGAAAAAGAAGAGAATCACAGGTGTAAAAAAGCTCCTGAGCATCTTCAGTTGGCAATTCAAGTTAAGAAAGATTGGACGCTGAGTTGGTGGGATCAGTTAATGATACTCTCCCGGAGGACATTTAGAGAGAGGTGCAGAGATTATTTTGACAAGCTTAGACTAGTTCAAGCACTGGGCGTTGCAATATTGTTAGGCCTTCTGTGGTGGAAATCCCAAATCAAAACTGAGGCTCAAGTTCGAGATCAAGTATTCCTTTGAAGTTAACATTTGCGTGGCCTTTCTTCCCTGATCATTGCAAGTCCAAGTTTCTAAACTTAACTATCATATCTTCATTGATACAGGTCGGTTTACTGTTCTACATTTGCATCTTCTGGACATCTTCATCAATATTTGGAGCAGTATACGTATTCCCATTTGAGAAGATCTATCTGGTGAAAGAAAGGAAAGCAGATATGTACAGATTAAGTGCATTTTATGTGTGCAGCACTCTATGTGACATGGTGGCTCATGTGTTCTATCCCACATTTTTCATGGCTATTGTGTACTTCATGGCTGGCTTCAAGAGAACAATTCCTTGCTTCTTCTTCACATTGTTTGGCATATTACTGGTAGCTATTACCAGTCAGGTTAGTTAAGAGAAGAATCTGAATGAAGTGATATTTACACAAACTGAGAGCTAAATGAGTGATATTAACATTTAAGGGGGCAGGAGAGCTATTTGGGGCTGCAAGTTTGAGTATCAAAAGAGCAGGGATGTTTGCTTCTCTGATTTTGATGCTGTTCCTGCTCACCGGAGGTTACTACGTGCAGGTATTTCCTTCATATGAATGGCTGACGAGTGTATTTGTACAGTGAGAAGTTGTTAGTACAAGGATAAGAACATGTTATGATGATGACTAATCAAAGGGTTAATGATTGACAGCACATACCCAAGTTCATGCAGTGGTTGAAGTACTTGTCCTTTATGTACTATGGCTTCAGATATCTAATCAAAGTGCAATACGATGGAGAGCAGTTATACGAGTGTGAAAGCCAAGGTGGATGCAAGCCTCTGCAAAGCTCTCCAACCTTTGACACTGTCAACTTGAAAGGTGGCCTCCAAGAAGTTTGGGTGCTACTTGCCATGTCTCTTGCTTTCCGAATCATTGCCTACATTTGCCTTCGCAAGAGGATTAACGTGTCCCATCTTTGAGTTAACCAAAATTATCATTTACAATACATCAATTAATAATATTTGGTGGACTGGATTAGGATGAAAATGAAATGGTGTGGATATAGTGTTTTGATAGTTGAGTAACAGTGTAGGAGTAAGGTTGCATATTATCAGGCCTCTCAAATTTTATTTCATTGCGAAATTTTAAATTAGGTGCGATGGTGACGATAATTATGAAATAGTATTTTATTTGATAAGGCACTCGAGTATATTTCAAGTATAAAATATTAATCACATTTATCCCATTTTATTATTCCCAATAAACTTAAAAAAAACAACAGGAAGGATGTGCATTTTGGTCATTTTGAATTTCAGGAAAACGAAGTACGGTCAAAAATCCACTGACTGCCACCACTTCAACACTTATATTTCTGACTTGGGTTCTATCTCGGTTGTTATTAACTCCCTGTATCCGTCAATCATCCACGTGTCGTGTTCTGATTGTCTGAATGTCTAGTTCTCTCTCCGAAACGAACTTGTAGAGACAAAGAGCACAATTATGAATTATCCCAATTCCCAACTCCCGACTCTGTGTCGGACTCTGACTTCTCAGTTTCCGTGTGTTTTTGCCTTTGTAATAAAATGGACTTAGTTCCGTACGGAGACTCCAAGTGCAAACATGAATCTACGTCACTTCCATGGCAAGAAATGTTCAGATCGGGTTCGTTCAGGAAACCGTCTACGGTTCCTCAAACCCACGCGCCGCCGAACGCACCCGACGCCCCACCGATAAGGGGGAACACCAACGACCCAGATCATAAAAACACCTTATCTGACAATCCCCAGGTCCGTCTCGCTCTTTACATAGCCATGGCTCATGCTGGTCTTGCCTTGACTATGTTTATTCTGTATTTTGTATGCAAGCTCTTGCAAGAGTATTTGAGGCCTATTCAATGGGCTATTTTGTGTTCTATTCCTTTAAGAGGGATTCAAGAGACCCTTGTTTCTTTCTGGAAGGAGCCTCTTGAAGGCGGCCTCACCGAGACTGTTCTTGCAATCCCTGTTGCTATCTTTAAGGTTTGTGTACGTTCTCTTGTAGATATTAAGGAGGTTCTTTTCAGGGTTTTCGTTAAAAAATCAAAAAAAGATAGCTCTCAAAGGAGTAGTAGAAGTGGGTTTTCGAGATTATTAAGATTGCTGATGTCATTTGGAGTTTTCGTGATTGCTTACGAGAGTATCGGTGGCATGGGTTCATTGTTATTTCTCGGGTTAGGGTTCTTATGCAGCAGCAAGACTGTGGATTCAACATTTTCTGCTTTAACTTCTTTTAGGAGCAAAAGCTTGGGGCGTGGTGCAGTTGGTTCTTTTTTCACCAGAGGAATCCTAAAGAGATTGAAAACCGTTGTGGCAGTCGGGCTGATAGTTGGTATGATATTGGGTTTTTTGGCTGGATTGATATTCTTTTCCTATAAAATTGGTCTTGAAGGAAAAGACGCAGTCATTTCACTGAAGTCACATGTAGAAGAGAGTAACTATGCAGAAAAGATTGGCATTAAGACTTGGATGGATGAGAATGATGTTCCTGGAATGGTGGACAGGTACACCACGACGTTCTATGAAACGGTGTCTGAGCAAATAGATTCTTTGGCAATGCAGTACAATATGACTGAGTTTGTCACTGGGATTAAGCATTTTGTTATTAGTTCTCCAGCTAATGTTTCTGGACAAACGTCTGGTTTAATGAACCTATCTCCTATCTCAGAGAAACTTGTGAGTTTACGGAGGAGAGTTACCGAGCGGGAATGGGGCCAGATTTACAGTGAACTGGACTCGATATTTAGGGAATTGATTATTACCCAGGAGGGACTTGTTGATAAGGCAAAGGAGTTTGCAATCAGAGGGATGGATGTTTCACAACGGGTGGTTGCTAACAGTGCATCTGTTCTGGGTGGTGCTGCTAAACTCATATTCTCAATTGGAAATTCCATCATCTCTGGTGCAGCTGAGGTCTTTAACTTTTTGTCACAGTCAATAATATTCTTCTGGCTTCTGTACTATCTAATTACCTCAGAATCCGGTGGGGTAACAGAACAAGTGATGTACATGCTCCCAATTCCAATATCAGCAAGGATCAGATGCGTTGAAGTTCTTGATAATGCTGTTTCTGGAGTTCTCCTAGCTACAGCTGAGATTGCATTCTTTCAAGGATGTCTTACTTGGCTCCTGTTCAGGCTGTACAAAATTCACTTTTTATATGTGTCAACTGTACTTGCATTCGTCAGCCCCTTGCTGCCAATTTTTCCACCTTGGTTGGCAACAATTCCAGCTGCTGTGCAGCTGGTGTTGGAAAGCAGATATATACTAGCTGTGGGTTTGTCAATTATTCACCTTGTGCTTATGAATTACGGTGCATCAGAAATTCAGGAGGATATACCTGGTTATAATGAGTATCTTACTGGGCTTAGCATAATTGGTGGAATGACATTGTTTCCATCTGCTGTGGAGGTACACCTCTTTAACTCATTACTGAACATTATTCACACGTCTCTGTCTGTATTTCTCTAGAGGAGCATTAAATCATAATACAATTTTATGCTTAAAGTTTTAGCTGAAGTTCCAACTTCATGTATAGATAAAAACCTTTTACAAGTCAATGATTTGCTTCAGAAATGTACGTAAGTTCGGTTCAATTACCGCCTTTCTGTGTATAGCTGGATTGATTATGATGGTGATTTTTTTGGATAATGCGGTAGTAGCATTTATATTCAAATTTCAGGTTATTTTTCACCCTGTAATCCACTTTGCGTACTTTGAAATGATCTCAAAAGTTATCTGTACTTAGGTCGCTAATGACTGCCTCATTAGTTTGTTGTTGATAATGCTCAACTTCTGCTTTTTCATTAACTAGGGAGCAATCATGGGCCCTTTGATCACCACGGTTCTGATCGGTCTTAAGGAGTTGTATGCTGAATTTGTTTTGGAGAAGAAGCCGAATACAACTTATCAGTAAGTAGACCGCAGCTTCAACTCATGTAGTTTCTACTTTCTACACTTATACATGCAGCAGCCAAGACAATTCATGTACAAAAGATTTGATGCCACTCTAAGGGTAGAAAGATTGTTTTGCCACCGGTTTCGGTTTTCTCCATCCTTACGTGGTGCTCATTCAATTTACTGTTTTTTTTTTGTGTTTTTAAGCCAAAAAAATGGAATTAACTTTAGAGATTAAATAGTATATCTTGATTTCATTCTTGCAAGAATTGTGAATCCCGCGCCTTAAATAGTTGTGGTTGTAGCTTGTTGGGATCTCAACATCAATAAAATTGTGAAATTACCATATCAAAAATCACACAGCAAGGTAGTAACGCTTGTGAATTGTGGTCATCGTCAAAAGTTAAAAGAACAAATGGAGCTCATGGTTTTCAATATGTACGGTGCAAAAGTTCATTCGTTTACCATTGGAAGGAAAGCTTGGATTGCGGAGGAATATGCGTCACTACTTGGCATTCTAACTGAAGGGACACTTATAAGAGAAGGGAAAAGTAATTGACAACCACTCCGCTAACTTGCGCAATCAGAATGGCAGATTTCACCGCATAAATTTAACCAATGATAGAAGGCAACAAATCGCTCACTAGTCCTTATGTCATCCAGATATTTGATAGAATCGAATAAAGGGTCCACAAGAATGTAACCCAAACTTTCGCATTAAGTAGGGCGTGAGACGCAAGTACAGTGGTTTGTAACCAGCATCACTTTTAACATTTTGTAGTTTTCCTTCTCCCGCAACAGTTATTTCATATACTTCTGCAGGAATTTGCGGTGGAAGTCGTTCCTAATGGTGTCATTGATGAAGCGCTTTGGAGTCTTGGTTTCACCTCGAGTCTGGTTCTTGAAGACTACATCATCATCCCATCTGAACCAATAAAAGCATATAAGACATAATGATACTGCAACAAACTCGATTCTAGTTTTAGGTTTCAACCACTAACCTCCTTTTCACATTAAAAGAAGTTGGATTGTTAAGCAGTGGGTTTCCTCTAAGAAGCTGCTCTTCCTTGGCCTTAAGTTCTTCGGCAACCCGTTGTTGCTCCTACAATTGTGGGAAGATGGATAAGCCAACTATTAAAACAGAACATATACGATAAAATCAAACCACCACGCTTTGTACAAGGTACAAGACCTTGTCCACAATAATTATCCCAGTAATTCTAATGTCAATCAAAACTTCCTATACAATGGTGCCAATTTGGAAGTTTATAAAATGACTTAACGCTAGCTCCTGAAACCTCCAAGGTGTAGGGTATCCTCCAATTAAGCTAATCTTACCTGTCGAAACTTCTCTTCTGCTCTTTCCTTTTTTATTCTTTCAAGCTCCGCCATGAGAGCTTCTGTTTCATCATCATCATCCTCATCCTCATCATCCTCACTGCAAGCGGGGAGAGGAAGTCACAATATCAAATTACAATAGAAATGTATTACACCAGGTAAAAGCATTGATTTGAGATCTAGTAAAATGCATAAACTTCACAAAGTAGCTCCTCTAAGCAATTAACAAGCTCAATCACATGACTTAGAAATAATTCAACAGGTACTCCATAAGCCCCTACTTCATTGCCCTAGTCATTATTAGATTCACAAAATCAACATGGTAGAAAATTTTGAGTCAAGGACCTCAATCAATGTTTAAGACCACAAGGATGAAGATATATTTTCATCATGGGAGTCATTTCTTTCTATTCTAATCAGAAGCCACGATGATAAGGATCTTCAGATTCCTAAACATAATAATAAGGTTTGCCCAATTTGTTCCGGAAATTAAGCACGATGAAAAGTAAACATAAAATAGAACATTGGAGATAGTAATAAAAACATAAAATAAAAGAGAATCATGTTCATGAATATTGAAGATTTTCTGTCATAAATAGATGCAGATGCAAACAAAAAGGAGAAGCAATGAGATCTAAATTGATTACTCAAGCTATTAGCAAACTGATGTGCTGTCAAAAATAACAACCTTTCATCTTCATTGTTAACTTCCACGTCAGAATCATCAGCATCTACACTACGAGGAATTATACGCTCCTCAGTGTCCCTCTTTGACCCTGTATGCAACTACTTTAGTAAGAGAATTAATTAATGAACCCATTAGTCTCAATAAAGTTGAACGAGCTTGTACTTAACCTTCCAAAAGCAGTTGATTTCCCCTTCTACGCTCTCTGTCGTCTGCATAGAAGTACAGTGTAAGGAAAAACAAATAAATCTTTGAAGGCTATAGGTATAAACAAAATTTTTTACCACTGTATGACTTATCCTTGGAAGAAAAATGCCTCCGCTCACGCTCTTCCAGCTCCTCACGAAGATTTTTCCTTTGCAATTCATCTTGGGTATCTTGCCCATCCTTCCTGTAAGATGTTCAGTATCACACTACACATCAACAATAAATACTCGGCCACAAACATTATCAGATTCGCTAGTATGAACTTTTAAGCATGAAAGCAAAAGAGACAATTAATGGAAAATCACTATAAATTAATGCCACAAATCCCAACAAGTTAGAGAATACACTAATAAGTATGATCTAAAACAACAAATCCAGAGAGACTAGAAACGTAAAAATAAGAAATGAGTTTAAGTTGCATATCCATATCGTGGTAAATTGAAGAAATACAGCAAAGCTATTCCAATAACAAAGGAGAAGCATGGAAAAGGCAACCAACCCATCATCTCACAGTATATTTCCAGCTTAAAACACTCAACAATCACATACTACTGTAAAAACTCTGTTGAAAGATAATAAAGGACCAATTATTTCAAAGATGAGTACACCTAGGTTTTAGGGTTGTATGCGCAGCGAGGTCCCTAGATGAGTACTTCTGCGAGGGACCAAAAATCCGAGTCCCACCTTGTTCGTTGCCGCCTTTCGCTGGAGCCCATGTTGGCCTAGCCGCAGTTGTCATCACGCCTTCTTGCTAATCACCTACAGAAAATCCCCCAATTCAATCAGTTTATAAACCCTAAAAATCAGAATCAATCAACACAAACAGATGAAACAGAGGAAAAAGAAGGAGAATTTTAGTGGAGAAGATACAGAAGAAGAAAAAAAAAGGTAATACATCACCTAGTTCGGAGGAGAAATTCGATAGAAGAATTCAAATTAGAATGATGGAAACTTAGGGTTCACCCGATTTGATTGGGGAAATCGGAATCGATTGATAGGGACCGGAGAGAAAGAAGCGAAGAGAGAGTGATGGAAATTTGATCGTAGAAGAAAAACAGAGTCGGCACAGGTGGAGTCCCGTTCTGGCTTGCTTGGAATTGGCTGGACCAGATCTTTTGAGTTTTAACCACAAAGTTTAAACTTTTTCATTTATATATAAATAAATTTACCAATTAAGAATATTAGATTATATCCAATTTTTATTTGAAATGACCAGTTTTATGAGTACCGTACCGTACCGGTCGGTACCGGCCGGTACGTACCGTACCGGCTGGAAAATGGTACCGGTACGGTTACTAAAATTCCGGACGAAAATTTCGGTTGGTACCGGCCGGTACCAACAATTCCGGAATTTTCCGGATCATTTCGTAAAAATTAAAATTTGCAGGGACCAAATTGCAAAAAAAAAAAAATTAACCTAAAACATCTACCCCCACGCCCGTCCACTCCCGACCTTTTGCTTCTCTCTTCTTCGGTT
>JAOTBA010000005.1:19100992-19121602 GCA_025629845.1 Erythroxylum squamatum | reverse complement strand
CTTTTTGAAGCTCCTAAATGAAAGATGACGGCCAGATCTGGAGAAGATGGAAAAAAGAGAGCTGATTTTGGTGCGATGGAGGCATCTGAGAAGAGAGAAGAGAGAAAGGTGCGATGGAGGCATTCTGAGAAGAGAAAAGAGAGGAGAGAAGACGATGTACTGTAATGTTTAGGTTTTCATCCGGTTATCAAATAACCAGTTCTCTGATAAACCGGCCGGTTTTTATATTCAAGGGTTATTAACTAAAACCGAACCGGACACATAGCCGGTTCAGACGATTTCCGGTCGGACCGACCGGTCCGGTCCGGTTTCACATCCTTGATTATTTGTAATGTTTAGTATTGTTCTTTAATATCATTCTTTTAGTTTTTTAAAAAACTTATCCTTAGTTGGATAAACCAATTTCCTTTCGTGAATTAATGGTACATGTAATTGTAAGCAACTTATTGCCTTCATGTAAGCTAAAGAGTAATCAACTATTTCTGCCTCCAAAAGAAATTAATGCAGTTGTCATACTTGGCCTATCCATTTATGTTAAAGCATTAGTCGGTGTATATAATATATAATAATACTCAATGACATAAAAATCTGACTGGACCAGCATGTTCGACTAGGTTGAGCGCTAACTAGACTGGTTTCTGGTTCAGTTTTTACTTTTGATTGTAGTGAATGAAAATTGACTAGTCCGACAGTCCGATTTCAACTGATTTTCACGATGACCACTCCGACTACTTCCGATGGCCATGCGGCCAAAAAAGTGCTCATTAGGGAAAGGGAGGAAGATCCTCCCCCTCCTGCCCCAGACATCCCCCCCTACAGCAGAGTTATAGTGCCATAGTTTCTGGCCACACTGATACTGGATCTGGACATCAAGCTCTCGACTGGTTTGAGGACGATCCTATAGAAGAAACTGACGGGGATATCACAATCGTGCAAGGCTCCTGCGGCATGGGCATCGAATTATCCAACACCTTCAAACGGCAACTAGATCAAGCCTGGGCTTCAGCAGTCATCATCAAATTACTAGGGAGACGACTTAGCTTTACTTTGCTCAAATCTAAACTTATTTCTCTTTGGAAACCATCTGGCTCCATGAAAATAGTTGACCTTGATAACGATTTTTACATTGTCAATTTCAGGGACGAGGCAGATTACATCAAGACTCTAACTCAGGGCCCTTGGATCATTTCGGGTTACACGCTGTCCGTCCAACCTTGGTTCCCGGAGTTTAATCCCTCCACTGGCAAAATCACCCATGTGGTGGCATGGGTACAGTTTCCCGCCTTATCTGTCGCTCGATACCATCCTTCGATCCTTACCGCCTTGGGCAACCTGGTCGGCCGGACTGTAAAGATCGACAGCCACACACAGCAGACGTACCGGGGTAAATTTGTGCGGGTGGCCGTAGACATCGATCTCAGCTCTCCCCTTCGGTCTATTGTGGAACTGGACGGCGTCGCCATTAAAGTGGCGTACGAGGGTTTCCCCTCAATCTGTTTAGGCTGTGGCATGGTAGGTCATCCCACGTCGAGCTGCCCAACTTGTCCGACACTGCCCTCCCCTGCTAATCCCACCTCTGGCGACATGACCATGGATCCCACTTCAAGCTCTCATGCCGACGTTGGCACAGAGTCATCCACAAACCCGACCCCGATGGAATTTGGGGAATGGATGCAAGTTCAAAGACGCACCCGGAGGTTGCTCGCAGCTGCCGGGGTCCCCCGACCCACTCGCGTCACTCGCCCCGCCACCGGAGGTCTATAAGGGTCGCGGTTCACCGCCTTGTCTGAAGCTGTGCCAGAGGCTCCGTCCTCCTCTCCAACGGTAACCGAGTCCCCATCAGCTTGTCCCAGTGATGCGACCACTGAGCAGAATGGTCGACTCCCAAGCTTCATACACACGCCACCTGGCACCGGACGCTCCAGACACAACAAAGGGATGGCGTCTACTTCTAACGACTCAATGCCCGCGTCTCGCCCCAACATTAGACAACTCGAGGGCCCGTCCAATTCCCTTCGGCCCAGGGCCCATTCCAGCCCACTTCCTTTGGATCCTAAAGGCCTGGTTCCTTTGGCCCCCGTCCAGAACCCCCCCAAGTTCACCACGCACGCTGAACCCAGCCCAGCTCCAACTCATACCGCTATCTCCCTTACGTCTCATACCGATGTTCACCTTCCGGATCCGTCATTCACCCTCCCGGCTTCGAAGGATTTGGGCTCACAGGCCATGGAGGAAGATCCCATTGATGCTGGCGGCACGACCACCTCCTCCAGCGGGGGCTCACCGTTTCATTCGACCCGCCCCCAGACTCGGATATCACTATTCCTACCGCCCACGACAACCCGACCATACCCGATACCCCGATGCTCGAGCCCCCTCAGGGCCAATTACCGACCTCGTCCCGAGAGTTGACTGCTTTGCCAGTCTGCCCTCCTGCCGTTTAACCCTGTTTTCTTTGTTCTCTATGTCAATCATTGTTTGGAATTGTCAAGGGGCTGGAGGGAGGACCTTCCGGCCCGTCCTTAAAAATTATTTGCGTATTCACCAACCGGGATTACTTGTTTTAGTTGAGCCTCAGATCAGTGGGCTCTGCGCCACGAAGATCATTCGTCAATTGGGCTTTGCTCATTCCTATCGGGTGGAAGTGGTAGGGTTTTCGGGAGGCATCTGGCTTCTCTGGCAACCTTCCGTTTCGGTTCGGGTCCTTATCGCGCACCGACAATTTATTCATGTTAGTGTAGACTGGGGTCCTCTTTCTTTTGTTTTCACTGCTGTTTACGCGAGTCCGACTTACACTCAGCAACACTACCTCTGGGGGTTTTTGCAACAAATTGCGCAGCGCACCACCCAACCATGGCTGATTGGAGGGAATTTCAATGCCAAACTTGAAGCTACGGATAAGTTTGGTGGGTCTAGGCGGCATCCCTCCATTAATCGACACTTTCGGGACTGTGTGCACAACTGTAATCTTTTGGATTTGGGATTCTCCGGACCTCGCTTTACTTGGCGCCGAGGCAACCTTCTCGCCCGCCTGGATCGGGCCTTATGCAATAATACTTGGCACACAGCGGTCCATTCTACTACGGTGACGCAGCTCCCCTTTCTAAAGTTGGACCACCGCCCTATCCTCATCAAGTTTACTAACACCAAGGACATTTCACCAGGTGGTAAATCCTTTCGGTTCCAATCCGCTTGGTTAACCCACCCGGGTTTTGGACATTTCGTTGCAAAACAATGGCGACCTAACGACTCGAACATTACTGGCTCCCTCCGGTCTTTATCTAATCAACTTCAGCACTAGAACCACCACACTTTTGGCAACATTTTCCATCGTAAGCGTCGTCTTATGGCGAGACTTGAAGGCATACAAAAACACCTGGATGAGCCTGCTTCGCCTCTCTTCGTGACCTTGAGGATTATCTCCGGACAGAACTAGAGCAGGTCCTGACGCAAGAAGATTTGTACTGGCACCAGCAATCCCGAGGACAATGGCTTGGACAGGGCGATCGGAATACAAAATACTACCATGCCTTCACTCGACAAAAACAACGTCGACCTCAGATTCATTCTTTGACCGATACTGCGGGCACGCTCATCTCTGGTTCAGCGCGCCTCCGACATTTAGCTCACACTTTTCTAGCAGAGATGTACATCGCAGCCCCCTGCCCTAGTGCTCCGTTACCTGGGCAATTTCTGCCCCTCCCTCTGATTGCTCAGGCGGATTTAGCTCGCCCTCTCGATCCCGAGGAAGTTCGGCTGGCGGTTCACAGCATTAACCCCCACAAGGCCCCCAGTTTTGATGGCTTTTCTGCTCTTTTCTATCAATCTTAATGGGAGACCCTTGGTCCTTCTCTAACCAGATTCCTCCAGCGCCAGTTTCAGCTAGATACTTGGGACCCAGAGTTCAACCGCACTATCATGGTTCTCATACCCAAGATTTCGTCCCTGACGTCCATTACGCACTTCCGGCCAATAGCTCTTTGCTCTGTTCTGTATAAGGCTCTCTCTAAAATCATTGTGAACAGGATCAAACCTTATCTCGACAATCTAATTGCTTCAAACCAAAGTAGTTTTGTCCCTGGGCGTTTGATCACTGACAACATCATCATCACTCAGGAAGTCATACACACCATGAAACGTAAATCGAGCCCTAAAGGTCTTATGGCTATCAAGATCGATCTGGAGAAAGCCTATGATCGATTATCATGGGCATTCATTCACGATACTCTCACAACTATAGGCTTCCCGGCTTCTTTGATTGATCTCATCAGACATTGCATCACCACGGCTGCCATTCAGGTGACCTGGAATGGAGCTCTCAGCGATGTCTTTCACCCCTCCCGTGGGCTCCGACAGGGCGACTCACTCTCACCCTACCTTTTCGTGCTATGTATGGAACGTCTGGGACACTTCATTAACCATGCGGTTACTCAAGGTCGCTGGCGGCCGATCACACTCAGTCGTTCAGGGCCCCCTCTTACCCACCTATTCTTTGCGGATGACCTCATTCTCTTCGCCGAAGCATTGCAAGATCAAGTAGTGGTCATTCGAGACGCATTACAACAGTTTTGTGCCGTGTCTGGTCAACGAGTCAATCTAGCTAAATCCAGGTGTTACTTCTCTAAAAATGTGCCGACTTCTGTTACCTCCGCTCTCAGCAGCGCTCTCCAAGTGCAACCTACTCCCAACCTCGGCCGCTACCTCGGGGTGCCACTGTTGCCCGAGCGTGCTAACAAGCATACCTATCAATACATTCTCGATGCTGTGCAACGCCGACTATCTGGGTGGTCGGCTAACCTTCTAGCCCTGGCAGGTCGAATCACCCTAACTCAATCCGTTATTGCAGCGCTCCCGAGCTATACTATGCAGACGGTTCGACTCCCCGGAAGTCTTTGTGATGAGCTGGAAAAACTGATGCGTCGGTTTCTTTGGGGAACCTCCAATGGAACCAAACGAGTCCATCTCGTCAATTGGGAGGATGTCTGTCGACCAAAGGAGTCGGGAGGCCTTGGCCTTCGGAACATCCGATCCACCAACGACGCTTTCTTAGCAAAACTAGGCTGGGCATTACTTACAAAGCCGCATGCTTTGTGGGTGCGTGTTCTTTCCGCGAAGTACAACTTTGACGCCAACAATCCACCCTCTGAGCTGGCTAGCACCGGCGGGTCGATGATATGGAATAGTATTAAGGCAACCTGGCACATAGTTCTTCAGGGCCTCCAATGGTCAGTCGGGGACGATTCTCGTATCCGTTTCTGGGTTGATCCTTGGATTCCGCGTTTAGGCCCTCTACTTGACCACTCTACTATCCCCATTCCGGCGGCCATCCTCCATTCCACTATCCACAATATGGTCGCTGCGGATGGCCATTGGAACTGGACCGTTCTTCAGCAGTACCTCCCTCCCTCAATCTGTAGGCTTCTAGCTGGTACGTTTCCACCTCACCCACACATGGGTCCAGATAAACAGATATGGGGATATTCCGCCACGGGGGATTTCATTGTCGCGTCCGCTTACTCCCTTCTGCTTGACCACAATAGTGCCCGACCCCAGGTTATTTGGAAGGCCATTTGGCAATGGTTAGGTCCCCAACATATACATTCTTTCCTTTGGCTTCTGGCTCATGATCGCCTGCTCACTAAACAAACTCTTGTCCTCCGACATATCTCCTTCGATGACTCTTGCCACCATTGCCATATCACTGAATCCTCCCTTCACGTCATGCGGGACTGCAATCAAGCCCGGCGCGTTTGGTCCCACTTTCCTTCCAATCTAATTCCCCATGGATTCTTCACCAGGTCGGCGCGAGAGTGGATCTTGACCAACCTCCATTACCATGGCAGGGTCTATGACCACGATTGGGCGACCCTCTTTGGCATCACGTGTTGGTTCCTGTGGAATTGGCGCAACCGGACTTTATTTGAAGATACCTTTACTTGGCCTTCCTCACCCATTTCTTGTATTTTGTCTTATGCAGGTCTTATCCGCCAGGCAGCTGCTTGGCAGTTTCCCACGGCTTTCGGCCCCTGACTTCGCCACCAGCATAGCATCGGCTGGCGACCACCTTCCACGGGCTGGGTAAAACTCAATACGGATGGCACTAGCAACTGTTCGACGCCCTCAGCCACAGCTGGCGGACTTCTGCGGGACGACACAGGCTCTTGGCTTGGCGGATTCACCCATAATCTCGGCTGGTGTCCCCCGCTCTCAGCGGAACTTTGGGGGATTTTTACTGGGCTCTCATTAGCCTGGTCACACGGATACCGCATACTTATTTTTGAAGTGGATTCCACCACGACGCTTCACTTGATTTCCTCAGCTGTTGATAGAGCCCAGGCTCCCAACCCCATCGTACAGGGCATCAACGAGCTACTCTCTCGGAACTGGACCGTTACCACTCGCCACACTTATCGTGAGGGCAACCGCTGTGCGGACTGGCTAGCGCACTACGCCACCCATTTTGATCTGGGAGTCACTTATTTGGAAGACCCACCCATAGGGTGTCATATTATCCTTGCTGAGGATCAGGCGGGAACCTGTTTTCCCCGATCCATTTTGTAACTGTTTCGTCTTTCCCTTTATGTAAAAAAAAAAAAATTGACTAGTTATATAATAAATTGACTGGTTTTCTTTGAACCGTGAAAACCAGATAAGTCTTTGTCACCCAAACCAGTAACTGCACAAAGACGATGCTAAACCAATATCTGTAAAAAGACAATGCCCAAACCAATAACCTCACACAGATTACAATCATAAGGATCTAAGTACTTGGAGATCGAAGTTTGTGCATCTAGGTTATGATTTGTGGGCTCAAATAACGATAAAGTTTGTATCTTGTAGCTAATTAGTTTCTTTTTTTAGTTGATTTTTATTAGGTTCTATTTATAGAGTAGTTGGTGATGAGGAAGTGAACAAGAAGAGCAATACTCAACGAACCAAAAAGAACATGTAAAAAGGAATAAGGCAAAGGCTGTGGGGCAAATGGGTGGCAAAGGAAGATGTATGCGCCTACAACCGCTAAGCGCATATGAGGCGAGAAGGCCAAGCTCAATATCCCCCTACCTCCGACGAAGAGACATTGCTATCATCAACAACAAAATCATTATCATTTTAAGCTAAAAATATTTTGTATAAACAAACAAAAAATATATGTTTATACAAAATATTTTTAACTTAAAATGATAATGATTTTGTTGTATATATATATATATATATGTAAATAACTCTTTTAGGTTTGTTTAGTTTGTGCTCATTTGGGGTTTTGCATTTGCTTTCGAGTTTGGACCATGAACTTCTGCTGTTTAATGCTAATTTATATGGATTTTCATACATTTATATACCTAATTTAAATATTACTCTTACTATAATAATTCATAATTATTAAATTAGATAAAACTAATCATTTCAAATTTAAGCGAGGTAATAAATTTAACTTAATTGGTATTTTTAAGTCTTAATGTATTTAAATTTTTATTAGAAATAATTAATTGTAATTAAAAAGAATTTGTTACATCCTTTAGATCCTTTGTGTATGTTTTCAAAATTATTTTAGTATTATCTCTTCTACATCTTCTTCTTATCTCTTCTTGTCTTGTCTACATGATTTCATAAAGTAAAACATGATGCTACTTTATTACTTACATCTTTGGATATATGTAATTGGCTATGAATTACTTATTAAAATAATTTGTAATGCCTTTTATATTTTAGAATTATTGGATTTTGGGTTGATTTTAACTTGAATGTATAATTTATTATAAATTTACAATTAAGAATAATTTCATATATTACTAATTTGTAATTTTTTGACTACAGTAAAGGAAGTTGATGTAAATATTTTAGATGAAGTATAGTTTACAAGTACAGATAACGTTAGAGAATTTTAAAGTTTTCATGCTGATGTGACACAATTTTTTTCAGAAATATAATTTTAATTATTATTATTATTTTAAGTTTTATATTAGACTTAGATTTAGTTAAATTTTTAAATTTGAATTATTATTAATTCATTATATAATAATAGAAATTAATGTATTTTTTATTTTAGTAAAATATTTTATTTTTACTTACTTTTATATATTTTATTACTTATTTATTATATATCAGTTTTGTATTGATTTAATACTAATTCAACCTTTAAACCTTAAGTTTTCTTTACTTGATTTAATATCCTGACCGATTTTTAAAATAATAATAATAATAATACACTCCATTCAGTTATGGATAAAAGATGTGTCGAAACACCGTCGAGTATATGATACGACAGGTGGGCCTGACCATTAGCAGGCCCACTACATCCTCGTACGCGTCCTCTCGTCTTTTAGTTTTGTCACATGACTACTTCCAGTTCACGTTTGCAAGTTCCAGTTCAATTCAAACAATACAATTCAAAGGAAGCCTTCAATTATATTGGGTTGTGTTACTGCGGCTTTTTGTATATGTTCTTAATCATCTGATTAGAGTTTCGGAATGGGGAAGAGGAAAGAACGCCGCCTCGCCGCCCTGTCCAACGCCGGCCGCCGCGTCAAGCTCGATCTTTTCGCCGAACCCTCTGGTACCCTCTTCTAGTTGTTTCGTTTATTAGGCTTGTTTCCTTTTGTATGTGTATGTATGTATATGTTTGTATTTAATTTTCTCTTTTCCATAAAAAAGATTGCTCTTTTTGTTTTTTAGACTGTAAACTTTGCTTTCTATTTGGGTTTTCTAGGTTGAGATTGTTTGGTTGTGTTTAAGTTGACATCGTCTCTATTTGGGTTATGGAAGCTTTTCTGGTTTATTTGGCCTTAAAATTAGGTTTTTATGGAGGATTTGGTTATTGTGAATCACTAAGTGTGAGATAGAATTCGTTTTCCAATGGACATCGGAGGTTATCTCTTTAATTAACTTTAGGGTGCTTAGTAGTTGTAACCCTTGGTTGTGATGTTTAGTTGCTGTCTTACATTATTTTGAGGTGTTCTTTTGAGCTTAAGTTTCAGGTTTTTCTTTTTTCTTTTTAATTTATTCTCTTATCAGAATGTCTATGAAATTTTTATGATAGGATTATTATTCCCAAGTAAAACTGAGCTCTTACGCAAAATAAAAGTAAAAACTTTTTTTTACTTGTTGACTGATATGTGGTTTCACAAGATGGTTGAGATTTGACAGTTAACGCAACTGCTTTTTTTAAAACTTCTTTAGGAGATTTGGGTGAATCCTCTGAAAATGATAAAGTTGGAGGCGATGCCAATCGGACACAGCAGGCCGGGTTACCCAATTCACCATCCTCTTCAGGTGGGTTCCATCAGTTTTTCTTCAAAAGGCTTATGTAGAGAGGGCATTGGCATGAGTTTTGGTGGCATATTATGTTGTTCTCTCCAAGTACTAGTTTTCAACTTTTAGGGTGGCTGTGGTCATGGGAATGTCTTTATCAGATCTGATGGGGCCCTGCCACTGTGAATACTTCCACCCTGTTATCTGCTATTTCGCAGCATCAAATCGATTTGGAGACATCTGCTGGGATTTGTGCTTATCGGTTCGTATGTTTCTGGCTTTATTTGCTTTATGCCTTCACTAACATTTCCTTTCATGTGTAACAGGGAAATTGATCATTTGTTATCCTGTCCAGTGTTATCAAATTTTATGCACCATGTTTTGTTACTAATAACTTGGTTACTGCTGGATGAGAAATATTGCTGCTTTTCAAGTCTCTTAACATTTTTCTATCCTGTTTTCAGGTCTACAGCCACAGAATCCTCTTCTTTTACTTGAGCAATATAGTGACGATGAATTGAATGAAGAAGCAAGCGCAGGTCAGAACCATACTGTTGCGGAGGGTTCCCCTTCAGATAGATTTGACCAGGTAATGTTATTATTTTGGAACTTACTTGTCCTGCCAATAGTCAGTTTTGAACCCAAGCTCGGGCTAAGATGCCACTCTTAAACAATGGTTAACTCCTTAAGTGCACCCAGTTTAGTGGCTCATATTTTAGAACTTTATTTATACTTCTGGAAGTTTGATTCATTATGCTATTCATTATGCTATCATGGCTAGGGTTATTCTCTTGCTTACAGGGGTCACAAAATATACATAAATGTAAAGTTAAAGTTGCTATTGATATGTTCTGTACATGACCTTAAGAACAATTATGGGTGGTGTTGTCATTATTGTTTTATACCATGGTGTATGATCATATATCACTCACTAAAGTACCTTTATGAATATGTTGACAAATTTATCATAGCTGTTGACTCATGAATCTCATTAAAAGTCCTCTTTTATAAATAAAATCACATATTAGTAGATGCTGATCATACCCATTAACGTGGAAACATTTTGATAGTGCAAAGAGCCAACTTTAGTTGAGTATTTGCATATTGATGGCCCTCATTTTGATCTCTGTTTTCTTTAAATGATTAAACTACACTATATTCTTATTTGCTACAGCAGTTTGTTTTGATTACTTTCTTAGGCTTTCCTTGAAGCTTATTTGTATGTGTTTTAAGGGTGGTTAAAACTCTCATTCTGTTTGCATGCGATGGTAATAGATGTTTGCTTTTATCAGGATGAACTCCTTAGTGAAGAAAAGAGTAGACATGCCAGCACAGTGGAAGATTCTACTACTCAGAATGACAAACAACAGGAAATAGAGGGAGATTTTACCACAGGTGATGGTCTACAAAGACTGGAAGGTGACGATACTAAAGAAAAAGACACTTCTGTCTCAGCTGATATTTGCAATTCCACAGAACAAGTTTCTGATGGAACTCTTCAGTCACAAATTTTTGGGGATATAACTTCAGGCTGGAGGATTGTAATGCATGAGGAGAGTAACCAATACTATTACTGGAATACTGAAACAGGGGAGACTTCCTGGGAAGTACCTGCTGCTTTGATTCATGCAACTCAGTTGATCTCTGATCCGAAAACTCTTACTTCAGTAGAAGCATATTCTGAGCCTGTGGTTACTAATATTTCATCTTTGGGTTCTAATTTGGATAATCCTTCAGCTGCATCAACTATAGATGGATGGATGGGTGGAAGTTACATCCATGAAAACAAGGAACTATATGGCAATGCAACAAGTAAGGATGAATTGGTTGAAGGCTACATAAGTGAATCATTGAAAAATGTGACTTCTGTTGCGGATGTAGACCAAAGTGAATCACAGGGTAACTTGACTGCAGTGACTGCATTTCAGGGAATAGGTAGTGTATTTGTCTCAGATCATTCGCATGATGCAGTGACTAGTGATGAACATAAGGAAGCCATAGATCTTTCAAGTAGTCTCATGAAGCAATGTGAATCTTTGTTGGAAAGACTGAAGTCATTGAAAGGGTGAGAAATATAATTATGGGTCTTGTTTGCTTTTTTACTTTTTGGCTATTGTGTACAATAGATGCAAAATGATTTAAGATTCTTTCCCTTGTTGATTACTGAAATTTGTCTTGCAGGTATGGGTGTCATCCACATGACCAGGTGTCAAAGTATAGTTTAGAACTAGAGTTGAGACTTTCTGATATCAAGGCTCTTTCATCTCATGGGTCAAGTTTGCTTCCATTTTGGAACCATTCTGAAAAGCAGTTGAAACAATTGGAGGATTCCATTAACAATAACATTTATCAGCTTGCTGTCTCGGCTCAAATGGCTGATGACATTGGGGTATCTGGTAATGCTTATTCTGAAGTAAAGCAAGAACTTGGGGAAAAATGCTTGATGCCTGAATCAGAAGTACAGGGCGAACAAAACAGCAGAAAATCAGATTTATTCTCTGTTTCTCTGGATGTTGGGAATAAGTCGCATGATGCTGCTGCTGAGGGAACTGTTGATTCTGTTAAAGATGATTCTTCTTTGGCATCACCTGTTAGACATTTGGAATGTGGTACTGCTGCTAATGAAGTGAATAGGGATACCGATCTTAAGCCTGAGTTAAGTGCTGGGGAAGATGTTGACATGGATGTTGACATGGAGGTTGAAGATGGGGCTAATTCAAGTATATCAACCGTGGGAGATGCATTAAGGGCCAAAGCTATTGCTTCAAATGACCAATTGATTCAAGCAAATCCACCTACAGATTTAACATCCTTGACATCTGAAGGTATGGTAGCTGTTCCACTTCCTCCTGAAGAGGAATGGGTTCCCCCACCTCCACCTGATGTTGATCAGGCTCCCCCACCTCCTCCTGATGATGAGCAAATTCCTCCACCACCTCCACCAGGTGAACCTCTTGAATCTTCTTATCCTCTACTCCCTACTTACACAGAGACTGGTCAACCCCCCAGTTATGTGAATCATTGCAACTTGACATATCCAACTTCTGACTTCCAATATTATGGAGACGGAATAACGATGCAAACTAGTAATTTCTATGGACATGCTGATGGCAATCAACTTGCAGTGCCCCATACTTCACATTTATATGGAACAGTGCCCATCACATATGCTGAAACTGCTGCAACTCTCATGGGGCCTCCTGAACGAGTTGGATATTACAATCTGCAAGACGGATCGATGCCGCTCTTTCCTGTAGTTAACACTGCAGGATCTTCTCAATTACATGTTCCTGGAATGCTGTGTAATGAAACACTCTCTTCTGATCAAATTAGACAAGTTGATGATCGTGCAGACGCTATACAGACATCTAATGTTTCACTCGTTGGTCATGAGATTGATGTGACATCTGTCTTAGCTCCTTCCACTATGACCACTTTTACATATTCCAACACAAGTACCATGAAAGAGAGTTCTACGCAATCAGCTGATCCTGCTAGTGAGACAACAGTTGAGCCATCTACAACTGCAAAGTCACAACCTAAAGGTAATCTTTTGGGACTCATGATATAAGTTGAGGAAATCAATATATTTATGCTTTTATCTACAGATCTACAACCATAGAGTTGTAGAAGAGAAAAATAGTGAATATATTGACTTATCATTAACTAGGTATTATCCTGTTTATTAAATTTTTTAGGGCAATTCTTGCTATTTCAAAATAGGTATGGCTACCTGAAGTTTTTCTATGTAGGATAGTTCTATGTAAGATAGGTGGTGAATAATTTTCGAGCAACAAACAATCTCAATCCTAAGACCATGTGAAGATATATTATGTGAATTCATCTTCTATCCACTTAAGAACTTTATCATTCACTTCTGCAGCGATGAGGGCTTAAGTGAACAGTTCAACACTATAGGACCATTTTGCATTTTGAAGTAAACATAGGGGCCTTATTTAATCCTTTTGCCTATTCAATCTCCAATGCAGTTTAATGGGCCTCCTCTTTTTTCTTGTTCTGTTTTTAGTTACCTTATTCGAGTT
Organism: Erythroxylum squamatum; assembly: GCA_025629845.1. NCBI lineage: Eukaryota > Viridiplantae > Streptophyta > Magnoliopsida > Malpighiales > Erythroxylaceae > Erythroxylum > Erythroxylum squamatum. The sequence continues at coordinate 19,108,310 of JAOTBA010000005.1, read as the reverse complement.
CGTGGGATGGCTGATAAATGTCTAGCCTTCTTTCTTTGTTCATTATTATTTCTGAACATTTTTGACATTGTTAGTTTCTTGTACATGTGGATGGGCATACTGATTCTGTACTTGTTCATCGTGTTATTCAGTTGTCCGTACGAAGAAGCGGACAGTAGCTGTCGCCCCCTCCTTGAGGTCTAACAAGAAAGTTTCCAATTTGGTGGATAAGGTTGTTATGTCCTCATGTCTTTTGCCTTCAGACAGTCATACTTTGGAATTGTATTCTTGATCAATGTTGTGGAAGTATAGCAATTCTCATATTCTTTTCCAATGTAGTGGAAAGCAGCCAAAGAAGAGCTGAATGAGAATGAAGATGAACCTGACAATCCTTATGAGATATTAGAGAAGAAGCGACAAAGGGAAATTGAGGTATGTGAATGGGCTTTTCTTCTTTAGGATTTTCATCCCTGATTGCTTCGAGTACCTAAAACTTGCTGTTGCAGGAGTGGCATGCTAAGCAAATTGCAAGTGGGGAAGCGAAGGATAATGCTAATTTTCACCCTCTAGGTGGTGATTGGTACGTTATCCTGATTTTAGATGACATTGATGCGAAAGACAGTGTGGTTGATATAAAGGAAAGTGAGAGGACGGGATTTGTATTATGATTCTGCTCCTTCAAGCTGGCTTTCTTTGCTCCAGTCTAAGTTAAGACAATGTGGTTGATATAATGGAAAGTGAGAGTACGGGATTTGTATTATAATTCTGCACCTTCAAGCTGGCTTTCTTTGCTCCGGTCTAAGTTTTCTTATATAATCCAATTATGATATCCCTTGATGAAATTGTATGCAAAAGAGGAGGATAGTTGTTATTCGATTATGTGCTTATTTGTCATCTTGTATTGCCATCATGCCTTTCTCTATTCTTCTTTCTTTTCTTTTTGCATCCCTTCATCTCTTTCTCTGCTTATGAACTCTATCTGGCTATTTTCTATGTGGCTTATATTTTCTTTCCCCACTATGTTGGATAGGCGTGAAAGAGTAAAGAGGAGAAGAGCTCAAGCTGCAAAGGAAGCCAAGAAGAACCTAGTGGATGACAAGACCCAAGCGCAGGTCGTCCCTGAGAGTCAACAGCCTGATTTAGCTGATCTCGGAAAGGGTCTACCATCTGGTTGGCAGGTACGGCACATAAGTGTTTAGTTGTAGGTCCTTTTCTTTTGAATGCTATGTACCCTGTCTTATCCAAAATTTGGTCTTTTGTTTGTTTTTCTTGACAGGCTTATTGGGATGAAGGATCGAAGCAAGTATACTACGGAAACACGCTCACCTCACAGACAACCTGGACTAGGCCTACAAGATGAGTCATGCATGGCGATTTTTAAGACAGTCACGTCTTGCTTTGGTTACAAGCATTTCACCAGTTTCTGTAGCAACATTTTTGTTCATGAGGTAGATTGTTTTATAGCACATATTGGTATTTCAATGGTCGTTGGAATCAGTATCCAACCTTTGGGGCAGATGGAGTTGTAAACCTATTCTTAGTCCAGTGATCCTAGAATTTCCTGTCAGATCAGCGACGTGTAAGATGGATGAGGCAATGAATGTTCACATTTCGCAAACAACCTTACTCAACAAGATTAGCAATGAAATACAGAAGATAGATTCATTATTCTCCTTAATTGAGTTGCACTTAATTGCATGTTCCATTGTGCCAAAAATGTGACGAGGTAATGAAAACAACCATTCATATCCAGTGTTTCGACGTTTCTGCTTTGTTCACAATCATAACCATGAGAGAAACGCGTGTGATGTAAAGTCAAAATCTTAATGTTATAGCTAATAATAATATACAAAACAGCGTAGAGTAGAGCAGAGCAGAGCCGCCCAAGTTACATTGAAGTGGATGACGGGAACGATTTAATCAGGCTCTTGTCAAACTTACATGACAGCGTACCCGTGGAATCCATACTAATCAGTACAATTTTCACACAAATGTACTTGGTTGAGGATTACATTCATGGAAGTATGGCAAGATTTTACCAATGACCAACAGTCTTTAAACCAGGTCGCTAATGGAACTTGATTTAAGAGCCAACTCAGAGAGATTGGAGCCAACAGAACCTCCACGAGTCATGCCATGGCCTCTGTGGAGGCGGCACCTAAATGAGCCTGCGTGAGTGGTTGGAGAGCAAAGACAGTTCCATCTTACTCCTGATGGCTTATTTGATTGCGACTTTGGTGAGGTATTCGTGGAATTTGGCCTCTTCTTCTCCGTATCCAAGTTCATTGCAGGTACTGATATGTTTGGTTTTGGCAGGTGCTTGTCATCCATTCTCGACAGTTTCTGTTCCTGTACTTTGTCCATCTTTCACATGTGAATAAAACCAAGAAACAGACATCTGCATGTTAAGATGCTTCACAGAAAAGAATCATATACTCAAATTCTATCAATTTATAAAACTCTTATTGCCTATATGTCTGAACTGTTTATATGTATATGAGAGATTGTGCATGAGTTACTTGTTTGATGATTTGAGATGGATAATGGCAAATTGCTTGCTGATGTCAACTGAATAAAAAAGTCATTTTAGTATGGAATTTTCAATCTTGAGAAAATGTTAATATGAAGAGAAATGTTGAAGAAAAATAGATGGTTTTCCAAGAGGATCAGGTTTCTGCATTTCTAGCTCCATTGATCTTGTTTACATGAGATCATTTCGGAGGGACGATGTGATGTAATTAACATTTAACATTGTAATTTTGTTCTTGATCAAAACCCTTGTAACGTTGATATGTAAAATGTGTTTTATGTAGATGTTAATCATCAACACTGTCTTGTTTCAAAAATCAAAAGCCATGAAAGATACAAGAGGTGTAGAATAGAGAGATTACATATAAGATAAACGCATGCCGATATAATACTTGCCTACCTGAAAATTCAAGGAGGCTAAAAGTTTTCCGGTGGCCAACGACAGGTTTTCTGGAGGAGGATGGGGAGGTACAAGTGAGAGAATGGAGTTTTTCTGTTTTGTTTTAATTTTTGGGAAAAGAAATAGTGAAATACAATTGGAAAAATACGAGAATAGATGCAACATACTGTTAATAGCTTAGCATTTTGAGCTTTCTATTATTCGGTTGAAAACATGTGGTGCCACCTAATTTTCAATTTAGAGCCACTAATAATCTGTTTTCCTAGAGAAAATTCAGCTTTTTCAGAAATTTCAATTTCTTCCCACAGCCATGTGTTTGGTCTATTAACATTGACAGGACTGACACTATGACAGATGTTCGAAGATGATAATAAAACAACATAGAAATGAGTGTAGTATTGCATTGGAGATACGGGTTTCGAGGGCAATGACTTAAGCATAATGTAGCTCTGTAATAGTTAAATCCAGATACGTAACAAGGGACTAGGAAACAGTTTCATGTCAAAAGCAGACAATGCAGTTTTGTGGAGGGAAGGATACGTACCAGGATGTGCAGGTGCAGCTCTCTTGAAACTTTGAGAAGGAGTTTTAAGTTTTCGAGATGATTTCAGTATGAAAAAAACTGACAGATGGGCACTATAAATTGTCATCTTGTGGCCCTGAAACTTCTTTACATTGAAAACATCAGTTTCAAGTATAAACCGTTTTGTTTTTATACATTTATTTATCTTATAAAATGCAATTCCCACTTTTTGTTCTTCTTCTGGTCCCTTGCATGTTGATTTTGAAAAGCATCCTTGCCAGCAGGCAAAGTTCTCTGCAAGCTGACCAAAACAGCTTACATGTGGAGAAAGAGTCTTCATCTTCTGTATCCGTATGCTATCAATGCTTCAGTGATAATACATTATAAAGTTGGTTTTGGAGATTCAGCTTTTGTTCAAACAGATTGAAGAAAATTTCCAGGTCTGTAACATGTTTTATGTTTTTAACAGTTTGTTAACTCCATTTTCTGTTATCATACCCTTAATGGCATCTCTTTCCCAGACGCTCTTTTTTTTTTTCAATTAGCAAATTAAAACTTTCCTACCTAAGTTCAATCCATTGGGTTCAGTGATTTGTTTTCTCTCTTTTGATGCCAGGAACAAAGCTGACGCTTCAATCTGAAGACCTCAAGCTAGCGGACCATGTTCCCGGTCCAGAAACGTCAAGATGAAGTAAATGCTTTTGAACTAACTACTTTGTCATTAAGCATAGGAGTGCAGGGACTCCAACAAAATCAATTTCCATCTCAAGCTGTGCAAGAGAAGCAGGACACAAGCTCTGAAGACACCAGAAGCTTTGAAGAATGGTATAAATCGCAAAAGAGCCTGAGGAAAAGTAAGCGTCTGAGAAGTTTAGAAGGTGAAGCACTACTGGGAAGCGGGTCCAGCTCAAACCAGCTCAAAATTGGTGGTGTAGGTTTTGGTCAGGAACAATTATGGTGCGCAAGCTTTGGTCCTGGAAAGGGAGTTCATGGAGACAGGTATTACAAGAACAAGCAGCATTCAGTAGATCATGTACCTGGTGGTGTGAAGAGAGTTCGTGAAATGAATGGTTGTTATAAGGCATACCCATATCTAGCATCTGAGGATGAGCAGAGAACCAAAATGAGTGCTTACGGTCCAGCAAGTGTAGCATCAGTCTCTGAGAAACTCCATCTCAGAATGATTAAAAATCGGGAAGCAGCGGCCAGATCTAGAGCCAGGAAGCAGGTAAACAGGGTAGATTAATCCCCGGTATTTGGCTCTCTAATTACTGCCCTTCATCTACTTGACTTTAATTTGTCAGATTCTGTTTCTACCGCTCAAAAAATAAACAAGTAGGAGTGTATAACAGACCAAGTCGAAAATAAACATGCAATGAAACTTACTCTCTATAATTAAGCAAGCTTCATTCATTGTTTGCAAGAAAGCTGAATGCTTTGATTGTCAGTTGTCTTCATTTGTGCGATCTCAAGTTACTTTGTCCTTTTTTTTCTTCTCTTCTTGCATTTTAATTCTGCACCATTTTAGGTTCAAGAAGTTCAGCAACAGCTTGAAATCACTGAACTGAAGAAGGAGAATGGCTACCTGAAAGGTGCCGTGAGGGTAAGTCACTTTGCTCTTTGTGGCATTAGAATACTCTTAGCTCGTTCGTTAATCTCTTCCTAAATTATGTATTTACAGTGCTCTTCTTTTGTTATTGTAGTTTCTCTTGGCTATCATAACAACAAAAAGTAGGAAGTTGCCGATACTCTCAAGGACTTATTCAGCACCATTTTAGCAAAGAAATCAAGTGTTGTTTCTGTCAAGGAGTTCATGTGCAAATAATCTAAAAAATAAGAGGAAAGAGGTTGCTTCTCTATTGTTTTTGTAGTTTTTGTCTTTATTTTCCTTGAAAATGAAAAGTACTAAAAGTACTAAAAGTTCATGTCTTTTATGGAAGTCATTTAAATGTTGATCCATCAAGGAAATGCTTTTAAAACATATTTATAAGAGTGAAGGCTTGTAGGTGATGAAAATAGTAGAAAAAAAATTATAAGTGATGGATAAAAATTGTAAATGACATGCTGAAGATTAAATTGCAAATGAAATGTTAAGAACAAATATGTTAATTAGCTTAAAAAATCTATATTCATCTCTCGGAGGAAAAAGTTTGCTTGTTCTCTTTATTTGTCGTATTCATCATTTTGTTGAATATTAAAACTACGAACTTTATCTTTGATCTGCGATATAAGTTTGTAAGTATTTTTGTATATTTTATTGTTTGCAAGTATTTTTGTATATTTTATCACTGTTGTTTGCTAGTCCCTAATAGAATTCAAGAAGGGGAGGGGTGAATTGGGTATTTATAAAATTTAATAAATTTTTAACTAAAGTACTCAATTAACAATAATTAATGTAGGTAAGGATGAAGAAAAAGTTTATATTAAATAATTAAACAATTAAGCAATAATTTAAAGAGGATAGAATGTAAACTGATTTATAGTGGTTCAGTAAACAACCTTTGCCTATACCCACCCACAAGAATCTTCTTAGAATTTCACTATAATTCTTCTTTTAAGACGAGAATAACCTTTTTACGATCTTTCTCAATATAGAGAAACTCTTTTTATAATCTTTTTCTAAGGTAAAGAGGAATCATAATCTCACTTACAACTCAAAATTCCTCATTTTATTACTTGATAACTCCAAAATAACTCACTCACACAAATGTGAGATGATGATGCTCAAATGATTGAAAAACACTTAGAAATGTATGTAAAGTACACTCAAAAGCTTTTTGCTGCTAAAACTAATGAGAAATCACCTATTTATAATGTTTTAAAACCTTTCCTAGTTGTTGGAGCTAAGAACTTGTCGTTATAACAGTTATATGAAAAGCATTGGTCTACTAGTAATGCATAATGGTTGACTAGTATGCATTAAAGGCACCATCATCTATAACACTGGTTAACCAGTAGGCATTTTGATTAATACATCAACTAATGTTACAACAAACTCACGGTACATCAAATTTAATAACTTTAACTTATATTGGTCGACCAATCACCCAAAAATATAATTGTGATAACTTCATATGCTCATAATCAATTTGTTTAACACAACTATAATTTAAATACTTCCTAAAATGTTTCCTAAATAGTGTTTGAAAGATCAAGAGGCTTTTTCTATTAATATCAAAAGCTTCAATGTCTCTTGATGAATATAAAGACTTATGCAATAAAGTGAAATGAAATATTTATACATTATAGTCCTTTTAAAGCATTAAATTAACAAAGTAAGATTACAATTAATATTACAAACTAAAGAACGATCTTAATAAGTCTTGGTCTTTTTTTGTTCTTAGTTTGATCTTCATTTTGATGGTTGTAAACTTCAAGTTTCCTTAATTAACTTCATAATCTATCTTCTTGAGTTTATGACTTTATTTTGTTCTTATTTTGCTTTTCATTAAAATAATAAATTTATTAGTAGTAACTATATTTTTTTATCATCAAAACATCGATTGAAACCTCCCTCAGTTCAATAATCTCCTCCCTTTTGATGATGATAAGACATTTGTGATATTAGAGAATAATAATAAAATTAAGCGCAAAAACAAATATGAGATAGTGATTGAGCCAAGTTTACGTTATAAATTGGCTGCATTTTCATATATTTTTATGCACTCGTTGATTCCTAATTGATGACTTTTGTGCTTAAATCGGTTCCTCATAACGAGCTCTTGTAATTTGCAATTTGTCAGTAAATTGTCACGTTTTGATATTAGTTTTTCTATAATTTTCCTAAGGACAATTGATGCTGCAAAGTGCTATTTCATATTGTAGGAACAAGGGAGTCAACCCATCAGAAAGTCAACAGGTCGTGAGGACCTTTCCAGACATCGCGA
>JAOTBA010000005.1:19071795-19082875 GCA_025629845.1 Erythroxylum squamatum | reverse complement strand
AATAATAATAATAATAATAATAATAATAATAATAATAATAACAACAACAACAACAACAACAACAACAACAACAATAATAATAATAATAATAATAATAATATTGAAGACGATGATGATGAGTTTATAATATAATTAAGAATAAAAATTGCTTATGTGGGGAAGGGGTATAAATAGTAACCACTAGATTGGAATGAAAACTTGATACCTACCCTTTTGGAGGATTTAGTAAATTCCCAAATTTAATGGAATAAATCTATTCCCATGAAATTAAAAACTCCAAAGTAAACATTATTTTTTGCAATTATTTCATTCCTTCATTCTCAAACCTTCAAACCAAACGCCTCCTAAGCTTTTAGAAGGAGATATATTTAAGATTTGATTTCAACTTTTTTTTTTTAGTGCTTAAAAGGAACTCATCAATAGACCATGAACAACTATTCGTACGTTTTTCTTGGAGAGTCTTCTTTTTTTTCTAAGACAATATCAAAATTAAATAGAACATGAACAACTTTTAGTACGTGTTTCTTAGATTTTATTTTTAGGGCGAATGTTAATTCCAATGACGATATTTAATAAAAATTTCGCTAATGCTTAAAATTAGTCTATTATTAATGAAAATCCACAATTTGTAATAATTAGGCAATTTCCTTTTTCATCCTCGTTGAAGTTTTATTGAGAAAAAACAACAAATATATGAAAGACATCTATCCTCGTTTAAGTTTTATTGGGAAAAAACAACAAATATATGAAAGATATCTATCAAAAGATGGATTGTTTATAGCACAATAAGATAAATCAAATCGACATAGGAAGCTCGTAAATGAAATTGATTCAATAATACGACGTCGCTCCTCAGTTTGTGTTTTGGATTTTGCTGCTGCTATCTATCATATTCATATATCACAAGTATAATAATAAATACAACATAATAATTAATTAGATTCATTTCAATCATTTACATTAATTTGTTAGGCTTTTTGGTTCTAACCAAAACTCTGTATCCAAAAATAGAAAAAGGGTTAAAAGCATATCTGTGACTGTTAAGCTTTCTGTCTTCTGCTCTGCACCACCTTAAAGTTTTCTTCTTCCATTGTTTTCGTTTCTCTCGAGGTAAGAGTTTGTTTCCTTTTCTGGTTCCCAAACATTTTTTTCTTCCTCTTCATCCCCTGTTTGTTTCCAATCGAATATGGTTCTTGCATGTTTTGGGTTTCTCTTTTCTCCTGTTTCTACAATTACAAAAGGATTAGCTTTTACGTGGTTCATCAGAGCTGCTAACTTTGATGGTTTTGATTGGAACTTGCTTTATCGATCCGTGGTGGCTGTTTAATTGGGATGTTTGTGCTTAATGGGTTTTCTTCAGTTTCGTGTTTTGGATCTGGGATAGCGCTTAATCTATGCTTTTGCACGTCAAGATCGATTCTTTTTGGATTCATTTCTGATTTTGATTTGTCGGTGGAGGTTCTTGGATGAAGCTAGAAAGGGCGGTGTGATCACCTGTTCAGTTTTCATGAAATTTCGCTATAACTCTTAGGATTTACTATAAGAGAATCAAGGTGAAAAGACTGTCTTCTTCATTATTTTGGTTTATTAGAATTTCTTCACCTAATAAACCCCGGAATTTATTGTTGGAGTAATTCTTTCTTGATAAATTTTCTTTTGAGGTTGTTTTTTGTTCTAAGTGTGATTGGGAAGTATATAGAATTCTCAACGTCAATGCTTAGGTTGTTAGACTAATTATTATGCACAACGTCCTTTAACTGTTAAATTTGCAGTCTTGCGAACTGAAGTTAGTTCAGTAGACTAGCTGAGTGGCAAATGAAATAGATATAAGCCGCGCAGACCCAAATTGACTGCTACTTGGGATCAGGAAATCAAATGCATGAATAGTAAAAGATTCTGAATGCTTTTCAGAATAGCAAAAAGTATGAAATATGCCGACCCAAATTGATGGCTTCACTGGCTAGTGATTCTTTGACTGAATGGCTAGCTAATCATTTGGGCCTTTATTCTGGCTCGTCTGCTGTCACTTAGAGTATTTTTTTTTAATTTCCATATCTTAATTCAGTATGGCCTGGTTTCATTAAGATATTTGGTCTTTGAGTAGTGATCAAGCTGTGATATCGTATATACTTTGAGGGGGAGAGCATCCCTCTTCACTACTCTCTTGTTCTACCACTTAAACTGGCCTACTTTTTCATGACAATTGGTTGTCAAAATCTTGTGAGCTCAGAGGTCATTGGAAGTTTGTTTTATGTACTTGCTCAATCCCACTAGTTTATGTATTTGCTTGTATAGACTGTTCAGGGGCTTCTTTGTTTATCCTTACATTTGCTTTTTGATCTTGATTTCTGATATGCCTTTTTCTTTGGACACATGGATGTCTCAGGTATAAACATTGTGAAGAAACAAAGACTAGAAATATCTGTAGAATTGTTGATTGCTTTGCTTTTCTCTTTTTCATTTCTCTGTTTATAATCATGTCCAGAAAGGAGACATTTTATGATTTTTAGCTCAAAAGTTGACTTTACAATCATGTATTGCAGTCACAATCAAATCATTTCTATCTCGGTGGAACAGTTATATTGTGGGGCTTTGTACAGCAGAAGCAGGAAATGGTAAAAAGGTTCATATTACTGATAACTCACACAGAGGCTGATATCTCCCTTCATATAGATGAAAAGGATTGCTGACTATTGTCTCTGCTTTGCAGGGATGGAGTGTACTAATGCTCATAACATATCATGTTGCAGTGTGTGGAGGGATTTATTGGTTCCATTTTACGATGTTGTGACATTGACGTATACAAACAGTCGAGAGGCCTTGCTGATCCTGAACTTCTTGCCAGGGAGACAGTTTGTATGTGACTTAAGTCCTGTCTTCGTTTATACTTTCATGTAATAGTTTCCTACGTCACCTAGTTCTTTGTACCTTTGGCAAATACGTAGTTGCCAAGCTTTTATGCATGATGAATGTTACTTAAGTTGTGCTTGTCATTGGGAAAATGTTGTGGCTGCCATAATGCTTGTGGAAAATGTTTTAGATAATATCCTCTGGCACCGCCGTTATTATGTAAAATTGTTAAGGAACTAATTTTGATGTTGCAATAAATTCACATTTTCTTCATACAGTTTATTTGGTCATCACAGTAATTTTCTTGAAGATAATTTTCTTCTCTCTCCGCAGTCAGTGTAAGCGAAATAGAGGCCCTGTATGAGCTCTTTAAGAAGATCAGCAGTGCCGTGATTGATGATGGTCTTATCAATAAGGTCTGTGTAACTTGGAACATGCCCACAAATATTATCTTTTATGTATAAACTTGTTCTAGATGCATGGATTCAGTAAACCTTGCGGCCCTTGAGCCATTTAAATCTCTTGTTGCTGCTTTTATTTTACTGTGTTGTTATAATCGAGCAACCTTTTTGCAACGTTTCTTCAACTCCCTTACTGCAGGAAGAGTTTCAGTTAGCATTGTTCAAGACAAACAAAAAAGAGAGCTTGTTTGCCGATAGGGTATGTCTTGATCTTTATTCAAATTTAGCTATTTGGGTGTAGCAGATTAGTCTTCTCATTTGTTGTTAATCACATTAATAATCCTTTATGTGTATATTACTTTGACTGTTCTGCTTGTTGATTTTAGGTTTTTGACTTATTTGATACAAAACACAATGGGATTCTAGGTTTCGAAGAGTTTGCGCGTGCTCTCTCGGTGTTTCATCCCAATGCTCCAATTGATGATAAGATAGAGTGTATATACCCTGAGATAATTATTTCTTTACATTAATTTGTTAATGGCCATGTGATACTAAAATTTTCATATAATTCTCAAGCATCACTTCCCGGTGCTTCATATGTATATATCCTATGATATTTGTCGCAGTTTCTTTTCAACTGTACGATCTGAAGCAGCAAGGATTCATTGAGAGACAGGAGGTGGGTTTTAGCAACTGGATATCTTCTTAGATCCTTCAGTTGGTTCTTGAATTCCTGCTGTTCATTTACGCACTATCAAGAAATTTATCTAAGTTGTGATAAATAGGTGAAACAAATGGTAGTGGCCACCCTTGCAGAATCTGGTATGAACCTTACAGATGATGTCATAGAAAATATAATTGACAAGGTGCTCCTTCACACAAACATAAGTTTCATATCGCTTCTGTTATCTGCTTTGCGTCAGCTAGTTTTTCTTTCTGTGAAAAGTTTCTGAACTTTGAATGATGTTTCAGACATTTGAGGAAGCTGATACAAAACATGATGGGAAAATAGACAAGGAAGAGTGGAGAAGCCTTGTTTTGCGTCATCCATCTTTACTAAAGAATATGACCCTTCAGTATCTAAAGTAAGTTCTTTAAATGTCGGGTATACTTAATTTTGATTGGAGTTATGTGGTATAAATTATGGGATTTTGTGATTGAGTTAATAGCAAGGTGGCAACTTAGAGGCTAAAACTTATCTGATTTAATATATTTTTTTTAATGAGCAGGGACATAACCACTACATTCCCAAGCTTTGTGTTCCACTCGCAAGTTGAAGATACATGAGCATACCATCTGCATTCAGCTTCAATAAGATCCAATTATTTTATTCAGTCTCTTTTATCTTTGGGTTGGGGGAGGTTAAAAGATGGCGTGTTTCTTGATAAACAATGAGCCCCTTTCACAACTCAAGGGAAGAAGAGAGTATTTAAATTCAATTGGTTTCAATATGATGGTTTCTGATTGTGTATATTTAGCTGCGGTGAGGGAACTTAACTTCTACATCCTATGATCGTTGCTTAGCTCTTGAATTGAAGGTTATTTCTTCATTTATGTTAAGAATGTTTTCATTTTTTAGGCCATCTATTTCCTATCCTATGTTGTTATTTTCCATTATTTGTTGGATTAAGAAAGCAAGTAGATGCTTTTGTGATTAAGATGACTGAGGTGCTATAGATCTTTAATTGCTTTGTCCATTTTCTCTTTTCTGGATTCGACAAAATTGTTTTATTTTTGTTTTTAATTGGTGGTTTATTAAAGGGTTCAAGTAAGGCTAGGTGAATAGAGCTAAGAGAATAGGCTAATCGCAAATCTCTGATATCATTTTTTATATTTATTCCTTCCTTTTATCCCTGCAGTTGGCGACAATAACAAAGGCTGCTATATTGGTTAGTTAGGAATCATGCTTAGAGCTATTAGGATTTGCTTCAATACTTTTAGCAACGAGTGCATGAAAAGTAGCACTAGAAAGCGAATCCTTATATCAAAAAATGGATTTATAAGGCTTTATCTTTAACATGAAAAACAAAACAAAGACTACTGCTTTGTCTTTATGGAAGTAAGTTTATATTCTTCATGTTTCCGGGTGATAGAAGATGAATTTAAGAACTACTTCCAATCAAACTTGCGAAGCTAGACAAATGTGAATTAAACCATTATTAACCCTCTATATTGAGGTTATTCTTGAAGCATTGAATATTAAGAAATGATAATTGTTTAATAATATGCTTTCTTTTCTAATGTTATTTTGGGATCTGATTGAAACATAACTGTTAGTTTTAATCCTAAAATTACATTTGGGTGTATTTTTTTATGATGGATGGTTAAAGTTTACAATTGAGACAAGATAAAATGCTAGAGAGGGATTGTTTTGATATTGAAGTGAATGTGATAACATTGGTTGATTTCATGCTTAATGCTAACAGGTTAGGGCATTTGCGACCAAATTCTCATGTGAATCAGTTTGAGACAACTTGAGAATGATAATTTTATAAGAAAGCTAATAAAGACAATAGACGAAAGAAAATTTAAGATAATTGAAAGTGTATAGAGAGAAGTATCCTTAATTGTGAACTCTTTATGACATTACAATGAATTTACCCATTGAGATAATTGAGGACAATGATGTTCCAATATGCACTTAACCAACTATTGATACAACTAAACTTATAGAAACTAAAGTAATCCTTGAAGGGCATCTATTGAAGCATTCACTAAAGTAGACATAGATGATAACCTACAAATTTTTTAGGATTCACAAACCTAACATATAATGAAAATAATAAGTTTTTAGACAAACTTTATTGAGTTAGAATATTCAAGTGAAGAAATTGCAGATAAAATATTTTATTATGGTATAGAAAAAGAATTACCTGATATAATAGAGTTTTACATGGGTGTAGAAAATATTGATTTAGGAGATATCAAAATTAAAGTTGATAATGAAGACATTAGTAGCTTTTATGAAAGCTCAAGTAATGAGAGAAAGAAGCCAAAATATCCTCACTTTAGTGCTTTAAGTTATGCTGATGCCAAAATTATTTTGAAACAAAGAATGCTTTTTTTTATTACTACTTTTATAAAGGCTTTAAAGAACTTGAGTTTCCAAAATGATTTGACTATAATTGTATTACAGATAATATGTCAAGATTTAATGTCGAGTATAGAAAGAAATATAGATAGAGAATACATGCAAGCCTTACGTAAGATATACATATATTTTAGATAAAGACATTCTAAGACTCTTAAGCTTGTGGTAAAACAATTGATGGGAAGAAGGTTGATTGTTAATGAATTACTAACAAGTACGTGACACACTTTAGAGATAGTTCTAACTAAAAATTTTATGGGTGAAAAGGAGCTATTTTAAGGTATCATCAAAAGGAGATTTCATATAGTAAAGCATATAAAGGTAAGATATATGTCTTGCTTTTGTTGCTTAGAGATGAAGGAGCAAAATGTTATAAGCTAAGAGGATACTTCTTGGTTATAATGGAATCTAAAAAGAGCAAGTCACTTTATATTATATCTTATGAAGGTAAATTTCATTCATGTTATAACTTTTTTAGGATAAGTGAAATCTAGATTTTTCAATACTTGTTGGACTATTATATGTATTGAGGGGTGTCAACTGATAACAAGATATGATAGAAAATAGTTGACAACTATTGAAAACCATTAGATATGATAGAAAATAGTTGACAACTATTGAAAGCCATTGGAAAGGGCTAATAGATAACATATATCCTTTGGTTTAGGCTATTGTTAAAGTTAAGAGAAAAGAAAAGAGAGTTTACAATGGTTTCTTAGGTGTTTACGTAATGATATTAGCAGTAGTCACTCATAAGTGTTCATGAGTGACAGAAAAAAGGTAAAACATTAAACTACTACAATTTTTAATTTAAATGTCACCAAAATTTGATGAAAATTTTTCTTGTTCATATGATGTAAGAACTGTTTTGATAATAAGTGTGCCCACTATTATGATTGTTATTGCTTTACGAATTTATAAACTAACTTAAAAAGGAAATATAAACTTTTTATTGTTATGAAAGATCATATGTGGAATGTAGTTATATACCCGACAAGGATATGAAAGGAAAATTAGTAAGTTGGAGGTATGAACAAGAGACATATGACTAGTCACAAAAATTTTCTAAAAGGAGATGATGTAGAGATGATTTTTTAGAAGATGAAAGAATGAGTTGCTCCCAGATAATATTATAAAGTATTTTATTGAATACTTGAGGAATCTATGGACAAACCAAGATTAACTTACTTATAAGTCATGAAAAGGGAAATTTTGAAAAGGTTTCATGAAAGGAAGAAAGGGATGGTTGTATATAATAACAATATAGGTCTTAACATTAAATCTGAGCTAAAGAAGAAAAAGAGCAAGTTACTAATTATTTAGCTAATTTTACAAGAGATGGGAAATTTGAAGTTATATGAACGACTACTATGTAGTTAAACTCACAATGAGGGATTGCATTTTTTAAAAATGGGAGTTGACTAGTATCCTTTATAATTTGCCATTTCAATAATTAGTTTAGAGAGAGGAGATCTAGAAGAATATGCATATGAGTACTATATTAGGAAGGTTTATATGAGGTGTTAATGAAAGTGTATAAATCTAGTTCCAAATGAATAGTTTTGCTAGTGCATATGGAATAATATGGTCACACTATTAAACCTCCACCTATATAAAAAAAAGGAGTAGGCAAGTCAAAGAAAATGAGAATAAGAGAACTTGGTGAAGGTAATAAGGGTACTATATCAACAAGAATTATGGGATATGTCACTTAAATGAAATAAAAAAAAAACGATATAATGCCATAATATGTAAAATGTCATTTTCTAGGTCACATGAGAAGAGCTCCTCTCAAACTTCAATGGCATTAAACTTTCTGTACTATTTTTATTCAATAATTATTTGAACACAAATCATTTTATCTTTAATAGTTAATTTTAAGTAAGGATAAGTATATATATTCCTTAAAAAGTGTAGTGGTAAATGTATCTTAGGACAAGGATAAGGTGGATAATTCAAAAAACAAAAAAAAAGGCAACCAATAATCAAGTTGAGGGGTCTAGGATTTCAACAAACTCAAGATTAAAAGGAGTTAACCAACCAAAAGGATAAGAAATAAATGTAATCAAATAACCTTTGATCTTAGAGGCAAACCATTGAGTTGGTTACAATGACGTACGTCATTAGCCAGTGGACTACGATGACCACTTATGATAGAACAAATTTTTATTCGACATTTTTATGGTTCAAAATTGCATAGGGTATGTTATGTCTTTTATGTATTTATGACAAAGTAGTCATACCCTTATGTTATATTTTGTTTTATGCAATGATATTATCATTATTATATACATTGCCTCTTTTATTTATACAATATATAGTGAAAGTAATGTGCAATGTCTCATTTCTTATTAGAAAAATTTATTTATTCAAACTTGATTTGAAATGAATAACTTTTATTATTTTAATTAGGAAAATTTTATGTCTTTATTTGAATTGGAATAACTAATTACACACAAGCATATTCATTTCCTCTAACAACTAAGAAATATATAACTAAATAGTTAAATGAATAATTTCATTTTCATTAATTAAAGAATAGTGTTCATACATTTTACATCTATTAGATTAACTCAAACAATTAATTTATTAGGTTATATATGGCGAAGGGTCCAATTTTCCCCCTAAAGTTTGGCAAAAAGTCTAAGATAGCCCTTATCGTTATCTCTGATATTAGTTTATCTCCTAAAATTTCCATTAACTTCGACAAATAAACATTATGTCCCTATTAATTTGGGCTAACTAGGCATGTAAGATAAGGTCAACTACCTAATTAACTATTATTTAAGTTAATTAATTTATTTTAAAATTTTTTAGAAATTAAAAACAAAAAAATTCAAACCCTAAAACCTAATTTCATCTAGACCAATTGCATATGCTTTCCCTAATTTTCAACTAATCTCATATAACTTGATTGCATCTATTTTCCCTAATTTTCATCTATTTTCCCTAAAAGCTTTGTGATTTGTCTATCTTCTTCAACTCAAGCAATTTCCTAAACCAATTAGACCATTTCGTTGTTTCACAACTTTGACAAAGGAATTAGCACTTATGATTAGTGTGTTAGGTGCCAGACTAGGAGCTGCCACTGAAATGTCACCAAGAGTTGCCACTGAAATACTATTGGGATGTAATGTTGATAAGTTACTAATTGATGTAGCTACAGGAGCACTACTACAGAAGGTTGACAAAGATATGTTTGTCGAAGGTATAGTAGGTGAAACACCAACTTTTGAAAAAATTTACACATTACCCATATTTAGGGCACTAGAACCAATTGATATTTATGATATGTGACCAAGTACTGATGCTAGAGTTGTTGATAATGCATGGAAGCATCATCATCTTTGTTGAACACCATTAATTTATTCCCCCATCAACTTGAGTATGTGATTAGAAGCAGATGGACTCACATAATCACAATCACTTTTAGCCAAAAATATTACTTCAGTACTTGTGGACTCTTTAAAAGGAAAAGGACCAATAGGCAATTTACTAACTTAGGGAATAAAAGGATAGAATAGATGCAACATCCCACTACTATAGGTACATACCCAAACATTCATGAACATTCAAGTACGTATCCTATGATAATGACATGTTAGAGCAAAAACAAATCCAACCTACACATGGCATCAACAAACATCATTTGAAAGTTAATTTTTTTTAAATCATTCATTACATTTATCCACAAAATTTACACTGTTTCCTTAAGACAATATTTACATAGCCCCGTACAAGTTCTAACAAAAGCTATAAAATACAAAACACACAACTTCTAGGGCCAGCTGACAGATCTCTGAGCCATAACAAAATCCAAAGGGGTCCTTTAGTCCTACCTAAAGAAACTAGGTCTCCTGTCTCGTACCCGAAAAGCCACGTTGCAATTTTATGAGTTTTGCGAACTCAATGAGTGAACCATCATTGATGATTTCACTAGATTACATACACATAATACATATTTCATAGACACTTATTCAGATCATAAACACATTCTAGATGTTCGTACAACATGGTATATCATAAGATCACACAGTTCACATTACTAAGTATAGCAAATAATCACATTAATTTATCACCCATTCAGCTTTGCAAACCATCCAATAAATTTCAATCTTATAATGTTATATGCATGAGACTCACATTCTTTCTTATTGTTGTCACCGAATGCCTATCACAAACTTATACAAATATCGGCCTATAGGGCTCAGTCAAACAGAATCACGGAGCATAGCTCTACGTGCAAAATTAGAAATCACGGAGCAAAACTCTACGTGGAAGCGCTTCATATTGGCAACTCAAGTCACAATGCCTTTATCTGAGCATGCATTTTATGAAATGCAATAATTTCTGAATATCTTATATATCACAATCTTATACAAATGCTCAGACAAGATTTCACAGTCATCGGACCTAATTCCGGCATTCAACTTTCGTTGAGAATCAAGTGTCAAATCCATAACAATTCAAAACACTCCTAACACATGCCCAACTATTAAACTCCTCAGACCTCAGGTCCGGAATCCAGAAACAACTCACAAACTGTTCAATAATAATGGAAGTGTAACAAATCAAATTAAATTCAAATCAAATCAATCCTAGGAAATCATCTAGGTTGACTCATAGTACGCTCCAAGAAGCTATTGCCTGAATGGTCCAGCTTGTAAGGAGCTCGTCCAGGCCATGCATCACATGCAGGCAGCAGCGGAAGCGCAAACAAGTTGCATGGACGTCTCCA
>JAOTBA010000005.1:19049016-19064313 GCA_025629845.1 Erythroxylum squamatum | reverse complement strand
TCGTTCTCAAGAGTGTGTGTTTATTGGGTACAGCACTATGCATAAAGGATATAAATGTCTTCATCGTGGCTCTGGTCGAGTTTATATATCTCGTGATGTCGTTTTTGATGAATTTAAATTTCCTTTCTCCACTGACAAAATCAGTTCTACTCTTGCTTCCACTAGTCCTCTTGAACCTTCTGTTGTCCTTCCTTTTGTTTCGATTCAACATACTTCTCCTTCAATTATCGACAATTCTGCATCTTCTTCCAGTGACCAAAATGGTAATTATCATCCTATTTTTGTTCAAACTCATCTTGATTTTGCAGATAATTCTTAGCAAAGGGATGTATTATCAAGTGTTGCTGCCGAGGATTCTCAACTTCAGCAAAGGAATTATCCAGTGACTAGACATCATATGCGAACTAGGCTCCAAGATAATATTCGCAAGCCAAAACAGTTCACAGATGGTACTGTTCGATATGATTGCTTGGCTGCTATAACTGAACCTCTTGATTATACTGCAGCACTACAAGATGAAAATTGGAAGGCAGCTATGCATGATGAAATGAAGGCTCTTTCTCGAAATAACACATGGTCTTTGGTTCCACCTTGTTCTGGTCAGAATGTTGTCGGGTGTAAATGGGTCTTCAAGTTGAAGAGAAAAACAGATGGAAGCATTGACAGATATAAAGCCAGGTTAGTTGCAAAGGGGTTCAAACAACGACATGGAATAGACTATGAGGATACGTTCAGCCCTGTGGTTAAACCATCAACTATCAGACTTGTTTTATCTATAGCAGTGTCGAGAGGATGGAATTTGAGGCAATTGGACATACAAAATGCTTTCTTGCATGGTATTCTTGAAGAAGAAGTATACATGGCTCAACCACCTGGATTTGAGGACAAGAAGTGCCCTGAATATGTCTGTAAGTTGAATAAGGCATTGTATGGGTTGAAACAGGCTCCTCGAGCTTGGCATTCAAGACTCAGCAGTAAACTGCAAGAAATTGGATTTGTCTCATCAAAGGCAGATGTCTCATTGTTCGTCTACAATAAAGATGGAATTACAGCTTATATGCTCATTTATGTAGACGATATAATTGTCGTTAGCTCCTCAGATCAGTTCACAAGCACTCTACTACAAAAGCTGAAGTCTGAATTTGCAGTTAAAGATTTGGGAAAGCTTCATTATTTCTTAGGAATACAAGTTAATTACAGTCAGGGAGGCATCATTTTGACTCAGAAAAAATATATTAATGAAATTTTACAAAGGATGGGCATGAGTAATTGCAAGTCAGTGAGCACTCCAATGACTACTTCGCAGAGATTGCAGAAAGATCAAGGAGAAGCCTTGGATGAAGATGAAGCTTTCAAATATCGAAGCACTGTTGGAGCGTTACAATATCTAACACTCACTCGTCCTGACATTTCCTATGCAGTAAATAAGGTATGCCAATACTTGCATTGTCCAACAAAGATACATTGGATTGCTGTGAAGAGGATATTAAGGTACTTGAAGCATACAAATGATGTTGGTTTAACTATTCGAAAGTCGAATTCAACACTGCTCAGTGCCTTTTCGGATGCGGATTGGGCAGGCTGTGCTGAAGACAGAAGATCAACCGGAGGTTTTGCTATATTCTTTGGTCCAAACTTGATATCTTAGAGCTCCAGGAAGCAATCTACAGTCTCTAGATCCAGTACTGAATCAGAATACAAGGCTTTGGCCAATGCTACTGCGGAATTAATTTGGATTCAATCTATACTTGGTGAATTGGAAGTTTATCAGAACAAACCACCTTGTTTGTGGTGCGATAATCTGGGGGCAACGTATCTCTCTGCAAATCCAGTGTTTCATGCAAGAACAAAACATATAGAAGTTGATTTTCATTTTGTGAGAGAGAGAGTGGCAGCAAAAGCATTAGAGGTTCGATTCATATCGTCCCAGGATCAAATTGCTGATATTTTTACAAAGCCCCTTCCAGTTCGACAATTTTCAGAATTACGTCACAATCTGAATCTGTGTTCAGACAGATTAGATTGAGGGAGGCTATTGGAAGTTTTCTCTTTGTTAAATCTTTGACTTAGTCGTGTAATCTCTAGCCTTTAGGTGTTAGGTAGATAGTGGCGCAATAGGTGTCAGGTAGAGTGGCGCATATCTTTTGATAGTGGCGCATATCTCTTGTTTCATTTTTTTGTTCCTTGATTTACGGCGTGTACAGTTATATATAGACAATGAGAACCAGCATGTGACTTTTGAGTGGGTCATCTTCTTCTCTGAATACACAACTCTTCTAGCAAGTTTTATACATCTGCTTTTTTCTCAACCTAACTCAACTCCATTATTGTCTTTAATTTGCTTCAATTCAAACATTCTAATCCAATAACAAGCGCATTGATGCTTTTGCAGTAATTGGGTGAAGCTGGAACAAGACCTGTAACTGTAACCAAACCAAAGTTGGGAATTCAGGAATTGCATTTAATAATAATATACGTGAGTATTAGGCCCATAGACCTTAGGATCATGATCAGGAAATGCAAACTTATGATTGGACCTCAAAACGATAAACCCAACATCAGGTTAGCCAGGCCGCTTGCCAGACCGCCACACTGATTCTCTTTTATTTATTAAATGCATATTAACCCAGCACAGCACAAAGCTACCAACAAGAAAGAAAGAAACAATGGAGAAGTTAACACAAGCTTGGTTTACAGGCAGCACTAGTGCAGATCAACAGCAAAAGCCCTCGTCTTCGCTACTCGCAGATTGGAACTCCTACGCATCTTCCAGAGATTCGGCTACTGAAACTGCTGGATTGGATTTCGGCTTCGATCTTGAAGGCGCTGTCCGATCCGCCAACGACACCGTTTCTGGTACCTTCAACGTGTAAGCATTCGCATATCTTTAATTACAACTTTTAAACTTGTCGGAATTTGATACTTGCTAGCTATGATAAGTTGCAAGCTCAATTCTTTCTTTTCTCTTCCAGTTGCGTGTGATTGTTCTACCAAATTATGTTAGTGAACTAAGAACCGACTGTTATGATAAGGAAAAACCATTGATCTTTTTTTTTTCTCTTAAAAAATTGGGAAGTTTGATCCTTTCTTTTTATAACTGATTCTTAGAGTTGAGAATGATATCTAAAAGAGTGATTCCTAGGTTTTTGTTAAAAACAATATTCCCTAGAAACATTCTTTTGTTTCAGCATCTTGAATTCCAATCCCGGCACACATAAAAGTTATCTAACCCCCACCAGCTCTAATTTTCAACTTGTACCTATTTTTCTTAAAGCATTGGCATATTGACTTTGTCCTACATCAACATGTATATTACACAGTTATTGGTGTGGATAATGGCGTATGTTGCTTCAGCAGTCTAATTTTTTATTTGTAATGATGCAGTATTGGATATTTTTGAGATGTTTTTTTTTTATTGGATGATTGTCATTACGTTAGATTAAGCTCACTAGTTGAAGAAATGTAGAACTTCTATGATAAAGAGATAACCAGGAAGTTGAATTGGTGTTCTAGGTTTATTTTCAATATGAATGGAAGTGTCTGAACTTATTTACTACACAACTGACTGTAAAGAGGAAATGATCCTTACTAAAGTGAGAACCATTTTCCAAGTTAGATATTAAGTTGGAAAGTTTTTGCATGGTGCAATGCATTTTGATAAGGAAATTGGGAAAGGCCATTTACTGTGACCTTAGATCTACTAGTAACAGTTGATGATCTTTGGCCTTCATAATATGTAAATGTGTTATGAGTTTGGGATCTAGTTATGGGACAATTTACTGTTTCATTAGTTTTTCTTCCTTTTGAACCTATGAAGATTAAAGAAGCAAGGGTTCATTAAGAGAGATCCCTAAGATCTCAAGAATTGATTTTGGTGTAAACTTCCATTTTCAATTTCTTCTTCTCTTTATTTAATAAATACCATATTAGAAGATATAACTGATCTAGATAGGCTTACATAATTGAAACTGAAACAACACAATTGCCTTCATACACGTTAGGCAATTTATTCTAATTAAATCGTATAGTAGATCAAGTATGATAAAAACTAACTCAAGCAACTTGTTGCTACACTATCTAGAAATCATCTCAGTAGAATTTCTACTAGGTTGTTGATATTGTAATTTAGTCCAAAATGTGCTTGTGAAAGTAACATTTCGATCATAGACAATGGATTTCGGGTGACCATGGAGCTTGCAAATATGATCAAAGAAAGCATGAGCGACCATAATAGTTGTGTAAGGATGATATAGGGAAATTACGTGAGCATACTTGGCCAACCGATCAACCACAACAAAGAGAACTGATTTCCCTTGAGGAGAAGGTAAGCCATCAGTAAAATCCATCGAGATATTAAGCCAAATTTGAATAGGAATCGGAAGAGGTTACAAAATGCCTGTTGGGAGAAGGTGTTCTTATTTATGTCATTGATAAGTGTTGTAGGATTTGACAAAGTTCTGAACATGTTGCTTCATTCGTTGCCAATAAAAGTCAGTAGTCGCCCTTTGTAATTTTTTTATATCCTTCATGTCCTTGATTGTGGAGAGCGGAAATAATAGAGAAAATCAAAGGAGAATCATGTAAAGATACATGATTCTTGAAGAACACTAACCAATCTCTAAATTGCCAAGGACCAATAGCTTCACCTTGCTAGATACGTGAAACTGTTTAATAGATCTAATGTCATCAAACAAGGCAAGTTGTGGCGTTGAAAGAGCAACTAGCATTCCAACCTCTTTGTTTTGGCAAGATAAGACGTCAACAATTATGTTTGCACATCCAACTTTATATTCAACTTTAAAATCAAAACCCAATAACTTCCTTAACCAGTGTTGTTGAGAGGAGGTTACAACTCGTTGATTTAAAAAATACTTAAGATATAGTGGTCAGTACACACTACAAATGATCAACCCCATAAATAATGACGCCAATGGTGGCTTTTTGTAGACCAATGAGTTTTTTTCATGAGAAGGTAGGCATTGATGGTGAGGAGCAAGAGTATGACTATAAAAGGCAATTGGATGCCCATTTTGTTGAAGAACCACCCCTATTGCACTTTTAGAAGCATCACATTCAACCACAAATGGAGCAGTGAAGTCATGTAAGGAGAGGACTGGTGTAGTGGTCATTGTAACCTTCAGATGATCAAAAGTTGTTGACACTTAATCTGTCAAAAGAACAGAATTTTTGCATAACATGGAGGTTAAAGGAGCTGCTATAGTACTATAATCCTTGACAAATTTGTGATAATACCCAACTAAGCCCAAGAATCCTTGCAATGCCTTAATTGAAGAAAATTTTAGTCACTGCAACGTAGCTTCAATTTAGTCTAGTCAACAGATGCCCCTTCAACAAAGATAACATGTTCTAAATAAGAAACTTGAGTTTGAGCAATGGAACATTTGGAGTGCTTCAAGAATAAATAGTGTTGCTATAGAATTGAAAAGAAATATGCAAGTGGTGCATATGTTCGACTCATGTTTTACTGTAGATTAGGATGTCATCAGAAAATACCAGGATAAATTTGCGCAAGTATGGTCCAAACACATCATTCATTGAGGCTTGAAAAGTAGAAGGGGCATTAGTTAGCCTAAAGGGCATAACTAGAAATTTAAAGTGTTCGTGGTGATTATGGAAGGCTATTTTTAACAATATTTGTAGCACACTTGCGAATTTTAAAATAATCAGAGCGCAAAACCAATTTAGTGAAATATTTTGCTCCACGAAGTTCCTCTAACAGCTCATCAATCACCGGTATTGGGAACTTATCTGTTATTTTCTTGGCATTCAAAGCTCGCTAATCAACACATAAACGCCAACTATTATCCACCTTCTTAATTAATAATGTTAGAGAAAAAATGGGGACTGGCTCGGGCGAATGATTTCCTTGGATAACATCCCCTAATATTGTTTCTCAATTTCATCCTTCTACATATGAGGATAATAGTAGGGTCTGACCATTACTAGATTTGTGTCATGCTCCAAAATAATACGATGATCATAATTACGAGGAGGTGGTAAAATAATACGATGATCATAATTACGAGGAAGTGGTAATCTTGTGGGCTCTTGAAAGATCTCATCAAATTCTACTACAATATGTCAAGTTTCCAAATTGCAATCCATGTCTACTAGAGCAGTAATTTGATGGAAAATAGAATTTTGGCTCAACACCTTGTAATTCAATTGTCTTGCCACACTTAACAAAATGCATCCATAATGTAATAAAATCCCAGTGGCTGAGGCCCAAAGTCTAAAGCCAATTAACACCTAACATAGCCCCAACACAACCCAAAGGGCTCGTAACCCATTCAGTGACTTTGGAATTGGATGTTTCCCTAGAAAAGGGGTGAGTTGGGTGAATTCCATAAAAGACATCTTTTGAAAGTATATCAACATAACAAAATTTGATCACCTAGCTTTAAGGAAACAAGTGTGCATAGACCTAGACTTTGAAGACATTCTCCATTGGCAACGATAACATCAAGTCCTTCACTTTGCTAAATTTCCATATCCAAGCTTGATACAAATGATTCATCAATGTAATTGTGAGTGCTTCCTTAATCAAGTAAAACTAACAAGAGATCGTTTTTAATTTAACTACTCTCTTGCATAGTTTGATAATGTTGAACGCTAGTGATGGCATGAATGGAAACCTTAGTTTCATCTTCTATAACTTTAGCATCTACCTCTGATTCCTTATGTGGCTCCTCTACCCTTCTATCTAGAATAAGTGCTTGCGCCTATGACCAGGAGAGTAATGCTCATCACAATTATGGCAAAGATTGTTGGCCCGTCGTTCCTCCATCTCTGTTCGAGTTAAATGCTTGATGAACTGTGGCTTGGAAGAATTGGGTAGGTTAGGCCACTTTACATTGGAATTTTTGGACTTGGTAATGGAGATTTTTGATTGGTTCCAACCACCTTTTCGCTCATATAATTGTGCTAAACTCATGGCACTTGTCAAATCTTTAGAGTGATGCAACTCCACTTCACCAGCAATATATTCTTATAATCCACTCAGGAAAATCTCAACCGCTTTTGTTGAAGTTAGTATACTTGAACGGGTAGACAATTGTTCAAACCTGCGTTGATATTCCTCTACTATTCCGGTCTGCAAAAGTTTGGACAATTCACCAACTTTCATGTCTTGAGTGGAGGACCAAATCTAATATTGCACAAATGCTTAAATTCTTCCCAACCTAAACCAAATTTGACTCTATCAAATTTATGGAACCATAATTGTGCTTCATGCACCAAATGAGGGGCAACCATCTCCATCTTTCCTCTGTAGGAATTTTTTGATGACGGAAGAAATAATCGTAACGACTAAGCCAAGTTAATGGATCTTCATTCTTTCCATATCAGGGAAAGTCAAGTTTAGCATATTTGGGTATAAAATTACCCCTTTCTGGGTTCCTTTTGAATTCCCTTCTCCAACTTGACAATCACGATGGTCGCAATTAACACTTCTAGTATTGGGTTCACTTCCATTCATCCTTGATGTTGCTGTGCCAAATCATTAAGTTGGGCCGAGAATTCCTATTGTGTTGTTTCTTGTGCGATGCGATCTTGTTCTCTTTCTGATCAGTCTCTTGCTCTATCTTCTTGGTACATAGCCATGAAGGCCTCAAACTGTTGCTGGAAATTGCGTGACTCTCCCTTAACTCTTGGCTCTAATATAATAACTAAGTCAATCAATTTGTTGCTGCACTCCTTGCTACTTCTTATGCCTATGAGTGTAACATTTATAGACTTGAGTTTGTTGCTGGTACATAACAAAATGCCTAAATAATTTTGCATGTAGGACCGAGGTGTCTCTCTAACTGGATGGGTTAATATTTGTGTGGTTGTCAAAATAATGTCCACGTCAATTTGCTCCTCATGCATCTTTGTTAATTTATCTTCAAAACATTTCCTTCTTCAAAGCATCTTTATCTTTTTGAAGTGTTTTATTTTTTTGTTGCGCTTGATGTCATTGGGATGTATAATGAGATGACGAACTTATTCAACTGGCTACCTTTTTCTACCTCCTTGTTGGTAATGTATAGTACTTGAGTAGAATCCATTTTGCCTCTTCCAGAAGAACATGCAAAATGTTTGTTGTTCCGAGAAGGCACTAGGGTAAACAATGTCCTAAGGGAAGTTCTAACTAAGATCCATTTAATTATTATTCTATCTCATTGGTGTGAGCATTTGAAATATTAGCTCAAGCAGCTTGTTTGAATACCATCATATTATGGTTGGTAAGTGAATCATGGTATTTCCGTAGCAGTCAAATTCTGAAAGATGCCATAAGTATTTCCATGGCCGTCAAATTCTGGAAATTGCCATAAGTATTTCCATGGCAGTCAAATTCTTAAGTATGCCATACGTAACATCTTGCGTACCAAATAATGAAGACGACACTCTTTAGGTCACCATGTAAATCCCCATATTTTTTTTGGAGTTTTTGTTAGGAATCTCAATAGAGATTGTATTATTGATAGTATATCGATAGTATATTAGATGATAACAAGCTGGAGCTAGCTCCCCCTCCTGGATGAACCAGGCCAATATTCCTAACAATGATTACAGAAATCGTTGTTTTCTCTGTCCTCAATGGACAGCGATATCCCCCCTCATTCTTTCTCCATACCTACCTTCTATCAAACTTGCCAACATGGCAGCTGACACTCCACCCTTTTCCAATTTGTTTCTACGAGTATAAGTTTTAATGGGCTTAGTTGGTATGGGCTGAGTAGAAGGTGAATTGATAGCAATTCCCTCCTCCTCAGTAGGCCCCCTGTCCTCAAGGGGAATAGAAGGGAATTGTCCCTTTATGAAGTTTGTATCCTCCTAGGTAGCTTCCTCTACTGGCTTCGCCTTCCAACGAATTAGCCATTGCTGAACTTTTCTGCCCTTAGACTTGCTGTAGCGTGAAGCCAAGACTGCTTCGGGTTCGACCGTTTCAGAAACATCCACCTCTAACCCTTGGGGCAGATCTTGCTCAATAGGGTGGTAACCTATGGCCCTTTTCAGCTGAAAAACATGGAAAACTGAATGTACCTTGGCTGTAGGTGGAAGCTGTAATTTGTAAGCAGCCAGTCCTACCTTTTCAATGACTTTAAGAGGGCCATAATACCTTGCAGATAGCTTAGGACAGATCCGCCTTGCCATGGTGAGCTGTCTATGTGGCCTGAGCTTAATATAGACTAAGTCTCCTACCTGGTACTGTACTTCCCTCCTATGAGCATCAGCGAATTTCTTCATTGAGGACTGGGCACGAAGTAAATTGTGCTTAAGTTGGCGTAAAGCCTCATCTCTGTCAACCAAAGCTGCTGCCACTGATTCTACTTGCGTCTCGCCTTCTAAGAAGTGTAGTATAGATGGTGGTAAGCGGCCATAAACAACTTTAAAAGGAGTTCTTCCGATGGAAACATGAAAATTAGTGTTGTCAATACTCTGCCCGAGATAACCAATGAGACCAGTGTTTAGGCTGTTTGGAGGTGAAACGGTGAAGGTAGGTTTCCAAGCACCTATTAACCACTTTCGTCTGGCCATCCGTTTGGGGATGATAGGAGGAACTCATCTTCAATACCGTTCCTTGTAACCTGAATAATTCCTTCCAGAAATTACTTGTGAAGAGAGGGTCTCTATCACTCAATATGGAGCTAGGAATACCATGTAGTTTCACCACATCTCTTATAAATACTTCAGCCACTGTTTTAATCATGAATGAGTGTTTTAGAAGTAGGAAGTGAGCATATTTCGACAACCGATCCACTATCACCATTATAACTTCATAACCTTGGGATTTAGGAAGCCTTGTAATGAAGTCCATGGATACTTCATCCCAAACCAGCAGGAGTCATAGCCAAGTATTTGTTCCCTTGACATATGGCGCATTCCCGTACAAATTTCTGTATTGATGACTTCATTCCCAGCCAAAATAAACCAAACCACTAGCCAACCTTTTGTAGGTCTTAAGAAAACCATAATGTCCCCTAGAGGAGAAGAATGATACTCTTGCAGTAAATGGGGAATTAAGGCTAAAGTAGGAGAAAGGACTAACTTGTTCTTGTAGACCAGTAAGTTTTCCTTCATTTGATAATCTGGTTTAGATTTTGGATTTTGTCGTAAGGTCGCCATGAGTTTACTAAGTTCTGCATCCTCCTGAATCTCCTTTCGGACCACTTCTATATCAACCTAAAATGAAGCTAAAAATGTTGTAAATAACAACTTATTTTCTTCCACTTTGGACAGAGCATCTACAGCCCCATTTTGTTTTCCCTGACTTATCGATCACTTCGAAATCAAGACCCAACAATTTAGCCTGCCAACATAGCTGGTCTATCGATGGAATTCTCTGATTTCGTAGATGCTTAAGGCTCTTATGATTAGTATAAACTTTGAAATGCCTTCCCAATAAGAAATGTTTACAATGTTGAATAGCTAGGACTATCGCCATCATTTCTTTTTCATAAACAAACTTGGAATAGGCTGCGACCTTCTTGCATCAAGACAACACCTAATCCCTTCCTGGATGCATCACACTCAACTGAAAACTCCTTGGAGAAATTTGGTAAAGCTAGAACTGGTGAGGTGGTCATTCTCTTTTTGAGTTCCTTAAAAGCCACTTGAGCTTCTCTTCCCCAAGTAAACCCGTTCTTCTTGGTCAATTCCATAAGTGGTTTCACGATTCTGCCATAATCCTTAACAAATTTTCTGTAATACCCCGTAAGTCCAAGAAATCCTCTTACTCCCTTCACATTCTTAGGTATAGGCCATTCCACAATACGTTTGACTTTCAGTGGATCCATAGCTATTCCTTGATCTGAAAGTACATGGCCTTAGTACTCCACGGATTGCTGGCCAAATAAGCATTTCTTCTTGTTCGCATACAAGTGATTATCCACTAATAGCCGTAACACCCAGCCTAGATGTTGCAAATGCTGGCTCCAATCTGAACTATAGATTAAAATGTTGTGAAAGAAGACTAAAACAAATCTGCGCAGCAGAGGTTTGAAGATGGAATTCATAGTAGATTGGAAGGTAGCAGGTGCATTCATGAGTCCGAAAGGCATTACTAGGTATTCATAATGTCCTTCATGAGTATGAAACCCAGTTTTATGGACATCCTCCTCTCTAACTCTAATCTGATGAAAACCTGATTTCAAATCTACCTTGAAAAAGTACTTGGCCCCATGTAACTCCTCCATCAACTCATCTATTACTGGGATAGGAAACGTGTTTGGCACCATAAGTTTATTCAAAGCCCTATAATCAACGCACATTTGCCATGATCCGTCTTTCTTTTTAACAAGAATCACAGGGCTTGAAAAAGGACCGACACTAGGTCTAATGACCCCTGCTCCTAGCAACTCCTTGACCTGCCTTTCTATCTCATTCTTGTGGTGGTGCGCATGCGTATAGGGTCAGACACTTACTAGTTTTGCCCCTTCTTTCAAAGCAATGGCATGATCACTGGTTCTTTTGGGAGGTAACTCCTTAATAGGTTGGATCACTGCATCAAATCTGGTTAAAACAACCTGCAATTCTTCTTGTTGTTCTGATTCCAAAGACCCTTTCCTTTGGCTACAGCCTTTCTAATTCCCATAGACCAGAGTAATCCTTCAATCTCCATTTCCTCACATGTGATCATCTGTTGTAGAGCATGCGGAATAGAGTCTTGCATATTAATTCCTTGCAATGTTACTTCTGTCCCCATTCGGTCAAAAGACAAACATTCTTTTCCAATCTACCTTAACCACCCCTAGTGTCTTCAACCATGCAATACCTAGTATTAAATCAGGTCCCCTAGTATTGAAACATAAGCATCCACACTAAATTCTGCTCCATTCACTTTTAGCTTAACTTCTTTGCAAACGCCTTGTGAGAAAGATCAGTGCCCATCACCTAATCTAACTCCAAAGGTTTTAGTATGAGTAGTAGGGATTCCCATGGCCTTAACCAATTTACTCGATACAAAATTATGACTAGCTTCACTATCTACCATAATTAAAATAGGCATTTCGTTAAGCTTACCCATTATAACCATGGATCTTGTCGGTGAGGACTTTTCTATTCCTATTTCTCTGTACTCAACCAAATTGCAAACCAACTCCCATTCCTCCTGATGATCATCTGCCTTCATTGCAACAAGATTATTCACTGTTTCATCTTCTACATCTCCCTCCCAAATAATCAGCTTGTATTCTTTATCTGGGCATTGATGAAGTGGACCAAAAGTCTGGCCACACTTGAAACACAACCCTTTAGCTCTTCTCTCCATTAGTTGCTCATAAGATGAATTCCTAGGTCCCTTCCACCTTGGACCATTTTGTCGATTATCACCAGCCACTACATTTCGGGGTCTGTTTGGCAATTCCTTCCCTCCACCTTAAGGTTTGAAGACGTGTTTCTCGTTTGACTCGGGTGCTGGAAATTGGAAACGTCCAGCCGAGACCCATACCCGATAGCGGAAACCCCAGGCTTGTATTTCGATTTGTAGGATCGGATTATTCCTTCTCCGACTAGCTCCCTATCCACCTTACGTGCAACTGAAAGTAACCGGGCTCGGGTCGACGAGTCATGGGTCCTGACCCGGTTCCTTATTTCTTCACGAAGTCCTCCCAGAAAGCAGCTCATAAACCACACTTCAGGAAGGTGGGTGATTTGCGAGGTCACCCTCTTAAACTCTTCGATATACTGATCCACTGACCCACATTGAACAATCGATTTAAGTTGCTCTATCGGGTTTCCCTCATCATTTCCTTCGTATCGGTTAAACAACAAACGCTTGAAGTGTTCCCATGTCATGCAAGGCTCCAGCTCACATATGGATTTGAACCAGTACAATGTGGTTCCCTCCATACATATCTGAACCATCAGCAACCTAAGCTTAGCTGGATTCTCATGAATCAAGAAATAAGATTCAGCTCGTACAACCCATGCAAATGCGTCTTCGCCATGGAACGAAGGTAAGTCAACTCTTCGTGCCGCATTTCTGTACTCTTCCCATGCACGTTTTGTAGCCGCTAAAATAGTGCGGCTCTCCTGTCTGTAAGGCTCCGACCCATGTACTGGTTTTCCCCCTCCAGAAGAAGAAGACGCAAGATGGGTCAGCGCTGGTGAGCCTTCTCCTCCGTCTCCCATACTCTGCTTCTCTAGGTTTCTGGACTTAAGAGTTTGAAATCCTTCTCTTATTTCGGTCTGTAGTTAGCCTTGAGACTTTGCTAGTATCTCAACGTGCTCAGTTGCGTCTTGAGATCTTTCAGTGTGGCGTCATGTGACTTTACCATTTCTTCTTGGGCCGAAATCGATGATTCTTGTCTCCTGAGAGACGCTTCCATTGCAAATACTCTAGCTTCCATACGTGATTGCATACAATCTCTACTCTCTTAGTCTCTCAATGAAAGCACCAATTGTTAGGAATCTCAATAGAGATTGTATTATTGATAGTATATTAGATGATAACAAGCTGGAGCTAGCTCCCCCTCCTGGATGAACCAAGCTAATATTCCTAACAATGATTACAGAAATTGTTGTTTTCTTTGTCCTCAATGGACAGCTATATCTCCCTCCCCCCTCATTCTCTCTCCATAACTACCTTCTAACAAACTTGCCTACATGGCAGCTGACACTCCCCCCTTTTCCAATTTGTTTCTACGAGTATAAGTTTTAATGGGTTTAGTTGGTATGGGCTGAGTAGAAGGTGAATTGTTAATAGTTTTTATCAGATCATGCACCTTTTTAATACATGTGGCGTACAATTTTTTTTTTTGTTTTATTTCAATGCATGGAGTCTCCAATCTCCATTTGAGTTTTAATTTAGGGAGACAAACCAGCCCACCAATTAATGATCTCCACATCTGGATTATGATACCTGTTCAGGGTTTCCAAAGGAGTGAGAGATATACCT
Organism: Erythroxylum squamatum; assembly: GCA_025629845.1. Taxonomy (NCBI): domain Eukaryota; kingdom Viridiplantae; phylum Streptophyta; class Magnoliopsida; order Malpighiales; family Erythroxylaceae; genus Erythroxylum; species Erythroxylum squamatum. The sequence goes on along the minus strand of JAOTBA010000005.1, from coordinate 19,050,410 downwards.
GGGAATTTGCAGTCTGCCACAAGTAACATTCCTTCAGGAAAAGCGCTGATGTATTTTGGCTTATTTCTGGCCACTGGGGTGTTCTTTGTATTCATTGCATTTACTATGTTCCTTCCGGTGATAGTACTGGTGCCCCAGAAATTTGCAATATGCTTCACACTTGGATGTGTCTTCATTGTTGGATCCTTCTTTGCCCTCAAAGGTCCTTCCAATCAACTTAATCACATGATATCGAAAGAGGTATGTTTATGAAGTTGTGTACTAGATCTATTCAGAGTAAATCATGCGGTGTCTTTATGCGTGATCAGCTTAATGTGATTTTGTGTTTATCTAATTGTTATTCTATTTTCTGTTCTTCTTCAATATTTGTCCAGAGGCTTCCTTTTACTTTGGGATTTCTAGCCAGTATGATCGGCACAATCTATGTTTCCATGGTGCTTCACAGCTATATTCTTTCCGTGCTGTTCTCCGTGATTCAGGTATTAATCTTTCTACAAGTACCACAGATTATGTATATGCTTTAGACTATATCTTTTACCAGTTGATTGTGTGAAATTGCTGTAAAAATGATAACCTTTAATCGTACAACTATTTTAACTTTCCTCTTAATGCTTAGTTACCTATATTTTGTCAATATTCTTGTGAGACAATGGTATAATGGAATTAACGTCACGTTTCAACATTGGTGTGAGGTCTCTGGTTTAATGATGAAAATTGATAGATTCTTCCAACTTGTAGGTTCTTGCACTTGGATACTATGCCTTCTCCTACTTCCCCGGTGGGTCTGCTGGGATGAAATTCCTAACTTCTTCTCTTGTATCATCAGTGATGAGATGTTTTGGGAGGTGATAGCGGCCCCCATGTTTATCATAATCTTGTATATCGATCCTCTTCTTTGAACTTCTAGATGATCAGGTACATAATATAATTACAACCCTCACATTGATCTTGTACCAAACATTTTTGTTCCTTTAAATTTTCTGTCTGAAAGGCACTTTGTGAAAGACAGGAAGAAAGCATTTTGGTCCTTAAACCATGCAGAACAATGGAGTTAAAAAATCATGATCTAGTTGACAGCATGATTGACTTGCATGCTATCACTAATTCTTCATTTTCAAAAGTTTGTTGGAATCAACTCGAATTGTGGAAAACAGTTTCTCAAGTTCTTACACGTAGTAGTGACTATTTTACTGTTACACGACAACGGGAGAGTTAGAAGTTAGAACGCAGATCTGATTTGAAGAGATCATAAGATTACACTGCATGCAAAGATAATTGTGACACTGCCATCCCATTTGATAAAATATGTAATAGGATTAAAAAACTGGCTCAACTTTATTTCATGATTTGCTACTCTATATATAGAGTAGGTTGTTGTAACAAACTGAAACAGA
>JAOTBA010000005.1:19027994-19040562 GCA_025629845.1 Erythroxylum squamatum | reverse complement strand
TCATAACTTTTAATCTAGATGTCGGATTGAGTTCATTTTTGTGCCATTTTAAAGAAGACATCTAGGGCTACAACTTTGCTGAAGACCTCAAAACCCAAATCTACCTCTAAGATAGCCAAAAAGAATAATGTTTCCAGGGCATGTCCGTTTAACGGACATGACTTGAGCTTCGGAGGCCAATTTATCCCGAGACTGTCCGTTAAACTAGGGCTGAGCATTCGGGTAATTCGGACCGAAATTTCACTGTTTGGGCCAGGCCCGAATTACCCGAATTTTTTTTCATCTTACCCGGCCCGAACCCGAACTTTTTCTTACCCGAGCTTACCCAACCCGAATTACCCAAAATTTTGTTCGGCTTTACCCGAATTACCCGAAGTTGTTTTTTTTGATAATTTAAAAAAAAACCCGAAATTTTGTATTTTTATAACCTAATTCGGGTAATTGGGCCGGCCCGAAGTTTTTTGGAGTTACCTGACCCCGGCCCGAAAATAATTCGGGTAATACCCGAATCACCCGAATTACCCGAAATTTGAAATTTTTTTACCCGAATTAATTCGGGCCGGGCCGGGTAATCGGGCCGGGCCGAATAATGCTCACCCCTACCGTATAGTGCCCAGACTTTTTTGCTTCATCTTTTCCCATTCCCCATTAGTCATTTTTTTAGTTTAGATGGAAAATCATTTTTCATTTATGTCCACATTGATAGGATCAAAAAGATCCTTACAATACAAAAGATCTTATATCACGGGTCTCTAGATGGAATAGTTTGTAGATGTTAATTTGACCATAGATCTACTCCCACCCTCTATGACTAATGGCTCCAATATCACTTTGTTGGGTTCAAATCACAACTCCTACAACGTTAATAAAAAACAATCAACTAGTCTCAAAAGACTCAATTGCAAAAAAACAACAACAAACTGTATATATATATATATATATATATATATGACAATAAAATAAATCAACCACCATATATCCTGGAAAATCCTTCAATATAAAGGGAAAAATTATGGGCCAAATTGATAAGCAAATCCACAAATTCAAATAAGAACTTATAGGAGTTTAAAGATTCCCAGCTATTTGGCTCTTGCTTGAAACTATACCAAGAAACAACTCTAAGTAATCGTACCAATTTTTGCCTGCTTAATCAAAGAGATTGATTTGGCGAGAGAAATATTAGGCATTTTCAAAATATTGCACCTTTCAGAAATGAGGTTTTTTCCTCTCTAATATGTAGAATTAGAGAGAAACTCATATGTACCCTAAAGTTCAAAAGAGGTTGTCCTAACTTAGCATATTCATGGCGAATCTCATAACATATACAGTTGATACATATTCTCATATCAAGGTATAGCAACAAACTATTTATATAAGAAAGTACCTATTGGAGTAAAGCGATGGTCCATGCAAGATGTGAAGATTGATCCTGAAACTCTCCCCCATTCCTTTATTTGGAAGCACTAAGCCCGAGCGCGAACATTCCACACAAGAGATCAGCAGATCTCATCAACGAACTCATTATTCTGGATTCTCCCTCTTTTAGAAACACTGTTGAATGCAAAATAAATTACTAGTTTTATGCTCAAAACTACAAATATACGGGTTGTAACTTGTAGTAAACACAGATATCGATTCCATAAGGATTGTGCTTAGGCACTACTTAATTCAGATTGCTCTTTGTTCAAGAAACTGATTCAAACAAATTTAAATAAATAAACTAAAACAAAGTCAAACTAAGCGTAAAAGGAAACAACATAACCAAAGCCAAAATCGTAAACTAAAACTTGGACAAAATCAAGATTAAAAATTAGGACTTGTCATTATCCCCATTTGCTCCCTTCTAGTTAATTGATTCAATTTATACTTGGCCCAAGATTTTCTAAAATGTTAGCTACCCTCTCTCAAGGTGCAACTAAATGTCATTAGTTAATTAAATTAAGATTAACTTTGGGATCTCTCGATATGCAAAGCCTTACCTAAACATTCAGCTAGATATGAAGCTATCCTATAGGTAGTATATCAATCTATTGAAATCTCTTCCTAATAAATCAATAACTTGTTATCTATATGTCTATTAAACTTCAACTCTCGTTGTACATTTAACACAGATTACCAAGTTCAGTCTTTCGATTTGTTGCAAGGTTTAAGCTTAATAAATAACACAAACATTTATATTATTAAATCAACAACTGAAGATTCACAAATAGTTCAACACTCATAATGTCATTAATATCTCCAACAACCAAACAATCCATAATAAAGATGCTAGAAGAGGAAAAACGAAATAAGAACTAGAAGAAGCAAGCTCCTCCTCTTCTTTGCCCAAATCTGAAAAATTTGGAGGACGGGGTGCTCTTTGTCCAATTTGGAACGGGAATCTTGATTCTCTACCTCTCTCTAGGCTCTCAATATGTCTTTTAGCTCAAGGAAGCAATTTTCTACGACAGCCTTTTGACCGTAGGGATTTATGCCCTTATATATCACAAGACAAGTCATGAAACCCTAAAAAAAATAAGTGAAACCCTCGTGTCTCTTCCGGCTAAGCATCCACAATCGTGGGTTAATGTGGCAGAAACATTTTGAAGAGATTTCCTACGGTCGTGGGAAACAGGCCCATTCCCATGATCGTGGGTTCTTGATCTATAGCTCCTCTACTTCTCTTCTCTTCTCTTAGTCCCTAGCTCAATCATAAAGGTGGCCCCCTCCATTCCTACGCCAAAATGATCAATTCTTACCCTAAGCTAACATCAAACATAAAAGAACAACCATGAAGACCAAAGTGAACAAAAACACACAAAATAAGTCCTAAAACACCATAATAATAACCTATTATGCAAGAAACACATGCCAAATACTTAGGAAAACACACACTAATGCACAATTATCAAACATCACTAGACCAATCTCTAATTTGGGTGTTTCCGAAGAAGGGTGAAATGAGATGGGTTCTATTGTTAAACACATTGTTTACTTATGGGTCTTTAGATGCATGAATATGTTTACTTACACATTGTCATTTCATGTATTTTTTTGTTTCCTTTTATTGACCACGTGATATGTGATTTGTACATGAAAATTCTTTTCATTGATCAAATTCATTTACTTTATATAAAAAAGATCTCAGTATTGAGTACAAGTTGATATGCCAAATCAACAACACTCTTAGTTTAATTCTGAAACAAACATTCTAAAGATAACTTGTTGATTATAGAATGAGAAAAACTTCTCAGCTCACTCTAACTCTTTTTATTTCCCCTTTTCAGTGTTCTTTTCACTCATATCGATGAATCTCATCATTGCTTCTTTTATACCAAAAAGTAGGGTTTCATAACTGGACACGGTCACTTACATGATCGTGTAGGTGACTGTGTCCCAATTAGATTTCAAGACGTCGTGGATATACGTGATCATAGTGAGTCACACGATTGACTTACACAGTTATGTATACCTGAGACACATGCATATGTATTTCCACATGGCCATGTATGTCTTCGACTCTTGCCATCCCTCCGTATACGTTTGCAGTTACCTACACAATTTTTACACATGACTGTGTATGATAGGGACACGGGCGTGTTTGATCTTACATGGCTATATAGGTCATCATCAATCTTGTACAAGTTCACAATATCTTACACAACCTTCACACACGGTCATGTAAGTCAAAGATACAATCATGTTGTACCCTACACGATTATGTCTCCTAGAAGTAACTTCAAATCAACAGTTATTTGTATTGAGTTCATTCGTTCATTATTCCAACAATCTGTGACTATCAAAGATCATAGAAACTCACTTTGATCTCTAAATAGGGCCTGAGATTCTAACGTGTACTTGGTCACATTTTGTCTTCAAAAGAAATATATTCCTATACTAACCATTTTTTTTATAATATCAAACATATAAAATAACTTCTTAGTAAATTGGTGCAATGATTCTTCCTGCCCCTCAAGGTCTTCAATTCTTCGTAGCCGAGACCACCCGATAGGATTACCAGATCTGCAGATACATACAAAAAAAGCACCTTAAATTTTTTTTAACATATTCCTCATCGCTTGTGCACTTCACTACTAAACCAGGATTGGCATTCCAAGGGAATAGCCCTAGGCCTAGAATACCCGTAAATTCTCTGTAAATGATTGAATCTCCCTGCTTTTAAACTAACGTTTGCAAGACAAATCCCGTTGAGTTTTCTCTTTTTACGTCCTGTTTGGTAAATTTTGATGAGAAGACAAGTTGTATATTGAGGTTTTTGAGCCCACTGGAAAGCTAAGTGGTGAAAACACGAGCTGGTGCAGCAAACTGTGGCCACATAAATTGATGGACCACCTTCAGACTTGAATTATTAGAGAGAAGATGCAGGGTGAAAACATTCACCGGTAACTGTGGATCTTGAGGCCAAGCATCACTGTCTCATATCCATATCTATCAATTTCATTCAGCAGCAAGCTTGGGAAATAGTAATCCTTGATTTAATCCAACCATAACCAGGTCTGTCAATCATCTTAAGAGATAACTATGACTTGGCCGCAAAAGAGGAAACAGGATACTTCTCCATGACTAGAAAAGAGGGAACAAGACAAGATAGAGTGACTTAAAAAAAAAAGGGTAACTTGGATTAGCAGCCACTAACAAAAGTTTTATTTTCTGGCAACTCCTCACAGTAAAAACAAATCGAGTTTTGCACTTGGCACCAAATCTAAGAAACAGAGAGGAGATTTTGAAGGGAACTCAAAAATCACGTCTTGTTTAAGTTTTGACAGCAACATCCATAAAGTGCATCACAAATAGATCCACTTACATAACTTTAACCAAATATCTATCTGCATCAACATCTCTTAGCCAACATGTAGACCAATGCCATTAATAATATATTAAGAAAAGGTAAAAAATGGAAGGTGGTCGTGGATCCAGATCTTCTGCTTTTCTTCTATATACAAAACATGGGGTTCCTCCCTCAACAATCCCAAAACAGATCAGCTCTTCTCAACTCTCATCAATGCCTGAAACTACAAGGAATATCTTACCTTCTTCCAATATCTTCTCACTTACCTTGCTTCTATCAATAAATTCTCTTCTCTTTCGTTCCTGTCAATCCATAGATGAACAAGGACAAGCTCTTTTGACATGGAAGAACAGTTTAAACAGCTCCACTGGTGTATTATACTCATGGAATCCTTCAGACCCAAGTCCATGCAAATGGTTTGGGGTCAGCTGCAACTCAGATGGCAACGTTATAGAGATAAGCTTGAAAGCAGTTGACTTGCAAGGTCCATTACCTTCAAACTTTCAGTCTCTCAAGGCATTGCAAAAGCTTACCCTCTCATCGACCAACCTCACAGCCAGAATCCCCAGGGAGTTCGGAAAATATCTTGAGCTTAGTTTCATAGATCTCAGTGACAATTCTCTCTCAGGCGAAATACCTGAAGAAATTTGCAGGTTAAGCAAATTGCAAACCTTGTCTCTCAATGCAAACTTCCTTGGTGGTCGGATTCCAGATAATATTGGAAACCTTTCAAATTTAGAGTATTTGACACTCTTTGACAATCAACTAACTGGTGAAATTCCGAAGAGTCTTGGAGCTTTAAACAGGCTGCAAATTTTCCGAGCGGGTGGGAACAATAATCTTATAGGTGAGCTTCCTCAGGAGATTGGAAACTGCACCAACTTGGTTTTGTTAGGCCTCGCGGAAACCAGCATTTCGGGGAATCTCCCTTCATCTATTGGAATGCTGAAAAGAATTCAAACCATAGCCATTTATACGGCATTTTTAACCGGTCCTATCCCAGAAGAGGTCGGAAACTGCGAGGAGTTGGAGAACCTCTACTTGTATCAGAATACCTTATCTGGTCCAATCCCAAAGCGAATTGGAGAACTCAGAAAGCTTGAGAGTTTGCTCTTGTGGCAGAACAGTTTAGTAGGTACAATCCCTGACGAGCTTGGACGATGCTCTGAATTGAAAGTTATTGATTTGTCCGAAAATCTTCTGACAGGGAGGATACCAAGAAGTTTTGGAAACCTTCTGAAGCTTCAGGAGTTTCAGATAAGTGTTAACCAGTTATCAGGCACCATACCCGTTGAAATCTCAAACTGTACAGCTCTTACTCATCTTGAAATAGACAACAACGACTTAACGGGTGAGATTCCTGCAGGTGTCGGAAACCTTAAAAACTTGACTCTTTTCTTTGCTTGGCAAAACAATCTAACAGGCAATGTGCCGGAGTCTCTCTCGGAGTGCCAGAACCTTGAAGCTCTTGATTTATCTTATAACAATCTCTTTGGTGTGATACCGAAGCAGATTTTCGGACTGCAAAATCTCACCAAACTACTACTACTTTCAAATGATTTGACGGGCTTTATACCACCTGATATAGGAAACTGTACCAACTTGTACAGATTAAGGTTGAACAGAAATAGACTGGCTGGTACCATTCCTTCGGAAATTGGAAACTTGAAGATTCTAAACTTCATTGACTTAAGTGTCAATCATCTTGTTGGAGGGATTCCCCAGTCTGCATCTGGATGCCACAACCTCGAATTTCTTGATCTTCATTCAAATCGAATCACTGGTTCTATACCTGCCACTCTGCCCGAAAGCCTACAATTTCTGGATGTTTCAGATAATAGGCTTGGAGGCCCATTGGCTCCTAGCATTGGTTCACTCACAGAACTGAATAAGCTCAATTTCGCAAAGAATCTACTCTCAGGTGGTATCCCAGCAGAGATATCATCATGCAGTAAGCTGCAATTGCTAAACCTTGGTGATAATGGTTTCTCTGGGGCAATTCCAAAGGAACTTGGTCAAATTCCTGCTCTGGAGATCGCTCTCAATCTTAGTTGGAACCAATTCTCCGGTGGGATTCCCTCCGAATTGTCCGGACTTAACAAGCTTGGAGTACTTGACCTTTCACACAACAAGTTTGAGGGCAAGCTAGATGTTCTAGCAACCCTCCAAAACCTTGTTTCTCTTAACGTCTCTTTCAATGATTTCTCTGGTGAATTGCCCAACACCCCTTTTTTTCGTAGGCTTCCTCTCAGTGACCTTGCTTCAAACCAACGTCTCTACATTGACGGAGCTGTAGGAACACCAGCTGATAGAATGGGAAAAACAGCACGTGCTAGATCAGGGACGAAGATTCTTATGTCCATTCTCCTTAGTGCCAGTGCTTTCTTAGTAGCACTAGCAATCTACTTGCTAGTCCAAACCCGTATTGCCAGCGGTAGGAAGATGGAGGATGACAATTGGGAGATAACTTTGTATCAAAAGCTTGAGTTCTCCATTGGTGAAATTGTTAGGAACCTAAAATCATCAAATGTAATAGGCACAGGCAGCTCTGGAGTGGTGTACAGGGTGATTATTTCAAATGGTGACACTCTAGCTGTTAAGAAGATGTGGTCATCAGAAGAGTACGGGGCATTCAATTCTGAAATCCGAACACTTGGTTCCATCAGACACCGAAACATTGTTCGTCTTTTGGGCTGGGGTTATAACAGGAATCTGAAGCTGCTCTTCTATGACTATCTTCCCAATGGAAGCTTGAGCTCGCTTCTTCATGGTGCTGGTAAAGGAGGAGCTGAATGGGAAGCCAGATATGATATTGTATTAGGAGTGGCTAATGCAATAGCATACTTGCACCATGATTGTTCTCCAGCAATTCTTCACGGTGACGTTAAAGCCATGAATGTTCTGTTAGGAGTAGGCTATGAACCTTACCTAGCTGACTTTGGATTAGCAAAAGTTGTGAATAGCTATACAACTGATGATGACTTATCCCAACCATACCAGAGACCAAATCTTGCTGGTTCTTATGGATACATGGCTCCAGGTACTTTTAAGTCTACATTCAGCGAGTTTAGTTTACTCCAAAAAGATTTCAAAAAGTAATCTTTGCTTCATTTTTCTTGGGTTCTTATCCTTTCTTTTTCGATTTTGTGAAGAGCATGCATCCATGCAACGTATCACCGAGAAAAGCGACGTGTACAGTTTTGGAGTTGTGCTTTTAGAGATCCTAACGGGAAGGCATCCCTTAGATGCAACATTGCCTGGTGGTGCCAACTTGGTTCAGTGGGTTAAGGACCACCTAACTAGTAAGAAAGACCCTGCTCAAATTCTTGATCCAAAGCTCAGAGGAAGAGCTGACCCTACCATGCATGAAATGCTACAAACATTAGCTGTTTCATTTCTGTGCATTAGCACAAGAGCGGATGAGCGTCCGACCATGAAGGATGTTGTAGCAATGCTAAAGGAGATTCGACACGTTGATGCCTTAAAAAAAGAATCTGACGTTTCAAAGAGTGATTTAACAACAGTTCATTGTACTCCTCATCCTAGGATTCTAGTTTCAGAAGGCTCTTCTGACTGCTCATTTGCATTCTCTGATGATTCCATCTCATACTAGTTCAAATGAGGAGCTTGAAAAGAGGCTTACATCTAACTTGTTTTCAGCATTTTTCACACAAAAATTCCACTTCACACAGGCCAATCAAAATGGGAAGTCTAGTCTAGTGTAACTTTACCCCTTCTCATTTTCTACTTCTCTCAAGCTGTAATTCCTCTTACAGAATGGAGTCAACACAGTTATTATATAATAATATTAACAAGAAAAATTAGGGAAGTTAAGGTTTTTGAAAGGATTGCGTTTTGATGAATAATTTCAGTAGTATAGACATGTTGAATAATTTCAGTTGTTACCTGATGCAAAAAGAACGAGGGCTGAGTATGTAGAAGCTGGACCAATTGCTTGGTTCGGTTCTATATAATCGAATTTAATGTTAGGAAAAGGGGCTCTCTCTCTTTCTGTTTGTATTCATCTTTGACAGAAACAGTACAAAAAGTCTTTCCAGCAGTTGCTCACATGGTCCCACGTTCACAAACTCACATGTTCATGGGCTGTCTAAGAGAGACTTTAATTTCCAGCCACTAACCAAAAGAGCTCCGCAGAAGACATGCTAACCTTGGTTTAGAAGACATTTAGAAGCACATGCACTTGCAGGACCATCATACCTTTGGTTATAAGTAGCAAACTTATGTCCTACATCCTAACCTTGATCACATGCGATGCTACAGAAATACACATGAAAACTCAAAACAACATCCCATCTAAGTACAAGAGCTGAACCCAAATTGTTTCCTTTAGAATGTTATACCGAGGAACCAAGTAAATTACTGATTTTTCTGAGATACACGTAAAAAGCGTTGACATTTAAACCAACATAACCAACAAGGTCTGATCGGAGGAAATGCACTTCATGGGTACATGAATAAGCCCATTTCAGTAGATACAATCGGTTGCCACTTGCTGCTTTGTCTTGGAGGTGCCACCATCACGATGGACTTCATTATGTACAGATTATATGTCACTAAAGCAGGTTGATTCGGGAATGGTTTAGCACTCTCATCCTTTAATTAAAGGTCTTGAATTCGAGTCCTATGAATGGAGAAACCTATTTGGCTAGCACTTTATTTCTTAGGGGCTGATCCGGTGCGAGTGAGGATTAGTTTGAATATGAATAACTTAAAGGTACTTTCTTATAATTAAGACCCTCCTAAAATACCTCGTGGAATAACCCAAAAAAAAAAAAAAAAGGAGTGACGCAAGACGAAATGTAGCGCAGTTAAGGGCTGAAGTGCTAAGCTTTTGGTCGCAACACTGCCTATTAATGGAGAGTGATTCTATCCACAGAGCAAATTATGTGATTCTATCCACAGAGCAAATTATGGACCATTGTTTAAATCCAGGATGGCCCGTATCTCTGGTGTGGAATTAAGAGATCCTTATTGCACTCTAACCAGGATATTGAACTTCCAACTTTTTCAATACAACGCTAATGCCTCTCCAGTCAAAACCACGCTACTGGAGCCATCGAAAAATTCCTGATTTCTGTGTCTCTTTTGGAACATCCTGACCGCGTAACCACTGCTTTGAAACTTGAGCCCTTAGATGATCCATATAATTCTTTGACATGCCAAGCTTTGATTTTTGATCTCCATGTTCACCCTCCTCAAAAACTAGTTTTATTGCCTTCTCCATGTCATCTTGACTTACACCCTTGCTGTACAAAGCCTGGTCAGACAATGAGACTGCAACATTTAGCGGCCATTCTATCTGTTGAAATTAACAGATGATATAAAATAATTATGTTTTAACAGTTCCTCCACCTTCCCCTACGCTTCCTTTGAGTTCTCTTTCAAGTTTCAAGTGAACTTGACCCACTTACAACTGCGAAATAAAACCACGCTCCACAATCACATGATACACTAATCAACCATAAGCGGAAGAACTGGTAAAGAGATTTTTGGTATGTTGAGAATCTGAGTATGTTGCTTTGGAAAAAGTTGTTCTACTCATCAAGAGCTTTCATTTGGTATAAAATCATTGAATTTTGAGACTGAAAATTTTCCGGTGATTGGAGGGAATATTTCGGTGACCGGAGGAATATTTCGATTGCCAAAGGTACTGTTTTGGCGACCATTGGTTACTTTTGTGAAAAAATTCTAAAAATTATACTGATCATTTTTCTTTAATAACCATATTGAGATTTTCAATGGTTTGTGAATTAAAAATCACGGAATGTTTAGATGAGAATAGGAGATATTTCTGAATTCCATAAATGGACTACTTAGGCAATTCAGATGATACCTAAATTGTTATTTGAGTCCATAACTCCTAATTAGCACTGATTGAGATATTTCTCTTTTGATTTGCAAGGTATAGTAGGAGCGGGACCCCATCAGAAGGTCCAGACGGACGAGTTTGGTTACTAGGTAAGTTCATACCGACTTACTGTTACCGTAGTTGTAACAACAAATGAATATTGTTCAATGCTGGTATAGATGACAACATGTAGCAATGCATAACCATATTCATATGCATATGTATATATATATTGATCGATATATTTATATAGCGAATGTGTATATACAGTAATGGGTATCCGCTTTAGTATAAGTCTTTATATCGAATTAACTGAGTGAATACGTTGGGTTGGGTATTGAATACATGCATTGGTTATTGCATAACTGAATGTTTACTTGATAAATTGCATGCTTAATAATTTGCTACGTATTGCTATGTTCGATTATGGGGAAAAAAAAGATCTATAGGAGGTGCCATATGATGGGTATGCATCAGGACTAGATGTGCACTAGTTATGACTATAAGAGTTGTTTTGTTTATGATATTGAGATATGTTATGGGCCGATCCTGGTTGATGCTTTACTCCCAGCCAAACCATTATTTGTGATGCTGATAACTTTGAATGTTTTGAGCAAAGACTGGTCTGTTGGTGATGCTTGGCTCCCCGCAGCCCCTTTGGATCAAGAGAGCCTTACGACTGCATGAGTATAGGAGCATGGTTGGGCCATTGGTGATGCATAGCTCCCTGCAGTTATTTGAGGTTCAGAGTTGTGAGGGCTTACCTTTAAAGATTAGGGTCCTACAAATATTCTTCTCCACCATTTATTTGTGTTATTGCTGTGATTGGATGTATAGCATGATGTGTATGTATTTTGATATTCATGCATAACTATGCGTACAACATTGGGTATCGTAGGATGATGTGAGCTTACTCAGAGAGTTCTGCCTCCCCTCAACTTTATTTTTTTAGGTCAACTACCACCGACTTCCCAGCAGTGACTCTCATGACATGTCTGCTACGACCTATCTACATTTGTGTATGTCCTTTCTTTATTTTCATTTATCTGGTATTGTAGGTCCGTAGTGACAATATTTCATGACTTGTAACACTTCTTTCTGACTTGCACTATTGTTATTGTATAGTATGGATTTTGTAGGGCACTGTTTTCGGAACCCAACCTCTTAACAAAATTCTTGCTCTGATACAATAAATGTTGGGACCCGATTTTGGAACCAGACCCTAACCGAAAAAAACAGAAAACGAAAGCGAAAGAACGAAGCAAAAGATCGGATCCTAAACCCGAAAGTGGGCCAAAATAAATGCAAAAACACAAATCAAAATCGAAAGTCATGAAGCGGAAACAAAATCAAAACGGAAACGAACGATCGGATTTACAAAATCTCGGAATCAAAAAAACCAAAACGATTCAAACTCGCTAAAGGTCAAATTCCGACATCCGGTGATGCATAACTTAGAAAAATTAGTGTTGGAAACTATAAGGCACCCTCGGTCTAAACCAATCCAATTCGGTATAAATTTTTTTTCTTTTTTCATTCTATTCATTTTTATTCAATTTCATACAAAGCAACTCAAATCCCCATTTGGAAAAGCATCATCAAACAAAATTCTTTCTTCAAGTTCTATCATATCTCATAACTCATCAATTAACAAAAATCTTATTTCTCTTAAAAATCCCACACATATCTAAGACCAATCAAGCCATAAACAAAAAGCACTTCAATATTTCCAATCCATCCACACAATCATCGGACCTCCTGTCCGGAATCCCAACACAAACAAACACATTCATATACCCATAGCACTTCAATAATTTTCAATCAACAATCAGAATCATCGGACCTCCTGTCCGGAATCCAACACAATCAATCCCATTCAAAATCATATGCAATTTATATACAAAACCATA
>JAOTBA010000005.1:18889472-18900438 GCA_025629845.1 Erythroxylum squamatum | reverse complement strand
CGCAAATCTCATCAAAATTTGCAAATATTTTTCAGGACTCAAAGAATACCCCGTCAGGCGAACGGGAGTATGCATACAGCAAGCTAGTGAAAGTTAGAGGTCGGGATCAGTTGTGTCTGTCGTATGTATTCGATTTGTTTATTCCGTAATTTCTGTAAAGTGATGTTCTGTAAAATGGGCCCATTTGGCAATGTACTGATTGATTGAATGATTAAATGAAATGAAATTTGCCGATCGATAATTGCTTTATGCTTTTGCATGTACTGTTTGTCTACCGATCGGTAAATGACTGATTTCTGTTTATGCCTTTGTCGATCAGGTTACAAAATTAAATAAAATTTTTACCGACTGTCACGGACTGACCATTCTAGCACGCCGCTTCCGTGGGCACGAGCTTGGACATCACCCTCGATGTCGGGTCCGGGTTGGTGGGAGTGGGGTGTTACATGGAAAGTCTTCAATATCTCTTTGTCTTTCTCCTGCTTGTTTGGTCTTGTTAATCTACTAGGAAAAGGTGGAGGGTTAGTTTTAATAATATTAGGAGTTTCGAAATTTACCTTCATACTCGATGATGGATTTTCTTCCTTTTCCAATTCCTTCTCGATCTCTTCCTCGGTAGCAATCCTTTATGGGTTTCTCTTAAGACCCTCAATCTCCTTTCTGCCCTTTAGGGTTATAACACTGACATTTTTTGAGTTTACCTCGGGTTAGGATGGCAATTTTCCTCCACTTTGCGATTCTAAGCGTTGAGCCTCACTGCCATCTGACCCATTTGGTTTTCCAAATTTTGTGTGCTTGCTTTTAGTTCCTTACGGATTTTTTGTACACTCTGATTAAGTTGTTGCATACTTTGTTGTAATTGCTGCATATGCTGTTGAAATTGCAGATTGTTAGTAGCAAGATTCTTAACAAGATCTTCTAAAGATGTACCTAAACTAGAAGAAGAAGCTCCCTATGCTCCTTATTGCCTTGGTTGAAATCCTTGTGCTTCTTGCAGCTAATTTTGGAGGAAATTTTGCTTTTGGTTTCCTCCATAACTCAAGTTGGGGTGATCCCTCCAACCTGGGTTATACGTCTGCGAGTACGAGTTGTATTGGTTCGGGAAGTTTCTTTCTGTAGCATTCACGCACTCTATACTTTCTTCTTGTAATTTCGGTCACTCATTAGTTAGATGGCTTTTGTTTGAACATATTCCACACAATTTCAATTGTGTCTGTCCAATTGCAATCGGTCTCATAAAAGAGGTTAGTTCATCTAAACAATGTTTAATGGATGAAGTGCTTACCTCATTTACTCGTCGAACATTGTTGCGAGTGCCGAATTCTTGGATATTAACAGCCATCCGCTCAAGTAATATCCTGCCTTTAATGGTAGTCTTCGCAAAGTGCCCCACTGCTTGCTGCATCAACCAAACTCCTCTCCATCGGTAACAATCCTTCATAGAAATATTGGATGAGAAGTTGTTCCAGTATGTTATAGTGTGGACAACTGGCACTTAACTTCTTGAACCGCTCCTAATACTCATAAAGAGATTCTCCATTATGCTACTTGATGCCACATATCTCCTTCCAAATACTTGCCGTCTTTGAGGCCGAAAAATATTTCTCTAAGAACAGTCTCTTCATCTCCAACCAAGTATTTATTCTCCCCGCTGGTAAATCAAATAGCCAATCTTTTGCTGCATCTGTTAGTGAGAACGGGAAGGCTCTCAACATGATCTACTCGTCCTTCACCCCTTGAGGCTTCATGCTCAAACACACCACATTGAATTCCTTAAGATTCTTATGTGCATCCTCACCTACAAGACCATGAAAGTAAGGAAACAAATGAATTAATCCAGATTTTAACTTAAAAGTAACATCTTTAGCGAAATTCAGAAATGTTATGCATAATGGTCTTTGAGTCAAATCGGGTGCAGCCAACTCCCTTAGAGTTCTCGAATTTGCCATCATGTCTTTGGATTCTAGCTCTAATTCGTCTACCAAAACTGACCTTGCTTCCCTACACAATCTCCGTAATGTTCTCTCAATCTCCAAATCAAGTTGCTCAATTTCCCTATGAGGAGATCTAGTCATTACCATGCACTAACACTAACAAACAATTAAAAATTAAAAAGTAACAAAAAGAATGATTATAAACAATTATATTCACAAAACACTAACTAAAATCAAATAACAAAATTAAACTACCATGCTCCCTGGCAATGGCGCCAAAATTTGATATCACGTGTCGAATATACTGTAAAATTTACTTGACTCTGCACACTTAAATTTGTAGTTAGGGTGAGCTAGGATTGAATCCATAGGGAATATTCGCTTAATTTCCATAACCAAAGTTAATTGATGTAAGGAAAATATAGAAGGAGGGTTTTGGATTTTTAGCAATTTAGAAAATAAAATAAAATTAAACTATTGAAAACAATTAAAACAAGCGATCAAAAATGATTAAACTGTCGAATTAACATAAGGTCCGATTCTAGGATCACTCTCAGCCTAAACACGATCAAGCATATTTCATCATCCTAACATCTTTACAACTCTCTTCGGACTATTGATCTAAGACTAATAGAACGCTCTACTAATCCTAGTTTTCCCATAGGTTTTGTTTAATTAAGACATGATCATTAATTAAACCTAACTGTCGAATAACCTAAGATACGCTTTCTAGATTTATTTTGGCAACTGCATTACAAAGTGGAATATAATCGATAGTAGTAACCTTACACGTTTAGGTCATCTAACCTAAGTTATGTTGTTTCTAATGATATGAGATCATTATATGCTACTCAGAAATATCAAAAGTAACGATTACGGATTATATTCAATGTTTTAGCAATAGATTTGAAATAAAACAATCAAAATAATGTATTAAGATCATTCATCCCTAAACCCAATCAAATAAACACCAACAACACAACAATCCGAAAAAGAAATTACAACTTTAAAATGATAAAAATAGCTTAACCGTAACTTGACGTCGATATTTCCGTTGAACCAGCATTAAGAAGCTCGCCTTCCATCTCCATTTTATGCCCCAAGCATGATCCATCTCCTCTATGCTTTAGTGGTGACAGAACGAAGAAAAAGAATTAGCGCCTCCACCTCTGTTATGCACCCCACGCTACTACTCCTATTCTCCATTTAGTGAATTAGTTTTTGGTCCAATTTACTATTCAACTCCCTTATGTT
Source organism: Erythroxylum squamatum (assembly GCA_025629845.1). Classification (NCBI taxonomy): domain Eukaryota; kingdom Viridiplantae; phylum Streptophyta; class Magnoliopsida; order Malpighiales; family Erythroxylaceae; genus Erythroxylum; species Erythroxylum squamatum. The sequence goes on along the minus strand of JAOTBA010000005.1, from coordinate 18,897,250 downwards.
AATGTGTCTTTTCTCTTTTTAATTTAGACGCCGTATAACGTCTGCGTTAAATGCAGACGTTGTCTGCGTTTCGTAGATTCATCAACACAGATGTCAACATCTACGTTTCGCAAATGTGTTGAGGGAAGGCGTCTCAAAACATCTTCCCTTGCTTTAGCTGCTATGCCATTTAGCAAATGGAATACTGCCATTTAATTCACGCTGTGCATGGGGTTGTTCACATGAAGCAATGCCCTGTTGCATTTTATTCTCTTTTTTCCTTCTTCTGCTGTCGTTTCATGCTTCCACATACTGCTTGCTTTCTATGATTCTTCTTCATTATGTTCCGTTTTTCTTGTCTTTATTTTTCCTTCTTGCTCCATGAAGACAATTAAATGTTAATCTTTAGAAAATGGCCCATATGTCGTGCTTTCAACTCACTTTAACTTCTTTGCTTCCGGTTTGTGCCTAAAATCACAAATAAGTCAAAGTGAGTATCTTAAACATTTCTAAAGCATTAATCACTAGATATGGCATATCAAATGAATCAAAATTTAAACATATATCAAAGGGTGAATCAAATGAAAATTGATTAAATTAGACTGATATGTACTTAATTGTTGATATTTTTAATTATTTTCACTTAGCGATTATTGATACAAAAATGATTAAAATACTCACTTTAATTCATAATTGATTTTAGGTACAATTTGGAAGGAAAGAAATTAAAGTGAGTTAAAAGCACGACATATGGATCATTTTTCAAAGATTTATTTTTGCTTATCTTCATGGAGCAATTAAAAGGAAATAAAAGTCAAGGAGAAGATAAGAAAAATAAGGAATAAAGAAGAATTAAAGTGGCCAAGTTTGGAAGCCAAGAGCAACAGAAAACGACACTGAAAGTAAGGCAAAAACCAGATGTGTTAAATCCAAAACGCAGCCACGCATACGTGTTTTAGAAGGCAGCAAACAAGGATTTGAGGGAGCAAATTAAATCAGAGGCACAAGTGGAATCAACAAGGGCTACAGGGCGTAACGCATAATGGTCCATGATGTACACACAAGCGGTGAGAGCTTGCACAGTAGAGAAGAGAGGACAATCCAATCACGCAAACAGAGGCACAAGCAAAATGGCAAGGCAGCAAGATTGTTTAGGGCATTTATTAAAACGCAATTGAGAGCAAATGAAGGAGAGACAGCCAGATGGAGGCAAGAGTATCACGCAGAGGAGACACCTGGCGTCAATTAGGGGCAACGCACAAGGGAATAAAATAGGGCAACACAAAATTGAATGGGGTGCAAGCACAGTGAGCGCAAAGAAAAAAAAGGGTGGCGTCGTTTTTTTGCGAAGCAGCGCACAAAGAGAATGAATCAAAGGAGGGCTGCAAAAGCAAGGGAATTAGGAGCACACACGAGCGACAGATGGAGACGCAAGCTAGGGGAAAATTAAATTAACAGCGGGAGACACAATAAAAAGCTCAATTAGTTGGAGAGGAATCGAGGCATCCACGCTGGAGACATCACAAGCACACTGTCGGCAAAGCTACAAAAGAGAGGTTTTGGGGATTAAATAAAAGGAGAACGCAAGTGATAAAAATTAGAGAGGGCAGGAGGCGCACAAAAAAGACAAAAATCAGCGCAACAGCAAGGACACAAGGCAGCCGAGAGAGAAGACGCAGGCGTGAGAGTTGGCGCGCACAACAAGAAGAAAATCAGCAAGCAAATAAATACGCAAAGAGCAAAACTTAAGGAGAAGCATCAACGCACAAAGTGAAATAAAATGGGGGGAGTTGTCGGTGCAGAGAGGAGAGCAAAATCATTAAAGAATATGTAGCGTCGGCACAGCTTCTTAGGAAGGGACATTAAAAAGCAGCAGCAACGTGGAGCAATGAATAGAAGAGGCAGCGTACAAGAGGATTTAAGAGGTTGCATTTTTAATGGTCAAATCAGCAACAGAAGCTACAAGGGAGAGGCGTAAAGCACAGTGGAGGCTACATTGAACAGATTAAGCTTGCGGCAGTGAAGAGTTAAACAAAGGGTTTTTGGTTAGGGATTAAGGATGGAGCTGCAAAATTTTTATTAGGAAAGACTCATGAGGAGCTAGACATCCCGGCACCGGTTCGGAGCTAATATCGACGTCGACATGTTGGGACCCGATTCCAAAACCAGACCCCAACCGAAAAAATGAAACAAATCAGAAACAAAAAGCAAAACAAAAGTTAAAAACCGTGCAGAAGCCAAACGAAAACAAATTCCTAATGAGCCATAGAAAATCGAGGGCTCAGAACTCATAAAGCGGAAACAAAATCAAAGCGGAAACGAAGGAACGAATTTATAAAATTCCGACATCCGAAATGAGTACCTTAGAAAAATTAGTGCGTTGGAAACCATAAGACATTCACTCGGTCTAAACTAATCCAAAACGGTATAAATTTTTTTAGAAATCCAATGCTTCAAAAATCGAGTAAATCTGAGGTCAAATGAAAAAGTTACAAGCAAAAGAGTGAGAGGAGGCTGAATTTGGAAAAAGAAAAATCAGAAACTTCTTTATTTGAGAAAATAAGAGTGGAGTCATTTTACCCTAAGTGAATTTTTATCTATAAGGATCCACCATAGTCTTTTTAGGAATAGGGCTTGGTTTGTGATTTTGATTGGAGTTATGCTTAAGCTTCCTTCATCTTTGGGAAAACAAATATCAACCCACTTCATTTTAGCTGACACTTTTGTGCCATTTAGATGATTTCGTAGAAAAATTTTTAGGATTCTTTCGATGGTTTTAATGATGCCTTGGGATAGAAATATATGAGAGCTTCAATAAATATGGAGAGAGTTTAACACTGATTTGATGAGTTACACCTTCCCAACATAAGAGAGAGATTCATTTACCCATGAACTAATCCTTATATGTATTTTCTCTAGAAGTGGAATGCATTCCGTACATATAAGTCTTTTAGTAGAGACTGGTAACCCAAGATTTAACAGAGGTGTGTGTTTGAATTGCATTCCAGTTGATTGAGAGATGAGAGGTCCCAAGGCAACATCTTCTTTGGATAGGAGAAAATGGCTCTTTGTTGGGTTGAAATGTAGACCAGAGAAGTTTTTAAATTCATTAAGAGCTACCATATAACTTTGTATGGAATCCATCATAGCCTTACAAAATAATAGTAGATCATCTGCAAAATATAGGTTAGTCAAATCAATATTCTTGCATTTTCAAGATATCTGAAATTGGGATTTTTGAACACTTCATGCTTGATAAGAGAGTTAAGAGTCTCCATATAAAGAATGAAAAGGTAGGAGGAAAAGGGGGTCCCTTTGCCTAAGACCTTTTGCTGCCTTGAAGAGAGTAGTAGGAGTGCCATTGATCAAAACAGATAAGGAAGAGGATGTGATGCACTTTTTGATCCACTTTATAAAAATAGCTGAAAATTTATGGGCCATCAGTAATGTCCATAATAAATCCTAGCTCACACTATCATAAGCTTTGTGAAAATCAATTTTGAATGTGCAATTTAGAGAGTAATTGGACTTGGAGTAGCCTTTTAGGAGCTCTTGGACAATAAGGATGTTATTCCCTATATATCTGCCTTACAGGAAGGCACCTTGGTTATCAATGATTAGTTGGATTAGGGTTTTCTTCAGTCTTGTGGAAAGTATTTTGGAAATGATCTTGTAGAGGAAGTTAGGACATGCAATAGGTCTGAAGTCCCCAAATTGTGCGGGGTTAGAGCATTAGGAATCAAACAGATAAAAGTTATGTTAATCTTTTTGAGAAGGATCCCCTTAGAGAAAAATTCCTTGATTGCCTGTCTCACTTCAGGATTTTTGAAAGAAATATCCATTAAAGCCATTAGGGCTAGGAGCTTTAGAGCCATCCATTCCAAAAACCTCAACTTTTTTTGTTGGTGTTATCTATTAGTTTTGTAAGAAGATCTTAATCTGTGGGTGAGATTTTGTTTGAGGGATAGGGATTTGAGGTCTTCAAGAGTAACATTAGAAGTGTTAGGAGTACTTAGAAGGTCTTTAAAGTAACTTACTGCCTCCTCTTAAATTTTCTATTGTGTCTAAAGAATTGCTTCATGTTTAGAAGTTATAGAGTGGATTTTGTTGCAATTTTTCCTTGTAAGAATTAAGTTGAAAAAGAAGTGAGTATAGTTATCACCATCCTTTAGCCGATGTACTCTAGCTTTTTGATACATAAGAGAACTATGGTTGTGTGTAACCTTTAAGTATTATGATAACACTTATTTTTGTCAAGTAGCACTAGATCAGTAGGGTGAGAAGCAATGCTAGCTTAAAGAGCTTGAAGTTCGAGTTTGTAAGAGCTTATAGTAAAAGATGTGGGTCTTTGCATAGAATTTAGGAATTTCAGTTTCTATTTGATGATTTTCAGTTTTTGAACACAACAAAACTGCTCCATTAAAATGATGTTCTGCACCTTTTGTACATGCCTCATAGAATCCCGAGACAATCACTAGGAAATTATTGAGTCAGAAAGGATGATGCTTGATAACCTTTTGGAATAAATTTTCCATTACAAGGGGGTGTGATCTGAGAAGAGGGGTTCTTTAAATGTAGTAAAGTTTTTGGGAAACTTTCAAAGCCAAATGTCATTTGCTAGGGTGCGGTCCAATTTTTTCCAAATGTGCAAAGCTAATTGTTGTTTGTTAGACTAGGTGAAAGTATGTCCAACATACTTAAGATCAGTCACCCCTAGATCCTCCACCATGTCTTTCAAATCAAAAATATAATTCTTTATATTACACTAACCTTGTGCCTTTAAGGTGTATAATACGGAGTTAAAGTCTCCACAGATGAGCTATAGGGTGGATATAATATTACTGAAAGATTTGAGGTTATTCCACAAGTCTCATCTTTGGAAACGAAAGTTGCTTGCATAGATGAATGAAACACTAAGTTGGAAGTGCTCCTGTATGAAATATAGATTCAGATGCATAGCTTATTCATTTGAGTCTAAGGGATCAACCTTGAGGTCATCCTCCCTATAGTAAACAATTATTCTGCCGAAAGCATGATGTTGGTGGTTAGTAAGCATGTTCCAATGGGAACTAAAAATGTCTAACTTGGCTAGATTTTCTAATCCATGGTTTCAAGGAAGTTGATGATGAGAGGTTTCTCCTCCAAAACAAAATCTCTTAAAGTTGAAAGTTTAATGGGACAATTTATTCCTCAAACATTCCATGCAATAATAGACATAGTGAAAAGGGATTTATTCCTCAAACATTCCATACAATAATAGACATAGTGAACAGGGAATTTGGCTTGTGAAGCCTTTCCCTTTTCCCCTCTTGGATCTCCTTCTCTCTACTGTGTGAAATTCAACATTTCGTACAGATTCTTTAGTGCAGTAGAAGCTTTACGAGTTGCAATGATATCTGATTGGATAGGATTAGTGTGATTCATAATTGATTCTCCTTCAACGTTATGCAGAACTCCTGAAGTAGTGGGTAAGGTGACATAGTTACCATTGACATCTATTTGAGTTGCAATTATTGTATTTGGTGTTTGTGATATTTACTACTTTGTATTGTATGATATACTATGCTCCTTAGATGTATGCATATGTATAGTTTGACAATCTTACAATAACTCATTGTTTTGCATCTCTATGTTAACAGGTGGTGTTGAAGCAATAGTAATTGATTCTTCTTTGATGTATGTTCATCCATGCACAATGGTCGTCCAATGTAGTTGGCTAGTGATCCAAGCCCTTGGTTTGTTCAATACTTATGTGGGATGTTATGGAAGATAAGCTAAATTGGAATACTTTGGATTTTAAGTTTAAAGTTCAAGTGTGGCTGCCAAGCTTGTAGGGAAGATTGGATGGTTATCGAAATGCTAGGGATCTTCCTCCATGATCTTTTGAATTTTAAAAAGTGGAAGTAAAGGTAAAGAGTGTAACATCCCGTACCCATATTAAGGGTTAGGACCCAGAATTTTAGTATTTGGGAGCTCAAAGAGAGATTAAGAAAATGCATTTTCTTGCTCATGCATCATGTTAGCCTATATGCACATAAATACTGAATATTTTCGCATAAAAAAAGTGGTACATGCATTCATTGACAACTTCTGGGTATAAATGGTATTAAATATGATTTTATTGAAAATGAGGAGTAGAAGGAGTAGAAAGAGTGATCTTGGTGTGATAAGGAAAGATTTAGAAACAAGATTGGTAGTGATCTGGAAAATGTTGACTGAGTATGCATCAGTCTTTTAGCCACAACGTTTTCTCTAGTTGTCCAAACGATATGATTCTTGATTTGGATTAAACTAGCGATATAAGGCTACATTTCATATAAAGACATCGAAACTCAATTCGGTCTCTAAGAATCTCAAAAGTTGTCATGAAGTTGAGAACTGGGTGCAGGACGTTGAGAGTTGAGTGTAAAATTCGTGTTTCGACTTTGGGACAAAATCTAGACTTACTTTAGATAGATTTTGACAAAGTTGCCTCATAAAGAGTTATAGATCTCTCTTTTATCTTTCCAACGGTATATTATATGAAAAATTTGGACATCGGAGTTAAAAGTTATGATTCTTATAAGTGGATACCTTTTGGACGCAAAAGTGAGACGGAAGAAGTGAGACGATGGAAAGTAAGACGAAGTTACTGTTCATCATCTCAGTTACTGTTCATTGCTATCGTCTCAGTTACTATTCATTGCTTCGTCTCAGTATGACGTCAGCATTCGTCTAATGACGTCATCATCGTCTTAGTTTGACTTTTTGCGTCTCAGTTTGTCCTTCTCATTTTGCTTCGTCTCAGTATGACGTCAGCAACGTCTCATTTTGGCCAGAACATCTTCTAGTCCAAATTCGATCCTCTAGATGATAGAATTGGTCTTTATGGTCTTCTTGATTGTAGCTCTTGAAGTCTTCTTTCCAACCATATAAAGAACACCTTAATCCGATATCTGTAGAGAAAGTTATAGTAATTTTCCCAACCTTGTATCGTTTGATGACGTCATCTTCGTCTCAAAATGATATCATATAGTCTGTTCTATTTTCGACCATTAAAACAAAAGAACTTGACTTCGACGTCTTCATGAGTATTGTAGCTCTTGAAGTCTTCTTTTGAACCATTTAAAGAACACCTCAATCAGAAATTTGTACAATAAGTTATGGCTGTTTCCCCAAAACAGGTTCAGTATGATTTAGATCATAAACATGGTTACTTCTTTTGACCATAACTCTTTCTCTAGACATCCAAATGACTTGATTCTTGAACCATTGGATTCGTAAGACTTTTCTCTACAACGCCACCAAAAATTGAAGCTATATGAAATGAAGTGAGAAAGATTAAGTGGAAAAGGTGGGACGGGTACAGTAAGTGTGCTCTTAAGTATTATGAACTGATGTTATTCTACTGGACATACTTTAGTATTTTGATGATATCGTGACCTGTAGAAATGCAAATGAGATGATTCTGATTTTTGGTAAACTAGAGACATGAAGCTACAAATGGTATGAAGAAATTGGAATCTACTTCAGTCTCTAAGATGTTTAAAATTTCAGATGGAAGTTGTGCATAGTATACTGTTATGGACAAGAGCAGTCCAAGAATGTTTGAAGTATATCTTTTGAATCACTAAACCAAATTGAATGATTTCGGTGGCATCAGAAACTTAAGTCAATGGGGGACATTTTCTAGAAGAAAGTGTTATGTCAAAATGTTCAAGGGTATTTTTGGCAAGACACTTGAGTTTAAAAGAACATAAGCCTATAAGGAAGGATAAAATGGACTTTTTGGACTCATTAAGGGCATAATTGGAAGAAGA
>JAOTBA010000005.1:18875953-18889372 GCA_025629845.1 Erythroxylum squamatum | reverse complement strand
GCATTGCATATGCATGACATAAATGATTAATGATATTGAATGTGAAATGACTGATCAAGAATATGTGATTCAATGTGATTGTTAATGAAATGATATGAACATGTGATATATGTGTTATATAACTGGGTGAACCATCGATGATGGTCACTCACTGAGTTAGCAAAACTCACCCAAAATTTGCAAATATTTTTCAGTACTCAGAAGAATACCTCGTTAGGCCAACGGGAGTATACTTACAAGATTCAAGTGAAGGATAGAGGTCGGGATCAGTTCGCGTCTGCATTTGTGTTTTTCCTATTTTATATTGAATTGTATATTCTATATCTTTTTGTATAAAATTATATTTTGAAATGACACAAGTGTGTTATAATTGCGAAAGGGCCCAAATGGCTATTGAAAATTGTGTTAAGTGAAAATGTTTATGAATGAATGTCGGCCCAATGTGAGTATCGATTTCCGCTTATTATGTTTTGTGATTCAAAAAAAAAATGTACCGATTTTCGAGTGATTGAGTGCTTTAGCACACTACCCTAGCGAGGCACAGACTCGGATATCACCATCGATGTCGGGTTTGGGTCATTGCAGGAGTGGGGTGCTACAAAGAGAATCAAGTTATCTTCAAATAGAAGAACTTCTATCATGCCTCTAGTTTTCCATAGCTTACTGGCCCATTGAGAGACTAACAGAAAGGGGTGGCCTTTTGCCAAAGAAAAAGGCAACCATGGTAGATTCCCAAGCCCAAGCTCTTTCCTTCAAAACTTTAAGGTTGGGGTAAACTACCAGTTTACCATCCATATCCTTCGGTGGTGAATAGGTCAAGGTCAGGGGGGTTTGTTCCCTAACTACTTGCTTCCAAGAAAGGGCTTTTGGGACATTGAGAGGAGGATTATTGGTGGAAAGAGGGTTAAGGATGGTGGAAAATCAAATGGGAAAGGGGCTGGTGTATTGGTCATTGTGAAAGTTGATTCATTACATAGGAAAGGTTTAGCTTTTGGTTGAGGTTTGTTAGAAACAAAAATGCTAAAAAAGAAATTTTGAAGGGTAGGATTGTGTTGTATACATGAAAAGTCAATTGTGGCCTTGGGATACTGTATGATGGTTAGAAGCTCGTTGGTTTACAGTGAAGGTTGTTCAGGAACTGGCAAACTGAGGGAGGAAGCTAGAATGCCAAGTAGAATGTAGAACGAAAGGGGCTATGGTACTAGTGAAGTAATGAAGTAATGAAGATGTTTAAGGGTAAGGGTGTTCAAAGGAAAGGGGAAGAAGGGACATGGCTACTACTCTTAGTGAGAAGTTGGAGGCTCTCTCTCATGGTTATTACTTTCTTGTCTTTTATATATGTTCACTTTTTATCCTATTTGAAAATTCATGAATGAATTGTCTACCCTAGTAAATGATTATAACAACCTCTATATGAAAATCGTGAAGCAATCATAATAATAATTTTAAAAAAGTAGGAAAGGTGAGAAAAAATTAATTTAAAATTGTATGAACAAATGTTCTTTATCCTACATCAACCTTTCAAGTGTTGCTTGAGAATTCATTATCTTCTTTCTTCAATAGGTGAAGAGGAACCCTCATACATCTTTTTCTTTGCTATGACTGAAAAAAAATCCTTATAATCTTTCTTATTTTGTTATGGAAAAAAAAGTAGCTCCTTACAAATTATGTTAAAGGTCAAAAGGAATCCTCACAATATGTATCCTAAATAGTTCTCTAATTGCTACACAAACAAAATTATATACAACTAAAAAACTCTCTTATTCACACAAATAAATTAAGGCATAAATGAGGCCCCAAACTATACCATAGGAGGAATGTGTCATGACCATGAAAGTATATGTAGTGGTTGTTAACGAATATGAAAGTGAGTGCTTAGTACGGGACATAATCGGTATTATTAGAATTGTTGGCAGTAATTCGGTAATTTGTGTTAATTGTATTATGCATGCATAAATATAAATTAATCATGGGCTAAAATGCTAAATGAATTAAGATTGCATGCAATTACATGGAATAAGAAAACGGTGTGGCCAAATTGTGATTAACGAAAATTGAAAAGCAGGAACCAATGGGAATTAGCCATTTGTCACTCTATACACCATAAGATTTACATATAAATATGAAGAGGGTGAGATGAGGCCCGCCCTAACACTCAAAATTCATAATTTTGAGCTCCTCTCTACATCAAAATTCATACTAAATTTGATCTCTAAAGGGGATTTGGAAAGAAACACAAGAAATTAGTGTATTTGAAGTCTATGGTAAGTTAATTTCATATATTGATATGAAAATTAACTCCTTCCTCACCTCCTCCTCATCTAGGGTTTTGTTATGTGTATGTTGTTAGAGATGAGTTTTGAATGAGTGTGTTATTTGTAGAGGCGGAGAAGACCAAAGACAAAGGCAAAGGGAAGCAAGTGGAGTGAAGAAAAAGGGCTTTGATAACTCCTTCAAGAGGTATATGATTTTTTATATGTTTGCTTGAATTTATGAGTGTAATGTGAGGGGAATTTGTACAAGAAGTATTACATAGGAAAATGGGATGTTTTTGGTTAAATTTGATGTGTTTTTGCTTTGCTCTTACAGGATAGGAAAGAAGTTAGTTGATTTGGGATATGTACTTAGTTGAATGGATAGATTCCACTAAACAGGCTTCTATAATTTAGCCATATCTTGATCTGTAGACCTTAAAATTGGATAATTCCGATTGGAGATTAAACTAAAGCCATAGGCCTAAAAATTTAATGAAGGAACTGAAATTTGATTCTACCTCTAGGATTTTTTTAATTTTGTCTTGAAGTTGAGTTATGACTGTTGTCCTTATTTTAGAATATATTGTAGTGTTTTGGGTATAAATCCAAGAATAATTAACCAAACTATATAAATTTATGTCATTAAAAACTTAAGACACAGAGGAACATTTTTCTAGAAGATCATTTTGCCTAAAAACCTCAGTTTCTGGGTCAAAATGGCCATACAAAACGGGTTTAGAAACCTATTTTGAGAAAAGTTGGAAATTGGACATGCACGACTGCGAGTGTGAGGGAGCAGCTATTTATAATACATTCTACCCAAAAAACACCATTTTGAGACAAAGTGCACAGATGTACATGAAAGGGGTATAGCCGTGTATCGCCCCATTTTAACCTGAACATGAATTTTCCTCACCCGAATGCTACTGAACTTCATCCAAACCTTTTTGGATGTGAATGAAACTTAGCCTTATAAGGATAATATGAGACTTATCATGCATGTAATTTGTATATACCTTAATGATTTCATGTATTTATTATTGGAAAGGAATATGATCATAAAGCATATTAAATAAGATTGGGTTTGATAAACGTTTTCAATTATAATGCAAGCATAAGGGAATGAGTTTGTATGTTATGAATTTGTCACTCTATAATGTAATTATAATGCTTTGATGATTAGTTTTAACCTGCTAACTCTTAGTTGTGGGTAAATAGGTATACTTAGAAAGGTCTGCAGCTGCTTCTATTATGAGACACTAGAGTGCCTTCTGTTTTAGAGACTTATGTCTCTTCTGTTTTAGAAACTTACGTCTCTTCTATTTTTGAAGCTATTACCTCTTTTGTAGATACCAATCATAAGTATCTTCTATTCTCTTCCCATTACCTATGTCTGAAGAAATTAGCAAACAATGTTGTATATCTTCTAATATTTGTTATGTTCTGATGCAAGGTTATATTATGAATAATCTTTGAATTTCATATTCAAATATTGTTATGTGTATTAACATATTTTATGACTTTTATTTTATAATGCATTTTCCATCACTTATGTAATATCTTGTTAATCACTTAGGATGTCGGGTATGTGACTTACGAGATTGGGGTGCTACAACTTAAATATCATGAATCATGTGCATGAGGATGTTAGGTGACTGCTGTGAGTAGTCACCATCTTGCATCATTATTCTCCACTAAGCTATATAATTAGCACGGTAGTTTTTCCTTTGTGTAGGTCATGATAAACAGGGTTAAAGTTGGGACAACCGCAATAGCCAAAGAAGGATGTGTAACATTTTGGAAGATTTTTGTAACTAAACATTATGCTGTAATCATAAATATTAAGAAGGAATTTTATAGTAAATGCTTGTAAGACTTATGAAGATCTCAATATGTAAATGGCCTGTAATAATCATAACTTATGATGAGATTTTCAACGTATGGATATAATATGTGTAATTTGTATATAAACCACTTTGAAATATGTGAGCAACTCTGTTAACATGGGTAATTATATAAATTGTGACGTATGTTTGTTTTATCTTTAGGAATTGTTGGAATATCTAGGTTTGTTATATGTGCATCCGTATATCATCTTAGGGGGTATTAATGTGTCACAACATATGTTATATGATATACATATTCACTTAAATGTTCTCTCTAGTCTCTTAATGCTCTTAGCAACTCTCTAATATGCTAAAGGTTCTTTCCACAACTCAATTTTGCTATATTTATACTAAAAACTAACTCAAATACTTATTAGACACATAATCTAGTTATTACAATAACTAGGTTCTAGATAAGATTAACTAGTTGATTATTTACCTTTGGCTAATTAAATATCCTTCAATTAGGGTATCAGTTAGTTGGCCAAAAGGTCCTCTCTCGATAACTTTTCAAAACCATCATTAATTAGTCAATCCCTCTGGTTCGCTAATGAATAATGCTTTAATTGTCTATTCACATATTAAGTCATCCAAAATTGAAATTGCAACCCTCTAAGTTTTTTAAAAGGTTAAAAACTCTTTTTCTTTGATAAATTTTCTTTAAAACCATTCAAAAAGTTTTCCAAATTTTAGTTAAAGATCAAGAGTTTTTTTTTTCAAAAACCTTTCTAAATTTCCTTTTGATTATGACAAAGTATATATAATATTTGATCTCTTATAAAAAAAGATAAAAATAATTGTCACACGTAAAGAAACTTCATTCCTTCTTATTATTAGTTTTTCATTTGAACTTCCTGAAAACTCTCTTGAATTATATCTAATGCTTCACTTTACTTATTTTTATCCTTTAGTTACTTTCCCCTTCTATTGAAGTTGATATTTGACCTTTTACTTGAATATTTGACAAATTAATTTACTAATATTATCAAATATTAAAAATAAGTATTAACATGTTTTATCATCATCAAACCATGTGTCAAAATTTCACTTAATTCAATAGACTTAATTTACCTTCACGTTATACTTACAAATATATTATTAATTATTAATAAAATGCATTAATATTAAATATTTATTTATATATTTATATAAAAGTAATAAAATTTAAATATGATAAATCAATAAAATATTTTTTGATAAAAATAAATAAGAAATCAATTATCTTTTTATTAGTATAATAAATAAAAACTTCTCGAAAGACTTAATCTATTGTCACAGTAAACTAATAAATATATCATCAACAATTAATTGAAAATAATATTAGTTAATAATATGAACTAGTATCGCATACTATATATTAATTTTTAATATAAAGAATGATATGTAGAGATAATAAATTAATTTATTTGATAAATACCAATCTTATCATATATTATTTTTTAGTCAACATTAAACAGGCCAGCCCCAAGGCTCGGCCATGCCTAAGGCATTAATATGATGTCATTTGGTTGTTAGCGTTCACGTCTCGGGCTGGGCCGGGCTTAAACTGTCTTCCCAAACCTAAGCCAACCCAAGCTACTCGTCCATTTTATATAACGTTATTATTTATCAAGAAGTGGTTGATACCCTAAGTAATGGTTACAACCAATTACTCCTCTTTGCCCTACTCGCGAATGGATTCAATTCAATGATCTCTTCGTTAACAATCAAGGAATTGAAGTTTAATTATTTAGCTTAATTGGGATGGCGAGCGAGAAAGTGACCAGACGAGTCAAGTACAAGACTTCTGTCAAGGATCCTGGCACTCCCGGTCGCCTCCTTTTGGTATTCATTTCTTTCTTTTCTTTTTTAAAAACCTTGTTTCTTTTATTCGAATCGACCACGATCATTGCAATGTTTTTACGAAAGATCACGATCATTGCAATGTTTGATTTCGAGGGTTTAATTTTTCAACTTGGACTTGAGGCAATCCGATTTCATGTTCATGATCATTAGTATTTGGGTACTGTTGTTTCCAATACCATTTCTCTAAAAATTTTAACGAGTTACTACTAGCGTTCGTGTTTATATTCATATGTATTGGTATTATGATTTCACGGAATAACTTGTGAGTTCATGTAATTGAGTGGAATTTTGTCACTTTTATAACAGAGTATGGAAAAGTTAATATTCAGGTCTAATTCTCAAAACTCAGCTTCAAAGCTCGACATGGAGTTCAGATTCATTAAAAGTACTCATTTTGCTCCCTTTCTCTTGTTTCTCTTTTTTAACAGTTCTTGGATTGCTCACATTGTATGCATTTGCAGATCACAAATACACAAAGGAGGGATCCAATAAAGCGCCAATGCTCAATCTCACCTCCAGCCAGGTTTCCATGCTCAGCATTATTGAAGAGTACTTTGTGACTTCGCTTGCACATTGTTCAAATTGGATTTTTTTTAATGTTATTTCAGGGCGTGAGTTACATCTTTGAATTTGAAAGTTATGGTGACCTCCAAGTATGCAAGGAATTTGTTGGTAGGCACAAGTACCTTTGACCCTTAGAGCTAATTTTAAAGTTTCTATATCTTCTGACAACTTGCATTATTTTTTCATTTTGTTACTTTGGTTTATGCGTTTAGATTCATGTTCTCCATTCTCGTACTTGCTTTTGATGCAAGAACATGAGTTGTTATTGAGCCGTCAGCAATTGTAGTAACAGTTAACAAATACGGTTGTAAATTTTGTTGAGACTATTCTGACACATAATGTAATGAAAAAAGTTGAAGATTAATGGCATCATAGATTGATCCAAAAGAAGCTCAGATCATGACCTGGCTACTACATTATTATGAACACTTGGAAAATAATTAAAGATATAAATGATTGTTACTTCTAGATGTTAAATTTCTTGGGCCTTGTAAATAGGAAAAGCACTTTCAAAGTCAGGGGACACTCCAAAGCTTAAGGATACTTTAGAAGCTCCATCTGAACAGCCTAGTACCCAAGATTTGCTAGTCAGGATGACTCTACTGCAGGAAAATAGGTAATTGTCCTTATAATAGTTGAAGAGTTGTATCTCTGATATTTGGTGGCCAATGCTTGTGCTCTTTTGTTCTAGTCAACCTGGTAATTTTTAAACTTTCCTGGGCTTCTGTATTAGCTTTAATCTTACTTTAGCATATGCAATGTTAAGATGCACTTCGTCTATCTTTCTTGGTTGTGTATGCTCAAAATAAACAAAACTAGAAAAGATAGGCAATTGTTAATGCATGATGGTCAAACACCTGGTAGAATTTATATCCTTTTTCTTTGGCTTATACTGAATTAGTGTAATTGACCATTATCAACCTGCAAGCTTCTATGTTGTGGGAGATTTCTGTGGTTTTTCTTTTATTTACCGTTCCCATAATATATGCATGGAACCTCAGTATGTCTCCATTTTTTTCTCTACACCCCTTAGTGTTGATTGACTACTTTGGAACCTTAATATACCTTCGTACATCTACCTTTCAACATGAGCCATTGTAATAGGATTGTTTGCTATTATATTTATATTTGCTCAAGGATGGTTTTCCTCGGATGATCCACATGCCATCAGTGAAAATGATCCTTCACAGTGAGTTGCAGAAGCTTCATAAGGAGTTCGTGAGCAATGGTGTGCTGACAGAAGATGAGTTTTGGGCTTCTAGAAAGGTTGGCTTCTTTGAAATAAGCACATTATTAGTTTGATCTGCTTTTTTTGTTTGGCTATGCAACTTTCCGTAAATTGATGCCTCATATTTTTTATTTGATGAAGACCAGCTTCCTTGATTCATTTCTAGAGAGCAAGTATAGAATTATTGAGCAACGTTAAACTGAGCACTTGTCTATCTGCTTGATGTTATTTTCAGAAATTGCTCGATGGGGTTTCTAGCAGAAAGTCAAAGCAACGGGTGGGTCTTAAAAGTGTTATGCTTTCAGAACAGGCAACATTTGATAGTCGGGTATATTTCCTTCTATCTCTGTCTCAGTGTGCGTACTTGTGAAACTCTTGGTGTGCATCTGCAAGAAATGAAATCCTTAAATTTTCACACAAAGTTTACAGTTTTTATTCTCTTGTACTTTCAGACAAAACGGGTTACATACAGTTTGACTCCAGAAGTTGTTCGTGAGGTATGATGTCACGCTATTGTCCTCAACCCTGATTACCTTGCTGTATCCGGATCTGTCGGTGCAGGAATTTCAAACCTTGAAATTTCTTTCTTTAATTGGCTAGCATTATCTTATCTTATCAAGTGATGGTTATTAATTTGGTTTGCAATGGTGTGTTTGGTTTATATTTCTAATCTTTTTGCAGTTAAAAAGGCTTGTTCTATAAGTTAATTTTAAAAACACTTGTACTACCCTGTGTTTCCTAATTTTAGTGATCAAAAGTCTCTCCTTGCGCCTTTGCATCATTTCTTTGTTAAGTATTGTTCTTTTCTGTAGTTCCAGTTATTGCTTTGTTGCTCTCTTCTCTTAATTTATGCTTTTAAATTGTGAATCACTTGGTATCAAACCGATGTAATACTTTTTGTAAAGCATACTATTTCATGTAGCAAATAGTTGTTTCGTTTGGCTTATATTAGGGGCTCCATTTTATAATTGCTATTAGCGCAGTTACTGTCTTGCATGTTATTCCTGCTTTATTTTTTGTATTAATTCTTAATTTGTCTTTCAGATTTTTGCAGAGAAACCGGCTATCCACAAAGCATATCTGAAATTAGTTCCCAATAAGGTTAGTAAAATCTTGAAACTACTTTTGACTGCTCAAGGTGACTTTCTAACTTTATGACAATGCATATCTGATTTTCATGGATGTCAAGTTATTTCGCATCTTGTGAGTAGGAAAGTTTCTATTTCCTCTTATTACCTTTCATAAAATCTTTTGATATTTGATCTTTATTTCTGAGATTTAGATGGCAGACAAGGATTTCTGGACCAAATTATGTAGAGCCCTGTACCTCCAACGAGAAAAGAACATTAACGTCTTGGCAGCAGAGGCTGCTGAAGATGAGGAGCTTGCTCTTTTTCTGAAACCTGATGAGATTTTAGCCAGTGAAACTCGACAGAAGGTGCTCTCTATGATATAATTTAGTTGGAATACTGTAGCATTCTTACTTGGCATTTGGTCTTATTAATCTGAGTTTGAGGTATTTTAAGTTCCTTTATATAACATCTGCTGTCTCAGATCAGATGTGTCGATCCAACTCTAAACATGGAAGCTGATCAAGGTGATGATTATACTCATCTTCCAGTAAGTTGCACGTCGTCATTTAAACTCAAAATTCTTTTCAGTTTGAAGTTTTCATTTTGTTTTTCTTATAGTAAATTGGACTTTTTCTATCTAGAGCTAATTGATTGTTTCTTTGTCTTGGTATAGATATTTATATTTTATTTACTGAGGACTGAAGCTTTTCAATTAGTCATTTGATGAGTTTTCTTCCTTTTGGTTACCTTTGGGTTTTAATCTTTGAGATTTACATGATTGTTTATTACTAGCATATAAAATGACATCATTATGATGACTGTTTTATGTTGCATTGTTTTCTTTTTTTCTGGGTTATCATAGACTGTAAGTGTTTGAATAATTTTATGTTTACCTTATATCTTTATGTCTTTCCCTTGTAATGTGGTGAAGTCCAACAGATATTTCTTTGGGCTAAATATTTTGCTCTGTTGATAAATCTGCATGCACATTTCCTAATTTGGTTGCATTTTCTGAGAAATGTAGGATCATGGGATTGTTCGTGATGGTGGAAAGGAAGTTTCTGAATCACAGAGTGAGCCATACAGAAGGACATTGTTCCAGGATCTCAATCGACATTCTGCTGTTGTCCTTGAAGGAACAACTGTAGGTTAGATTTTTCATATTTTTAATCAATTTATGTTTGCAAGGAAATTATTTCTTACTGTAGGTTGACTCTATTATTCTGTGCTCCTCACTCTTGATAGTGTGGTTTATAATCTTATCTTATAGATGAGGAGCATTTGAAAGACACACATAGTGTGGCAGAAGCGCTTGCTCGGTCAAGACAGGGTCACTACTCTTTGTGATTCGTTCCTTTTCTTTCTTCTTCTTTTTGTGCATAAAATTCCCTTGTATTTACTGATATCAGAACAAACTACAGCTGACAAAGAAGCTGATGCAAACAAGGAGAGATTTAACCGGCCCCAATTGATGGAACTTGAAGATCTTCAACCTCCAAAAGACCATCCTTTGGCTGCACTTTGCATCAAGGTCTGATTTTCTCAGCATTGTTTGCTTCTATTATTGTCTCATTCTTACTTATAATGTATTTCTGAGATCAGGATCCTAGGGACTACTTTGACTCTCAACAATCTAGTGCATATAAAACTTCAAGGGATGCATCTATAGGAATGGAACCAATGAAATGCAACTTGAGCACTCAGGAAGCATATGGTTCCTTAAGAGACTCCATTGCTGAGATTAAAGCCTCAGGATTGATGGATCCCATTGTTGCACCTGAAGTTGCAGTCAAGGTAATTAATAACAACTCTCATGCCTGTTAGGCATTGGATGACCTATCTGGAGTATCTTTCTATGAGCCAAAAGCCCACAAGTTGGGTGTCAACTCTGTGAATAATTGGCTGCCAAGAAATATTTTTTATTATTTAACA
The DNA here is from genome assembly GCA_025629845.1 of Erythroxylum squamatum. NCBI lineage: Eukaryota > Viridiplantae > Streptophyta > Magnoliopsida > Malpighiales > Erythroxylaceae > Erythroxylum > Erythroxylum squamatum. Next base: position 18,878,589 of record JAOTBA010000005.1, on the reverse strand, counting down.
GTATCTTTAGTTTTGAATAATGTGAATATTGCTGGTAACTCTTAGACAAGCATACAACTTCTGGTACAGGTTTTTTCAGTCTTGACCCATAACATTTCAAGCTCGAGGTACCATCTTGGGAAGAATCCTGGGGAAAGTATTCTGGACAGGTTGCCCGCCTCAATTAAAGAGGAGCTGCTACATGTGAGTGGCCCTTGTCTTCTGTGACTAATAAGCATCTGATAAGTTATCTTCTTTTGTGTAAAATGAGCATCATTGAAACATTTGTGCTATTTGATGAAGCATGACATGTACAGCAGCTCGTAACTTTCAGTGCTTTATAAATTTGCTTGTTCCTTTATCTAGTATTTTTTTCTTCTTCCTAGACTTTGGGTTAGTTTCCAGTGGTCTCATGTTTATGAGAAACCTTGCGTTTCAGCATTGGGTATCTATACAAGAATTATTGAGGCATTACTGGTCATCATATCCAATCACAACTAGCTACCTTTACAGTAAGGTAAATGTCATTACCCTTTCCTTGTTATGAAAAAAAGAAGAAAGTTCTTTCATTCAGAATGATTCTGACGATGAAATGATTACATGATATGGATGATTCAAGCTTGATATGGATGATTCAAGCAGTGTAAGATGCATAACTTAAAAAGAACACTATTCGGGCTTGTTGTTGGGATCCTTTTTTGTGTTGTAACTGAGTGTTTAAGCTGCATAATATTTCCAGTAACAATTTTGAATCAACTTACAATGAGATGATCAGATGGCCAAAGAAGACAGTTATGGACAAAGTAAGGATGAGTAGTGTTAGGGGTCTAAAAATGATCTGCAATTGCCATGCTTGACCTTTCTTAACTGACATCTGATTCCACTGATTTATCCTTCCAGTTTTCTGTTTTCATCTATGTGAGTGTTTACAGGTAACCAGACTGAAGGATGCAATGTCTAAAATCGATGCACAGCTGCAGGTAGTTTTCAATACTGTGCTTTCCGTTTCCTATTCCTTTCACAATTCAGATAGTCTCTCTTATCATCATGTTTGATATGCAGAGTTGTCTCATTTAGTGGTATGTTCTTAAGTATTAGATTTATTGAGGTGGTTTTGAGTGTTTAATTTCCTTTCAATAAATATTGGCTCCAATGCGCTTATTTTGTGTGTGCATTGCAAAGGTAAGTTGTCTTGTTTTCAAGTACGGTCCTTCTCCTAGGCTCCTTTTCTGGCATCATGAGTCCCGCAGCTGGCCTTTGAAAATGGTCTTTATTCTTTCAATTTATTAAATTTCAGGAGTTGAAGGAATCGTTGCAGTCAGATCTTCGTCATCAGGTTACACTCCTTATACGGCCAATGCAACAGGTACACACTTCTTTTCCAGATAGTAGAGGACAAATTTGGTTTTGTTAGTTGAATTTTTGGTGCTGCGGAAACTTATGGACGGAGGAAACTGGTACAGGCTCTAGAAGCTGCTATGCAACACTATGATGCAGACTTGCAAAAGAGATCAACCAAGAGTGGGGAGAGACCAAATGGATATGTCTGAAAGGATGCCGTCTGTTTCACAATGACTTTGTTGGCTGCCTTGTACCAACTAATTCAAACCTTTCAAGGGATCAATTTTGTTGTGAGATCGTAGTGGATTTGACCAGACGGATATATGTCTCTTCTTTTTGTTTTCAAAGTTATCCAACTTTATGACTATTGGTGCTGCTTTGGTATACAAACATGAGTGTCCCTCCCTGAAATACGAATTCAAGGTAACTCTGTAAAACTTTGTATTTTATTAGGATTTACAGAGCATGGGATTTTCATCGTACTTTGTATTATTCGGGTGTTGTTTTCTTGACGAATAATATTGTGACGGAAATCCATTCCTCCCACTTCTGTTCCGACCGGCTACAGTATTGAAACTACAGATCATTGAGATAAATTGGACATTAGATAGATTTATTTTCAGATTCAATCTCACGAACACTGCTAATAGAACACAGTAGCTAAGAACTGGAATACATGGAACTAAAAAGGAGAGACGAAGGGGTTGATAGTTGTCATTGTGATAGTAGTAATAAGAATGTACATGAAACAGCAATCCGATCAATATGACTAAGGCATGTGCACAGCAGCACATCTTGATTATTTTGGTTATATGGAAGGGTTAGAGTGGGTGAAATTCTTAAAACATGGGAGGAATAGGAGGAAGGTGATTTTGAAGCGTGATGGAGTTGAATGTGGGAGTAAGAGCTTTGGATTGTTCGGAGATTGTGAAGCGTGTTGGAGTTGATTGTGGGAGCAAGAGCTTTGGATTCTTCATTGTTGTTGAAAACCAAGTGATTACTCTTCTCCAATCGTCATTATTATTATTTGAATTTGAATGGGTTTGAAGTTTGAACTTAAGGTTAGGTTCCAGCAGGTGCCCGACTGCGTAATTATTAGCAATGAAATCATTCCTCCCCAATAATAATTATACTCTCCAATGCCGTGACATTGACCTGCCTGTAGACCTGGCAAACGGCCGGGTGGTCTGGGTATGGGTACGGATTTTACGGGTATTGGTCACACGGGTACGGGTTCGTGGGTAAATTTATAGAAACGGGTAATGATTTTGAAAATCCATACCCTGCCTAGCGGGTATGGGTAGACCCGCGGGTTA
>JAOTBA010000005.1:18850315-18864921 GCA_025629845.1 Erythroxylum squamatum | reverse complement strand
AAAGACGTTCCAAATTATCGATGAAACCTCTCTTAACTAAAAATCATTATCACCATTAGTTTCAATTGCCCATTCCCGCTGTTATGTGTTTGATCCTAAAATTAGCCCTTCTATGTTCAATAAACAACTACAAAGAGAAGCGAACTCCCATTTTTAAAATCACCCAAAACCAAGCCAAATAGTTGTTAGCAAAAACCCTAACCATATCGAGCATGTGCCTCTCAGCCACCTCTCTGATGGGAAGATTGAATCAGTCGCCACTGTCCTCCTCTACACTGAAACAAAGGGGTTCTTCTGTAACACGCTATCGCATCGCAAAACCTTTCTCTGCGTTTTTCAATCTTCTGCCTCACTGAAAGATCTGGTTTATAATAAATATAACAAAAATGAACTAAAAAAATCCCAGAACACTAATAGAAGAAAAAGTTTTCTAAATTTTATAAGGAAACACCTTTGGACTTGTCAACAAAGAAGAGGGAATCGTTAGAGACGTGGGAAAGAGAGCTGCCGGAGAGAGCGTCCCTTGTGGATTTTTCGAGAAAATTGCCTGCCTTCTGTGCTTATATTGGCTCTCCATGCTTTCTTTCCCTTTCTTGAGCTTTTTACTTTCTTCCCCGTCTCTCTCTCTTCCTGTTTCTCTACTTTCCCTGGCCGCCGAAAGTCAAAATCTCCTTTCTCAGCTGTATGCTGCTGCTGCTTAATCGCTGAACCGCCCTCTCTCTTATGGTGTTACTCTTATATTTGTTTAGGTCATTAACTAAACAAAATGCTGCGACATTTTAATAAAGAAACGTCGCAAAAAATATTACCGATTTAAGACGTTTTCATAAAACGTCGCAAAAAAGTCAAACTTTTTGCGACATTTTTTAAACGTCACAAAAAGTTTTTATAATTCGCGACGTTTTATTAATAAAACGTCGCGAATGGTATTAATTTCTTGTAGTGAACTATGAAAACTCAAATACAGTGACTCTCAAATATCCTCCAAATGTCTCCTTCGTTAAAACTAATAAGATTACTTATAGTTAAGGTTACAAAAATAAACTTATAAAATGCTTAAACTTGATAATTTAAAATAAATTGACAATAATGTTTGAAATTGTGTACAAAAACTAATGTTGGACTGACATCAACATTGTTGTCGATTTATTCTGGATCTTCTATATAATGTAAAAAATCATGTCACCAATTCCTAGTGCCAATTTATGATTGGCATTAGTTTTGTTCTATAATTTCCATTGTAAAAGCGAGATAAGTACAACACTAATCCATGTACCACTCTAACATCGGTCTTGATCTACTTCTCAACTTCTTCCGTCTAGTGCATAACTAACATCGGTCTTCTTCACCAACTTCTCATCTTCTTTGACATCTTCAAAATTGCATTAACCTATAATGTCTTTTGTAAAGTTATTACCCTATATTTCAATTGACTCTAATATCTCCTCAATTGAACAAATATAGAGATATTTGCACTCAAATCCATGTTTTCTGCTTAAACTCATCACCTACAAGATAATGAATTAAACCTAGGAAAAAGAATATATATAACATGTTATAAATATATCAAATCATAATTAATTTAACTCCTAATAAGATGAAAAAAACCTATTAATAATCCCTAAGATTGGATTTATGATGGCTAGTCATCAATGTAAAAATTAAGAGTAATAACTTATCATCTATAATAATTATAATATCCATCACAAACTACATCCCTAACTCTAACTATCGATTTAATTCCTAAACATAATGAAAACAAAACTAAATTAATTAATTTTAACATAAAATAAAAACAAAAGTAGTTATCATAATTCTCCTCTGATCTTGCTCTAAATCCCTCCTTGATGTTAAGAAATCCCAAAACTATATTAAACTATAAGGTGTTTGTAGCACCCCAGATCACCCGCTTACAGATATTGTCCGCTTTGGGCCTTGGCCCAGCCAAGCCCTCATGGTTTTGCTTTTCCCGAGGCCTTCCCAGGAGGTCACCCATCTTCGAACTACTCTCACCTAAGCACATTAAACCTCAGAGTTTTGATGGGATCCGGTCTATTAGGTTATGAAAAATGCGTCTGTAAGGGAGAGGTATCCGTACCTTTATAAGGTGTACTTCGTTTCCCTCTTCAGCAAATGTGGGATCTCACACTCTCCACCCCCTTAGGGCCCAGCCGTCTTTGGAGTCCAGCCTAGCTGGCACAATATTTCGAGTACTGACTCTGATACTACCTGTAATAGCCTAGATCACCGATATCAACTAATCATTAATACTCGTCGGTCACTAGTAAATTTAATCAGGACTCCATCCTCAGGTTCAAACTCCACCTCTTTCTTAAAATAGTCAAACTTGGTGCAATATCTCTCTTCTAACCTTATGGTAGACCCTCACTCTTACTTCTATTGCCTTTTCATCCATTTTCTCTAGAACATTCAAGAAGGTCGAACTAATCCATGTGTCACCATTTCATTAGTCTATGTGTCACTTACTTTAGGCTCCTCATGTCATTCATTTTAAGGCTCCGCATGTCACTACTTGTAAGGCTACGCATGTTACCAATTTTCAGACTACACATGTCACCAATTGTAAGGCTACATATTTCACCATTTGTAAAGCTACACGCGTCACAATTTTAAAGTGCCATTTGTCGCAAACTTAAAAGGGCCACTTGTGACAATTATACTCAGGCCACTTGTCATCCATTTAACGGAACCATTTGTCACTTATTCCCAATTCACTAATTAAAATCCATCAAAACAAAATTCAGGACAAAATCAACACAATTATATCATGATCAGTAAAAACCTTTCCTACCTCAGAATATGTCAAATGAGTGTATACACTATCTTGCAATATTTTCTAAAATAACTCATCTGACTCAATCTAACATTTTAATCTCTTAACAATTTTAGGAGGTAGGATATTAAAACTCTCCCCCCTTTAAAAACTTTCATCCTTGAAATTCTTACTTGACTGATCAAATAGATGGGGGAATGCTATTTCTATGAAATCTAAGAGAAAGGCAATTTTTAATAAAATAGATCGAACTAAGCCTAGCTTATCAGATACCCTAACATTCCAAGGAATGTCGACAAGTACTCTAATCGAGGTCAAAATCATCTGACCGTTAAGGACGTCAGCTTAACGATCCGAGACTCAACTTCTCGACCAAAGACTTTCGACACCCAAACTCGACTCCTAAGGCTCATGAACTTTTTGAAAACAAAAATAATACTTTTGAAAATGCAAAACCTGGCTCTTATACAAATTTAATTGTCACGACCCGGTACCACATCGGGCCCATGACAACCGCCGCATAATAGAGCTAAAGACACTAACGGTATCCTTAATCTAACTATGCAAGGCTAACTGAATATCAATTCTTTTCTTTTTTTTCTTTTTTTGAAAAAAAATGGGAAGCACAACGGCTGTATTTTTAAAATCCCAAAACTTGCAAACGATTTCAATCACACTTCTATATTCACATCCAACCCCAACTCCAGGACTCTCTAGTCCACTCAAGGCAATCTCAACTCCAGACAATCTCAACAACAGTATCAACGTTCATACATAAAATCTTTTACAAAACACAAGGAAATCAAAACTTAGCTTACAGAATCATAAAGCGTATCTACATAAACACAGTTCATGAGTCACTAGACAATAAAAATACAAAATAAGAAACTACCCACGTGTGGTAATACCCCAAAAATGTCAAAATACCATACGATCCACTCAGGGCTTCAAACTCACTAAATTAACCTGCATAGTTGGAAAGCGGAGGGGGGTGAGTACACTAGGTACTCAGTGAGCAGGAAAAACATATATCACAGATTTAATTGGTTCATACCAAGACAGTGTAGATAACTTACGAAGTGAATATATCACGTATAGAAAACACATAGGCCCAGCCTATGACTTAATGTATACTGGTCAGAAACCATATAGGCCTAGCCTATTAACTCACTCATCCAGTGAACATAGGTTCCAGTTCCAGTACACAAAAGCATAAAAAACATCATATGTATCAGTCAAATCTCGATAGGAAACCAATATCAGGATAAGCCAAAACAATCATCTGTGACACCATTAGTCAGCCAAACTAACGTACACACCCACCGATACTCGGTGTTGGCTCGACTTTTGTCCTTGGTGAGTCCGGACTACAGTCGAAAAGAGTGTCATGACCCTAGGTGATGACCTCGTTGATGTACAGATCCTAGGTGTGGAATCACCCGCAAGTCCCATAGAAAGGTGTCGATACGGCGAATCAACTTTTATGTACCAGCGTCAAGGGTACGGGGGTCGCTTAATCATAATCAGTTATGCCCAGCACACGATTGGCCAATCGTCTCCTCACCAATCACCAAAAATCATATACAAAAATTAAGTACAAAAATCAAATAAGGCACTGTGCCTTTATTTATCGATCTAACCGATAAAATGAAACCTTATCGTGGCTTAAAGCCAAAAGAGAATAAAAACATGTAGCATACATGACTCGATTATGCATATGTAAATTCCAAAACATTGTCTCATGAAATAAAAGCCATATTTTGTACTCCAAATGCAAAGTTGTTAAAAAATGTAGTTTCATAAAATAAAACGTTGTCCTTTACATTTCAAGTTCAGATTGGTTGAAAACAATATCATTTCTTAAAATACATAATAAAAACATCAGTTGCACTCCAAGTGCAAAGAGTTATTAAAAACATTATCATTTATTAAATACCTAAGCATGCTAGGATCCATTTGAAATTCAAGTTTACCATACGATGCCAAGGTTCAAAATTCATATACAAGTCATCATGCTTGTCTTAGGATGTTCTAATCCTATTTAAGAAATATGGTTTCCCCAACTCACCTCAAAAGAAGGTATACACTCTCTTAGCTTCAACAATCTTCGGTACGAGCTCCTTTATTCATCGCTCCCGAGCCTTTATACATAAAAAGGACATACAATGTATTTACTACTTAAACTTGAATTTCATATTTATACACCATCACATAAGTGTATAAAACACAATATCACTCTCTTTAATCTATAAGATTCGACCATTAAGCTTCTCACATGATTACTTCCTTACTATTCACGTTAGCTTTTCTTTTGGATTTTTCTAAGACATTTAACGCCTTTAATCCCTTACTTACTCATTTTCAAAACATAATTAAGCACATCTTTATCCAAACACATTAGGCCATTACTTGTCAATCTAAGCAACAATTCAAGTTCACTCTAAGTAAACATGAAAGTGTTTTCTAATGCATACATTATAAAGCCTTAAATCCTAAGCCAAATTCACTTAGGCTTTTTATCAAACACCTAATGTGCATGATTTTCAAGTCACATTTCCAAGACTTTATCATAACAATTCTTGCTCCTATCATGTCATATAGTAACATTTCTAAACAATGACACATTCCACCACTCCATGCCAACCAATTTCCTTCATTTAAGCTTCATTTTATTGATTGTACAACTCATTACATTAATCCACCTCTTCTCCATCATTTTGACCTAAACTTAACCAACATCCATCTTCTTCATTCTTCATCATCAATTCACATTATACATGTATAATTAACACCATAGAATTCATTTAGACCATCAATTCCAAAAGATATTCAAAAATTTACAAAGTTTCACCTAAAGGGGACAATTTCGGTTTTGACTTAAAGAACCCTCTCTATGACACATTTCATTCATCTAAACCATGTTTCATGCATTTTCAAGCATGGAGAACAACATATCTTAACACCAAACTCAAAATCCTAATGTAGAGAGAGATGAGACAAAATTTACCTAAACCTTCCTTTGGTGATATCTTCCAATCCTTTGAGAATTTCTCAAATCTAATGATAGATTTGAGTTCCTTGACCCAAAATTAGCTTAGAACACCTTGATTGAGGTTGAAGAATCAAAACAAAGGGTGAAATTTGATGATGGCCCAAACTTCCTCTTTTTCCTCTCTTCTCCTTCTTTCTCCTCTCATTTCTTTTAATTCAAACTAAGTGTTTTAAGTCTTAAATGGGGGGTGCACGTCCATACATAAGAAGAGTCTAGAATTTTGACTCTTCTTTGACCAAAATATGGTGAATTAACCATTTTGCCCTTATATTGAATGAAATTACCATTTTACCCTCCAAACTTTCCTAAATTTGAAATTAAGCCCAAAGTTTAGAAATCTCCAAAACTTTTATTTTTGTTTTGGTCCTTGGACTTCTGAAAATTATAATTAAGCCCCTTAACTTCATAAAATTACATATTGGTCCTCCCAGAATTGTAAAATTACAATTAAGTCCTTTAACTTTTAACAATTTGCAAATAAGCCCTTATGTACAACTTTTCCAATTAAGCTTTCTAAGTGTCCAATAAGTCTATAAATCATGTAAAATCACCTATAAAGTATTAGAACACATTTAATTCAACCACCTTGGTCATATCCATCAAATGGATTCGGTTCTACACCTTAAAAGCTTATATGTTGGAAATCTCCAAGATTTCGCATACTGATGAACTCTAAGTTCATGTAAGGGCATATAACATTATATATCACTAGCATATGTATCAAAAGGATTCAAATACATCTTTGAACTCATATACAACCATGTATATATCAATATACAGTGGCATCTCCAAGTGCCGACCAATACAAAAGGGCTCAGAAATTCTGGCGTTACATATAGTAGCTCATGAACTGTTTTCTTTGGGTTGGTTATGTAAATATGCTTTATGATTTTATAAATTTAACTCTTGACTGTTTTGTTGTAAAAGAACCTTATGTATGAACTTTGATACTGTTGTTGAGATTGCCTTGAGTGGACTTTAAAGTCCTGACGTTGTGATAAAATTTTTGATGTGAATATAGAAGTGTGTTTCAAAATGTTTGTAGGTTTTGGGATTTTTAGAATACAGCCATTATGCTACCCAATTTTTTAAAAATATATATATGTAAAAAGAAAAAGATATTCAGTTAGCCTTGCATAGTCGGATTAAGGATACCGTGAGTATCCTTAGCCCGGGTATGCGGCGGTTGTCATAGGCTCGATGTGGTATCGAGTCGTGATAACATTACCGACGAAAAATAACTTTCCATCGCTAATTAGCTTCTACTTTCTCTTGTAGTGTAAATAACTTTTGGTATTTGGGACCCTTTCACTTGTGGACCAAATGAGTTGAAATTTTTTAATGCTATCAACAATTGTTCCCCGTATATGCTTCTTTGAGCAAATAAAAAATATGATACAGAAATTCTACTAATTTCTTGATTTGACTTTGAATTCCATCCTAAAGGCTTATAGGGTTCTTGACTAAATTTGTGACTTAAGCTAAGCAACATCATTTATAGGGAGTCTCTCAAATCTTAAACAATTATTTACAAATAAGAACGATCAGATCTAAAGATTACATTAAGATCTTTCAAATTTGAAATCTTTACTATCCTATTCGTTAAAAAAGATAATAAATCTCTTTAAATTTTCACTTTTTGTTGTTCTTTTAGTATTTGTCTGTTTCTACTTTATAAAAGCTCCTCCTTACTTATCACCTTTTACCTTCACTTTTAAATAGTCTTTTATCCTCTTTTCTAACTTGCACACTCTAATCTTGTGACTTCTATCACCATGGCTTCTCCCTGCCATGCTTTTTCTTCCTCTTTAACAAATTCTGTCAATAACATATGTTTATAATTCTAACATTTTCCAAAAATCCTTATGATTTTTCTAATTCCATTTCTTTTTCAGGATATTAAACTTGAAGTGGTCTTCATTCCATCTAAACCCTTTTTTCCTTTTATAAGAGTCATATAAAGAATTCTCACAGTTTAATTTTCCTTTCAACCCACTAACTCTAACATTCAAACTCTTGTTTTTAATATTATAAAAGCCTCTTCTCAGTTCAACCACAAATACGACCTGCCTCTTCCTATTGGGACTTCCCCAACTATTAATGCTTCTCATCCATCGCTCCCTTATTTGGGATAAGTGTGTTAAATTGCCCTTTAGAATTCACTTTTATTAGGCCCCTAAATCACTAAAGCCTATAATAGGAATAGGCGAAGCCTCTTGTAACTGATAGCCCTTTCTAGGAATTCTATAAAGTATCAACCTAATCTTATGTCTGCAATTTTAAAATTCTGAATTCCTTTATATAACTTCTTTATCTTACCTTTTGAACATGTTTGTATTTCTTTAAAAGACATCTTATTTTTATTTGAATTGCTTATTATCAAAGAGGACTTTGTTTGCTTAATTGAAAAACTCCTCCTTTGGATTTTGACAGTTTTAAATGTTCTTAATTAGTATCGATAAACAATTATGCTTCTTCAAGAACTCCTGTTGTACCACTACCATAAAGCATATACTCGAACATTCAGAAGATATTCAAGGACTTACCTTATGAGAATGGCATGTTAGAATAATCACGTTCACTTAAGGTGGCATCATATAGAACACAAGCATTGAAAAGATCATTTTTCCCATTTCATTCACAAACATAAACATTCATTGTGTTATTACACTCATATTTCATGTATATATGTAATACATAACATGTGAGAGTTTATAATATATTCAGAATGTACAACATCAAATGGGATGCTGGACCCAAAATATTCTAACTAGACTCTTCATAATCAAGCTGACCAGACCTTTGAGCCATTCTTGTTTCCAAAAATTGACAATACTAGACTGCTACTAGATTGCCTTAGAAGCTAGGTTCCCTCAGTACCTGAAAATCAACGTTGCAATTTTGATGAGTTTACGAACTTAGTGAATGAACCATCATCGATGTGCTCACTCAAGTCAGAACACAAACATCACAAGTATATAACCAAATTCACAAATAAATCACATTATTCATAATCAAATCCCATATCTCACATCTTTACATGTTGGTGATACAAATGATTGAGTTGAATGATTGGATTTTTCTGAAATGATTATATAAAATGTTTGTATATATATATATATATATATATGCAAATGCATATGTGACTCCACTTTCATTTTTATTTTGTTGTGATCAAGTGCATATTTAACTATACCTGGATCATTTCATAACTGTCCCATACCCGTTATGGATACCGGGCTCATTTTATAACTATCCCGTACCCATTGTGGATACCGAGCTCATTAGCAACTGAGCTTGTGGCTCTTGTGCACATTTTCTGATCTTTAAGCTCTTTTTCATGTGAGTCACTCCAGTCACAATTTCTTTATCTGATAATGCATAACAGAGTAATAAAATGCAACAAGTTACATATTATGCTATCAGTACCTTTTATTCAAAGTGCACAGTCATTTATCATATTCATCGAATCTAAGTCTGGCATTCAACATTTAGTTGAGTACTCACTTCACTTTACACATACAAATTTGAAACACTTCCAATACAGTCTCGAATATCAAACTCCTCAGACCATCAATGTTTGGAATGATCAATATCACAATCATATCCATAACAGTTCAATATCTAAAAGTTAATAAAAAACAATTCAAACATAGTGAGAAAATGTTTAGGTTAACTCACATAATTCAAACAGAAGCATATATATAATTGAGATTACACATCTAGGTCAACTCACAGTATGCTCTAAAATAGTTATTGCCTTGATGACCTGGCAATATCTGGATGCTGACGATCAATTTGTGCCTCTATAACATGTAATACACACATATTAACACATTACTAACTTGTTTAATCGAATGAGTCTCAATCATACACATGTATATATGATATGTCCAATGCATGCTCAATTGACTTTCCTGAGTATGTATCCTTAATCTCAAGTCTCGATCATTTATTCATTCTAACATCCCGTTCCCACACTAAGGGTTAGAACCCTAGATTTTGTTAATTGAGAAAATAGCAATGAGAGATTAGAAAATTGCATTTCATGCTCATGCATAATGTTAGCATACACACAAGTGAATTTGATTTTTTGCACACTAAAATGATTGTACATGAATTCATTGACATTTTTCGGGGTATAATTGATCTATAAATGTGATTATATTTGGAATTGTGAATTTTATGTGTTAAAAATTGAGTTGGAGTGTCTAAGTAGTGAATTATAATTTTTAGTGAAATATGAGAAAATTTTGGAATTTAAGGGTATTTTTGGACTAGGAAAAATGCCAAGTGACAGAACAATTGATGAATAGTAGTAGAAATAAGAGTCAAATGATAGTGGAAATTTTTATGAATGACATTGGGATTTAATGACAAGTGTCATTGAAAATTGGGAGAAATTTGGATTGAAAATTGGAGTCAATTAGACTAGTAGATTAAAAGACCATAATAGGACCACAGGGAAGTGACAAGTGCCACCACCACTCATCACTTACTATTATTTTACCTAAATTAAAGACCAATTTGTGGTCTTTTATTTGTCATCCACGACACCCACATGAAAGACCATCTTTCATATTAGTCTTTCATTTTCCCTTGTTTTCTTCTTCTCTTCTTCTCTCACTCACGATATTCTCCCAACCCAACCATCAACGTTGAACTTTGCTAACACCCTTCATCTAGCCACTCCAAATAATTACTTACGTTTACTTTGGTCATGAAAAACCCACCTATTCTACTTTGGCAAGATGAGGATCGTTTGATGTGGGAGACTAGAGGCTAGATTTTCTTGGAGACTCTTGAAGAAGCTTTGGGTAAATCAAGTAAGTTACACTTTGTTCTTCATGGGTTGTCTAAATAAAAGCATATATGATGACAGAGGATTTGAATATGTGTAGTAAGTTGATGATGAATGTGTATATATGTGTATGTTCTGTTATTAGTGTTCATGACCAATCATGGGCTATAATTTGTTTATGAATGATATTGAGTTCAAATGAAGTTGAGAATTAAGAGGAAATGAAGTAGCAATGATGGCTTAGGTACAAGATGAGTTATAGGTGAAATGTTGGAAGTTAAAAGCTTGAAAACATAGCAGTAACATGTTCAACGTGAATGCTTTTGTGAAAGTTCGTCGTGGCTAACTTGAAGGAATTCCTCTATGGAAAAGTTCGCCGCGGCCAACTTGTAGGAATTCATAAGGAATTTCCTCTCCTGAAAAGTTCGTCGCGGCTAACTTGTAGGAATTCACGAGGAATTTTCCTCTCTGGAAAAGTTCACCGCGGCCAACTTTCCCTGCACAGCTTAGACATGCTTCGGTATTTTGACCATATCTTGCTTTGTAGTTATCCAAATGGAATATTTTTTTATTTGGAGTAAACTAGAGACATAAGGATACAAATTGTCTTTAAAAAATCTAGTTTTAATTCAGTATCTAAGAATTTCAATGTCTGGATGGAAGTTGAGTATAGGGCACTATTCCAGTATAAGAACAATATATTTGGGGTATAACTTTTAGATTACTGAACTAAATTAAATGATTTTGGTGTCATTAGAAACTTAAGACAATGGGAAACATTTTTCTAGAAGAAATTTTTATCAAATTACTTTATTTACCTGATTAGAATGATCATGGAAAATTGACCCGAAGGTTTGAAATTTTGGAGGTGATATAGGAAAGAATGAGAATTTGGATATTGTATGATTATATAATGCTAGAATAACATTAGTGAATGAATTGTTAGTATTAAAGCATAAAAAACATGTGTATAATGGAAATGAATAGGTTCATATGATTGTAATTGTGATTCAAAGGAGTTGAGTAATGAGTATCTAGTAAAAGTGAATGAGAATTAATTATTATGAAGGAAAATAATGCTAAAGATGAGAATGTGCATACGATATGAAATTTGAAAAGATACCCGAGATTATCATTGAGCATGCATTGTACATATTCCATATACACATTTGTGCATAAAGGAATACTTATAATTGTGCAATTATTAATGTGTGTGTGCAATGTGTGTATTGCATAATTTTTTATGTGTAGGATAAATGTCCACATCTAGACGTTTCCAGATCTTAGAAGAAATTGCTAATCTGAAGCGTACTGTGAGTCGAACTAGATGGTCTCATTTCATTGTTTGTTCTGATTTCAATTTCTGCATTGAATGACTATGGTTTTGATATTATGTAATGTGAATATGATTGATATGAATGTGATTTGCTTGTGTTAATGCCGGACAATGAAGGTCCGAGACTTGATGCATGAATGTGATATTGAAGTGTTACTTGTATGTGAATGTGACGAAATAAATGTTGCTCAACAATTATGTTGAATGTCGGACTAAGGTCTGATGATAAATGTGATCTTAATGCGAATGTGCAATCATATCATTGACTAAAAATATGAAAATGTGATGCATTACATTACATGAATGCAAGAAAGATAAAGGCAGTTGTGACCGGAGTAGCCATCGAAAACGGGCTTAAAGCTCCAAATGTGATTAAAAGCCAAAGGCTCCCTATGTAAAATGGGCCCTGTATCCCCAACAGATAAGGGACGGTATAAATGAGCCCAATATTCACAATAGATATGGGACAGTTTAGGCACTCGGTCACAACAAAGTACCAAATTGAAACTGAGTCTCATGTGCATTGTATAAGCATGATATGAATGATTACAATGGTTTGAATGATTTCTAAATGTGATATGTGTTGAATGTAAAATGTGAAATGACTGATCAAGTGTATGTAATTCAATATGATTATTAACGAAGTGATGTGAATTATATGAAAATATGATGTGATATGTTATGTGATTGAGTGAGCCATCGAGGATGGTCACTCATTGAGTTTGTAAAACTCACCCAAAATTTACTATATTTTTCAGGCTCAGAAGAGTTACCTTGTTAGGGAAACGGGAGTATATCCACTAAATTCAAGTGAGAGATAGAGGTCGGGATCAGTTTGCGTCTACATTTGTTTTCTTATTTTTGTATCAAATTGTGTATTCCGTAATTATTGTAACATGTATATTTGAATATTTATGTTTTGTAATAATTTTCCAAAGTGGAAAGGTTAGTAAATGATTTTGAAGTGTAATAATATTATGTTTATAAGTGTTTTATCTTTGTACTGGGCCTAAGTGACTAATGAAATTCCAATGAGTTGTATAATGACTGTAATGCTGCGATTGAAAAAGTTTTTGAATAAAAGTGGGCCCAATTTTTTTTATTGATTTTCCGCATACGCGAGCATTGGTTCAAAAAAATTTATAATGAGTTTGATCGTTTGACTGTTCTAACATGCCACCCTTGCGGGGTACGCACTCAGATATCACTCAGGATGTCAGGTACGTGTCTTGCGAGAGTGAGGATCTACATTCATTATAGCTTATATACATCTAGTTTGAAATTAGGTTTATGCCTTAAGTAAGTTTGATTATTCTCAATTCATCACTCTTGCATTCATCAATCCTTTTCTAGCATTATATATTCACATAACTTTCCCAATTCTCATCCAATCTTACCTAATTCATTGCTTATATCTTTGGATCATAATTGTATTCATAAGAACATCCTTATTCCATTAACAACTCATACTTCCCAAATTCATATACATTGATATCAAATAATTCATTCCTTAATTTATAACCTCAATTAACAACTTAAACCTATCAAACACTTAATCACATAATCAAGCAACTTTTTAGATTCATTTCAAGCCCCAATCATATCCTATTGCACCAACGTAAAGCAACTTACTGTTATATGGTTTAACCATCACACAAAACACATTTTTTCACTTCAAAGCATTGCCACGATCGTAGGAAGGAACTAATACAATTCCCACGATCGTGGGATAGGTTAATTGAAAGTTCACCTTAATTTTCCTTTAGCTTTTCTTCCAAATTTTAACACCTTCATGATAGTCCATCAATTATACCTTATTTATACCTTAAAGATACTTCAATTCCTCATCAATTCATCTTTAATTCCAATTCAAAATCATTCAATTGGAAACTCATAAACAATTCAGCTTTTATACATCAAAAACCAAATAGAAGCTTTCATTCACTTTGATACATGTAACCCTAACTCTTTCCCATTTTAAGAACACTACACTAGCACCTTTCTTTATGCTAAATTCACCTTCAACATACTTCAATTCTCAATCTAATTTATCCTTAAAACAACCTATAACCTAGGGTTTCCATGTGACAAAAACCAAAAACAAAATCAATTCATCCATTAAATTCCAAGCACACTTCATCATCAACCTTATATGCAATTCATCTTAATTCATCCCTAATCAATCATCATGAATGTTATGCTCACATATGTCACAATAGGGCAATAAATCACTTACTTTTTCAGCTCAAAGACCCCTCAATTAACAAGCTAACCAAGCCTTAACATGATGGAAATAAAAAGGTTTCAATCACAAGATGAATGTTGTAGAATTTTGGAAAAATTCAAGGTTATGGAGATTGTGTGGGTGTGTCGATAGTGAGGAGGAAGAAGAAGAGAGCATGTGACCAAAAACATGAAAGAACATGGTCTTTCAAATGTGGGAATCGTGGGGTACAAGTGTGTGGTGAAGGGTGAGACACATGGTGTGACACTTGCCAAGTGGAGAGCTATGTCATGTGCAACATCCCACTACCATAAGGCAAATACCCGAATACCCGAAGGACATTCAAGTACATACCTTATGATGATGGTATGTTGGAGTAAACAAATCCGATATACACAT
>JAOTBA010000005.1:18831977-18842498 GCA_025629845.1 Erythroxylum squamatum | reverse complement strand
AACTTGCATACTTGATCAGGAAATTCTTTGGATTCAAAACCCTCAGGTTGTGTCATATACACATCCTCTTGCAAATTTCCATTGAGAAATGTTGTTTTGACATCCATTTTCCAAATTTCATAATCATGGTATGCAGCTATAGCTAATAAAATCCTTATGGATTTAACCATTACTACTGGCGAAAAAGTTTCATCAAAATTAACTCCTTGTTTTTGTTTGTAATCTTTCGCCACCAACCTTGCTTAAGTGATTTGCTAAAGATTTCTTTACTATTGCTGCTCCATTGAATTAAATCGTTAAAAAGAATGTTGGTTTTAGATGGGAGAAAGAACAAGAAAATGCATTTAATACTTTAAGGGAAAGGCTATGTACTACACCTGTTTTGCGTTTGCCTGATTTTCCAAGACCTTTGAATTGAATGTGATACTTTTGGGATTGGTATAGGGGTTGTTTTGATGCAGGAGAATCATCCCATAGCATATTTCAATGAGAAGTTCAGTGGACCAGTTTTGAACTACTCCACTTATTATAAGGAGCTTTATGCCTTGGTGAGAGCTCTTGAAGTTTGGGAACATTACTTGCTACCTAAAGAGTTTTTGATACATAGTGATCATCAATCTCTCAAATACTTGAAAGATCAAGGGAAATTAAGCAAAATGCATGCAAGTTAGGTGGAGTATCTTGAAACATTTCCATATGAGATTAAATACAAACACGGTAAGGAAAATGTTATGGCTAATGCATTATCGGGAAGGTACGCTTTGATTTCTATGCTTACTTCTAAGTTACTTGGATTTGAGCATTTGAAAGAGTTGTATGCGGATGATGTTGATTTTGCTAATGTATATCAAGCTTGTGAATGTGCTGCATTTGATAAGTTCTATAGATATGAAGGATATCTTTTTAGGGGTAAGCAACTTTGCATTCATGCATGTTTTATTAGAGAGTTGTTTGTTAGAGAATCACATAGTGGAGGGTTAATAGGGCATTTTAGTGTGCTAAAGACCTTAGATATGCTTAGAGAACATTTTTATTCGCCAAGTATAAGAAGATATGTGTAAAGGGTTTGTGCCAAGTGTATTGCATGTAAACAAGCTAAATCTAGGTATATGCCTCGTAGTTTGTGTACAACTTTACCTGTACCTAGTGAACTTTGGACTAATATATCTATGGACTTTGTATTGGGTTTACCTAAGATTAGGAAAGGTAGAGATAGCATATTTATTGTTGTGGACAGATTTAGTAAAATGACTCACTTCATTGCTTTCCAAAAAGCAGATGATGCAAAAAACATTGCTGATCTTTTCTTTAGGGAAGTGGTCCAACTTCATGGTGTGCCAAAAACCATTGTTTCATGATGTTAAGTTCTTAAGTAACTTTTGGAAAGTTTTGTGGGGAAAGTTGGGTACTAAACTTTTATTTTCTATTACATGTCATCCACAAACTGATGGACAAACTGAGGTAGTTAATGGAAATTTATGAACCATGTTGCGTGCAATTGTTGGGAAGAACTTGAAAACTTGAGAAGATTGTCTGTCATTCATTGAGTTTGCATATAATGGTTCTAGACATTCTTCTACAAGTTAGTCTCCAATTGTGTATGGATTTAATCCGTTAACCGTGTTAGATTTGATGCCTTTACCTTTAACTGAGATTACTAGTTTAGATGGCAAGAAGGCTGACTTGGTTAAAACAATACATGAGAAAGTGCATGAATAGAGTGAGAAAAAGAATCGCATGTATGCACAAAAAGCAAATAAAGGAAGTAAGTTATCTTCAAACTAGGTGATTGGGTTTGGGTGTATATGCGAAAAGAAAGATTTCCACAACAAAGGAAGTCAAAATTTGATGCAAGTCATGATGGACCATTCCAAGTGTTGGAACTCACTAATGACAATGCATACAAGATAAACTTGCCATGTGAGTATAATGTTAGCGTTACTTTTAATGTTTTTGACTTATCTCATTTTAACTTTGATTCAGATTCGAGGACGAATCCTTTTGAAGAGGGATAGGATGATGTGATCATGATCATGGCACTTTGTAAGAAAAATTAAACCAAAGATAAGTTAGTAATGTCGGAGGTACCAATAACAAGATCAAGATGCTAAGAAGTTCAAATAAGAGCTACAATCCTACATGGGATGAATTGTAGATGGCATGAAATATCAAGAGACAATGAGGGTCAATGGCATCATAACTAATCAAATTGGACGGAATGTGCAAGAAGACTTTGATTCTTATTTAATTAATTATTTTAAGTTAGAAGCATAACTTTGGGCAACCCATTAATTATGTTTTCGGCTTATTGTAGTGAGATGAACTTTTATTAACTTTCAGCTCATTTAATTTAAATCTTTTAGGTTTAATGTGCTGTATTTTAGAAATATTAGTTTGGGCTTTAGTTATTTTGGTAAGAGACCCATGTTTAAAGGCCTTTTACATAGTTTAGGTTTCTTTCTTTTCAAGGGGTATAAATATATCATAATAAACATTGTTTAGGAATTATTGATGAATAAAGTTTCTTCATTGGCTTGATCGAATTCTTTAAGGTAGGATTGCTTTTCTTTTATTAGGGTAATCACTTGTGATAAATTTCTATTCTTGTTTTCAAATCAACCTTATTATGTGTCTTTCCTTTCTTATAATTGATTGAGGGTTGATTAGGGTTGGGGATTTTTTTCTTGTCCTTGTCCTATCCAAGGTGTGTGTTTGAGGAGTTTTGAATTCTTTAGCCTTAAGGTTCCATCCTAGGCGTGTGTTTAAGGAGTTTTAGGTTCTTTAACCTTGAGGTTCCGCATTATTACACAAGTGATTTGTATAACTTAAGTAGATCAATAGAGTTAGTTAATTAATGAACAATGCAAGCTCAATTATGTACATGAAACAAATTGATTCGTGTGATCTAAGCAAGTCGGAAGGATTTGTTGATTAATGAGCAAAGCAAGCCCAATTGCGTGCATGAAACAAATGGTTCAAGTAACTTGAGTGGGTCGATATAATTAATTGATTAATGAGGAAAACAAGCCTGATTATATAGATGAAACAAATGGTTTATATAACCTAAGTGGAGTCGATAGAATTAACTGATTAATGAACAGCACAAGCCTAATTATATGCATAATGAGTCGATAGACTTAGTTGATTAATGAATAGCACATACACAAGCCCATTTATGTACGTGAAACAAGTGGTTCATGTAAATTAAGTGAATTGCTATAAGAAGTTAATTAATGAACAACAAAGTTTCAACTAAGTACATGAAACAAGTGACTCGCGCAACTTAACGCAGCGTTTGGTTGATGTCTCCGTTCGTGGAGACAGATGATAGGGACACAACAAAATTTTTGTGTCCTGGCAGTGTTTGCTTGCTGTTGTAACCTATTTTTGTTCCGTCTTCAGGACACAGAAATAGATTTTTTTTTGTTCCTTTCAAGACTGTGATACAAGATTTCTTATCCCGGGGACAGAAACAAAACACATAAGTAACTTTATCATTATCATCATCATCATCATTATTATTATTAATTTTCTACTTATTATTATTCTTTTTATTATTAATATTATTATTTTTATTAATTTTATTATACGAAATTAATTACATTATTATTATTATTATAAATTTTGTACCTATTATTATTATTATTATTAATTTTATTATACGAAATTAATTATCTTATTATTATTATTATTAATTATTGCTATTGTTGTTATTATTAACTATTATTATAAATTTTGTACTTATTATTATTATTATACAAAATTAATTTTCTTATTATTTTTATTATCATTATTATTCATAATTAATTTCTTATTATTATTGTGATTATTAAATTCCTTATTATTATTAATTTTCTTCCTCTTCTTCTTCTATCATTATTATTATCATTATTATTATTATACGAAATTAATTTCTTATTATTATTGTTATTATTATTATTTGATAACTTTTTTATTAATACAAATTATTCGTTTTAAAATAATCAATGAATTATATATTTCCAATCATATTATACTGCAGGGGTATTTTAGTCATTGATAATTTTTTTATGTTCTGTCAACTACAACCAAACACATTTCTGTCTTCGAACACTTCACTATCTCCAATTTTTGTTATATTCTGTCTCTAAATTTTTGTTTCGTTCCGTCTCTGCATACCGGAGATAATAACCAAACGCAGCGTTACTTCTGGGACACTAGAGAACTCAATTTTGGCATGTTGGATGGCTAAAATTTCCATTTTCATGTCTGATGCCAGTACGGATTTCTCAGTCAGGACGTCCTTATCCCTTTGGCATAAATTTGCTTTAGTTTAGAAGAGTAGTAGCAGCTGTTTCTTTTCAGCCAACACAGCAGGGGATGAACATGCAAGAATGGGATTGTTCTGATTGAAAAAAGAACGAAAGATTAGTATGTTGTTCAGTAGTAGGAAAGATGTTTCTGATCTGTTCAATGAATCTATTTAGAAGGGTCACAACAACTAACTAATCCGGATCTGCACATTGGTGTTATTACCTTGCCTAATTACAAGGTGATCACTTAAAGGTTATCTCTCAGTAATTGTTTTTGCAAGGAAATAAAGGAGATTGCAGATTATATGGTATAAGAGAAATAGAAGAAATGGGAATTTTATAATTGGTAAGATACAGAAAATTTATGGATTATATCTTTTTTGCATTTACAACAATAATAAATTCGTAGATAAGCTTCTCCTATTAAGGTGAAATCAGCCACCTTAACTGTCTCCACATCTGGGCCCGACCAGATAGTGAGGAGTTAAATCACGATTTGATCTTGATTGACCACCTAGCAGAGCGGCCCATGCACTCCTATTACCGGAAATTGAACCTTAATCCTTGTCCCAAATTACCCTGCTAGATTACCAACCAAGCTATCCGTGCGAGCTCGTAGATAAGCTGTGACTAGATGAGATGCGATGCTAACTAGAAGGAAGGAAGGGCAGCATCATATCATGTACACTAGATATTATATGGGACAATGTCAGTGCTAGCTTGTAAGTTCGTGCGGAGAGGGCGGGGACATATAAGATATCTTTAATCTTAATGAAGTCTGATCTGGACCAGGATCTAAGCAACTCAACTCAGATACAAGTAAAATAGACTTCATTTTGTTGTCTGAAGTTGGCCAACTCATTGCAGTAACGCGTCCAAAAACACGCCAAATCTATACCGAACAAGGCGGAGGATTCAATTACAACAAAAGAAGGTAGCTATTGCTTTGCCCTCTAATAGTCCTTCCACCCCTGCGGTTCATTTTGACACCTATTTTACCAAGTTCCTTTCCTTTTTAGTTCAGACATAGCGGTTTTGAATCTTTTGTGTCGGGTATTTTCATCTGGTTTCTTAACTTCCCCGGGTTGCTTCTTCCTGTCTCTCTGAAACCGTTGAAAAGGTTTGTACTTTCTCAGATCCCACATCGATTTTCTCGTTTTCTCTTCTTCTTTTTAGTTTTTTCTGATTGGTATCCCGATGTTAAAAATGGGTTTCTGTTATGCACATTTCCTACGGGTTATAAGACAAATGCGGGTTGCTTTATATTATCAAATACGCTCCTTTGGATAAGTTATATGGGAATGGATGGAGATTTCATATAAAAGACCAAACTTTGTTTTCAAGGTCAGATTGTGATGCTTTCGGTGGAATCTAGGATCGGTTTTACAATGTCAAGATAGCAATTTAGGTGAATATGTCCCTATTGTTCTTTCTTGTTTGGTTTTATTAACTTGACTTGTAAATGCAGGACCCTGTTTCCTTGAGGTTGAGAAAACTTCAGGGAGCACGCTATTCGGCAGTGCTCATTCATGGATACGGCGGGCAACTTTTGCTTATAATTCGAGAAGATGGATCACAAGTTACAAGCTGCAGGAGTTAAATCTCAACTTCAAGTAAGTTGCTTCCTTAATCTTTTAACATCCACGTTGATCTAGGAATCATTTTTTTGCTGTGTGTTCGGTGAATCATTTTCCAGCTTGATTACGTAATTCATTGAGAAAAGTACTTTTTTGTTTGCATATTCGCGTTATCTTTTTTCTTTGTACTATCTCCACAGTAATTGGCTAATTATAGCTGCTTAATGCAAGAAGTAACGATTGGTTGCAGTATTTCTGTGTACATAAAGGCCTTCATAGTGTTGTTTTGTCTTTACAGATGGGATCACTAATTGAAAGTGGAACAGTGCATGAGTTTCGAGAGGAGAGACTTTGTAGCCCCAGACGAACAGCACAAAAAATACAAGCTAATCATATAGCTGAATACGGAGCAGCTTCTGCTGGTCTCCACCCCATTGGCAGTAATACATGGAGAAGTATTGTGTGCAAAAGCATAAAGATTGTAGTTTTTTCAAGTAAACTAAATTGGCTTATGCTTTTTGGACCTCTTGCAATCTTGGTCCATTTATTAACGCATCATAATGTAAGTATAAATTACTAGACTTCTGTTGCAAACAATTATGGTTCTTATTTTATAATTTCTGTTAATATGTTGAATCTGATTACAGGGATGGGCCTTCTTTCTTAGTTTGCTGGGAATTATACCGCTGGCTGAGCGTTTAGGTTATGCTACAGAGTATGGATTGATACCTCTAGCTCCTGCTTTTTACATAATTCTTTGACGGTCTAGTGACTAATGTCCCTTGCATATGTCTTATGTAGGCAGCTTGCATTTTTTACTGGACCTACAGGTACAAAATCACAGACATAATGTATACTTTTAAATTCTAGCATTTATTGGTTCCAGTCTTGCATCTGTAATTGGCATGTTGATATGGTTTGCAGTTGGGGGTCTTTTAAATGCCACATTTGGAAATGCTACAGAACTGATTATAGCAATCCATGCAATGAAAGGTGGAATGATACGCATAGTTCAGTTGTCCTTGTTAGGTTCCATTTTGTCAAACATGTTGTTGGTGCTTGGGTGTGCATTCTTCTGTGGTGGGCTTGCATTTTATGGGAAGGAACAAGTTTTTAACAAGGTACACATATTTTACTTCCACTTCTTCTTAATGTTCTTCTGGAACCTTTTAATTTGTTGTTCGATCCCAGCTGAGTTAAGACGGATTGCAGGCAAGTGCTGTTGTGGATTCAGGATTACTGTTAATGGCAGTTATGGGCCTGCTTTTTCCTGCTGTTCTACACTATACACACACAGAGGTGCATTATGGGAAATCTGAGATGGCGCTTTCAAGATTTAGTAGTTGTGTTATGCTCTTGGTATATGCTGCCTATCTCTTTTACCAGCT
Organism: Erythroxylum squamatum; assembly: GCA_025629845.1. NCBI lineage: Eukaryota > Viridiplantae > Streptophyta > Magnoliopsida > Malpighiales > Erythroxylaceae > Erythroxylum > Erythroxylum squamatum. The sequence goes on along the minus strand of JAOTBA010000005.1, from coordinate 18,835,241 downwards.
AAAGAGTCAGAAGGACACATATCTCCCTCTTAATGAGGTTTGCTACCATGTCATTATCAGGTTTCTATGTGTTTCACGCATGTGAGATGGGATAATCAATGCTGTTGTGAACTCTGTGAACTCAGGAAGCTTCTGTGAATGGACAGAGCTTAGATGACGACAACGAAGACGAAAGTCCAGAGATCTCTCAAGTGCAGTCATTGGTCTGGCTTGCAGTACTTACAGCTTGGATATCCGTCCTTTCCGATTATTTAGTTGATGCTATAGATGTAAGAATGGAATTCCATAGCTTGCCACTTTATGTACAAAATGAACTGTACTAACAAACCTTTTATACATCTGTATGGTGCTGGCTGACAAGCTAGCTGATCTATCTTGACTCCTCACATAGTTTATCAGGGGCTTATCCCATAGTCTGGTCATTGGCACATGATTGTGATTCTTGATGATATGAAACTGTTAGTGAACCAGTGCATATAAAAGTCCCTGATCTCCACTGTTCCATGTTAGTTTGTTGGCACCATTTCAATAAACTTGAGGAAAAATCAGAATTCATCTAAGTAAACAGGAAGGAAAGCAGTGAAAGAAAAAAAGAACTACAATTAAACCTTCCCAGTTGTCTCACCATCTGATGCTGAAACATGCCTACCAGAACTACTTCTAACGTGATGGCCCTTTTTTATGATGAACTAACACTGATGTTTTAGGGTGAATATTAATTGAATTTCCTTCTGACGGATGGTTGTGTTGTAGGGAGCATCCCATGCACTAAGTATACCAATTGCATTCATTGGCGTTATCTTGCTCCCAATTGTGGGGAATGCTGCTGAGCATGCAAGTGCTATTATGTTTGCTATGAAAGACAAACTTGTAAGAGCTTATCCCTTTTTCTTTCCTTATAATTTGTAACATAACGCCATAATTATGATATTGAATTGTATCTCCAGGATATATCATTGGGAGTGGCAATAGGGTCATCGACACAAATATCTATGTTTGGGGTAAGTTTTCTATTACTAATAAGGAGACAAAATTCTAGAGTTGGATCTCTCAGTCGTCAGCTTATCTTGGCAATTCTATAAGTAAAAACTGGCTAGGTGGTTGTTATTATGTTCTAAATCTTGTGAAAACTGTTATTTTTACCTCAGATACCATTCTGTGTGGTGATTGGGTGGATGATGGGTCAACCCATGGACCTAAACTTCCAACTTTTTGAGACAGCAACTCTTTTTATTACCGTATTGGTGGTGGCCTTCTTTCTACAGGTTTGTATCAGGATCCAGAGAACTCTTTCTTTTCTTAGCTTAAAGTGTATTAGGATTAAATTTCTTTTGAATGCTGGAAAATGAAAGAACTTTTGTCAAAATATTTATTTATTGAAACTTTGTTGGAGGCCATCCTTTATGGTTCCAAGGGTAAAGCTAAACGTGATCTGAAGTTTCTTCACATATGCTTTTATGTTTCTTGCTTAGCAGGTCATCAAATTAGTAGTTTCTATTTCTTCTTAAATTTTCTTTTCAAAATTTTACCTTCACAACATTTTCTAATGAATCATCATGCCATGTTTGCAGGAAGGAACATCTAATTACTTTAAAGGACTAATGCTCATTCTTTGCTATGTTATTGTTGCTGCGAGCTTTTTTGTACATGAAGATTCTACTTCAAAAGGTCAACTCTACACCCTCTCTTAATCCTGTTTCCAGTGCTCATATGTCATTGCCATGCATTTAGTTTCAATAACACTATAGTTATGGCCGTATTAGAAGATGTAAACTAGGTAAACTTTTTCTTGATATAGAAGATGACTCTGAATGTGGTTTTGCAGATGAGGAAGAGTTAAAACCTTAGTCAATGGAGAAAGCCAGTTTAAGAGACTTATTTGAACCAAATTTTGTGGACCATGGTGTATATATCCACGCAAAACACTCATATTTTCAGTTGAAATTGTTGAAGAGGTTTCTTGCTGAAATTTTGTTCTTTTTACGTGGGGATACCTGCTTAAGATGCCATATCATTAGCTGTTGATGCAGCCAAATGTTTATATCGTAGAAATGTTAAATGCCAATCTTCCTACCATGTGGCTTGACTTACTGATTTGTTCATTTGTAGAATTCAGTTTGATCCAATTGCTTGGTCTTAATTTTCTTGTACCGGTGAACTGAGCAATACATTTTGAAATTATGAGGGGTTATTGCTGGTCTCTCGTCCACTTTTCTGCGTTTCTCTTGTTTATCCGATAAAATGTTTCTGACTTGGAACTTAAGAAGGTTGTCTGCTATCGTGGCATTCATGTCCATGATAAGTGCTATGGGATAAAACGAACAGAAAATAAAAGTTGGCAGGCATTTTCCCTTGAGACTTTCGTAAAAATTGTGAGCATTTAGAACCTAGTCAAGTGTTTGAGCTTTGGTCTCGGAAGTACTCCTGTCGCATACGCAAAATTGGATCTTTCTTCCATCTCCCACATTCACACACGTAATTGTTTGAACGGTTCGTTCGCCAAGCACTGGCGGTTGAATTGTCTGTTCAAAAATTCAAGCTTTAGGTGGTAAACAATCACACACGTAATTGTTTGAACGGTCCGTTCGCCAAGCGCTTGCGGTTGAATTGTCAGTTCAAAAATTCAAGCTTTAGATAGTAGATTTCCCTGGTTAGGTTAAAGTCCGGTTACGTACGTTTCTGCTGGGGCCAATAAGAAAAGAAGTTGAACCCGAATAAGTCCTAATTGGTAAGCGCTCATCGATGTTCACTCTAATGCTTTAAATGTCTCGGCTTGGCTCTTCCCGACTTCCTGTTGTCTCCTGACTGGTGCTGTCCCTGTAACTGTTCCATCGAAAACCATTAAAATGCTTGCCTGTTACTGGTTAGACCCGTTTTCCCATTAAATTGTGCTGTAAATTTTAACAAGCGACCTCATATTAAACACTTAAAATACTGGGATGCAACCAACATTGCAAACCAAAGCTCTCCCCTGTTTTTTTTTTTTGGTTTAATCCACCTTCCTGGTTTTTTTACGAGGAAACCGACATGCTACTTAATGCTTTTGGAACCCAACTTCTTGAAGATCAAGGGGGGATCTCTTAACAAGGCAGCTCATAGATTAAGAGGCTGTTCGGAAGAGAATGAATTCAATTCAATTCAATTCATATGTCTGGAACCTAAAAAAGGGCATGAATTGAAATCTTGCGTGGGTTTAAATCCTACTTTCTTAACAAATTGAATTCACGTTCCAAATCACGTGAATTCAACCCAAAAGCTTGGCTC
>JAOTBA010000005.1:18810922-18825836 GCA_025629845.1 Erythroxylum squamatum | reverse complement strand
CACTCAAGTCAACTCAATCATCATAACAATTTCAAACAAATGGCATTTATTGCTACAATTCTCACAAGCATTTAAAAGAACATCAATTCTCACCTTACAAGTAGTTGGAAAATCATTAATTACATTAGTTGATTAGCATTTATGACTTATTAACATAAAGATAAAAATGTAACCCACCTTATAATCTTGCTTGAAACTTGTCTAGGAGAGTTCCTCCTCTTGCTCTTCTCCTCTTTTTTGCCCTTTTCCAAGAAAAGCCAAAACCCCAAATCAACATAACCTAATGCATGAAATTGATTCTACATTCACTAAACCCATCTTATTTCTAAACTTTCCAACTCAAAACCCAATCAAAAGCTAAAACTTAAACATATGACTTACCTTGGATCTTTACCCAACTAAGGGATTTCTTGGTTCAAATTGAAGCTTAGGCTCTCCTCCACCTTTTTACTTGAACTTTCTTCAAAATCTTCCTTGAACTTTTGGACAACAAAACCCTAGCAAGCTCTCTTTTCTTCTCTTTTCTTCCTTCTCCCACGACCTCTCTCTCTTCTTTCCTCTCCAAATTTTCGTCCACTCTCTTCTTTTTCCTACCAACCAACTTATTTTCTTCTCTTTTATACTCTTACTTAAACTACTTAAGCCCAAGCCCAAAGCCCAACTTATTTCCCCTTCCTTCTTATACTCTCTTTAGGTCACTTAAGCCCATTCAAGCTTAAAGCCCATTTAATTCTTAATGCCAAGCCTTGTCCATTAATATCTTAAACCACTTCTTCACTCAAGCCCATAGGCCCACTACACCTTTAATGCATTTTTCACCTAACTCTTTACTTCAATTTAATTTATACTAACTCATGTCATCTAACCTCATTAACGCTACCTTATGAATTAATGTCAACTTAATTCAATTCATCAAGACTCCAACTTCCTCTAATCAAGCTTAAAAAAAATAAAATAAAATAAAAAATTTCAGGGGCTAACACGACATGGTCCGTCGCTCCTTCTTCTTCGGCCCCGCCGAAGTCGCCACCCTGAGAAGTTTCGCTCCACCGAGCCTTTGCCACTGCTCCTCCGTCGAGTTGTTAACTGCATGTCTCTAGAAATGCCGCACCGCGGCCATCCGGCCAGACCCCAACGAAGTGATGGGCATGGCATTGATAGTCAACGCACGCTTCAGGTTGAACCGACCATTACCGGAAGGATTCTACGGCAACGCCTTTGCATTTCCAACTGCGGTGGCAAGAGCAGGTAACATCTGTGGCAACCCTTTAGGCCATGCATTGGAACTTGTGAGAAAAGCGAAGGCAGAGATGACGGAGGGAGTATATGCAGTCTGTGGCTGATCTTATGGTGATAAAGGGCAGACCCCTCTATACAGTGGCGAGGACATATATAGTGTCAGACGTGACACGTGCAGGATTGGGAGATGTGGACTTCGGTTGGGACAAGGCGGTGTACGGCGGACCGGCAAAGGGTGATGTTGTGCCAATTCCCGGATGTGGAAGTTTTTGTATACCCTTCAAGAATAGAAAAGGTGAGAATGGAATAGTGATGCCAATTTGCTTGCCATCTAATGCGATGGAACGTTTCGAGGTAGAGCTTGGTAAGATGCTCAAGGCCTCGCCCAACAACAAATCGGTGTCTATCGCATCTGCCTTGTGAGACTATCCAATAAAAATGTATGCTTTTGCTTTGGCTATAAAAATGTATATGCCAATAAAAATATGATTTGCTATGTACGGAGCGATGGGTTCCCTACTCCATAGGTCTCCAAGTTTCCGACTCTTGAATGCTAAACCCACTTGCTATCCTTGTGTCGACGAATCAAAAGATCATGTACAAAAACAAATGTTGGATGCAGAGATGACATGCTCTAAATTTACACATATTATAATTATGCTCTAATATAAGATTTTGGACATCTCCTATCATCATAACATGGTAAAGAAGTGCGAGTCCTTAGTAGAACTTTCGGAAAAACATGGAAATGGAATTGCTTCATCATTTTATCATTCCGCAGCATGTTCTCTCTTGCCAAAGTCTCTTTTGCTCTCCATAATTGCTTCGTTCTTACACTTCAACTCTACCATATCTGCCTCTGCATTAGCTACGTCATCATGCATGTCTTTGTCAACTAAATCAATTATGGCTATCCTAGCCCCTCCCCTATGTGTAGCCTCAATCCATCAAAGAACCACAAACTCTCCCCTCCTACATTGAGAGTGCCAAAATAAGTAGTAAATACACCAATTACCTTATAAAAGGTAACATGTTACCTTACATTTCATGCAACTATGTTTTTGTATTTTGGTTGTTTCAAACTTTTAACGACTCCACTTTAAAACCGCAACAAATCAAAACTTTGTTGCGGTTTCAGATTTCCTCATGTGACAGAGATCCCAAGTTCTAAATATGACTCAACAACCAATTTAGTGGGTGAAAATGACCTATTCTCTCCATTCCATCTGTACTCCCGTGCATCTCTTGTACATGTTACGTTTGGACAAAAATCTGATATGCATGGCTCGGGCCACGCCCTAGAGCTGGCCCGTTGCTATCCCTAGAAAGACTCAAATAGAAGTCATAACTAAGCACAAGAAAGATTATGAAGACTTGTTCATCTCCTTGAGAAATCAAACACAGATGACATTTGAGCAAACTGTGTACCAGTGCATAAACATGACACGAGGTCATCTCTGACTAGCTGTCGATCATATATACGCATTAAACGCAGTTCAATTTGGCTCAGATGATCGTCAATTCAGCTGAAACATTTATAACAGGTCAAACAGTAAGCTATCTGCCTGGAAATTCATTTTGCTCTCGTGTCAAAGAACCAAGTGATTAATAATGCTTAATAAGCTCAAGCCATCCTTTTTCTACAGCTCATTCAAAATAATAGTAATACCTTCAGAAATAAGTTTAGCTAAATTCTCTTAAGGAGCAGTGACAATAATCTTTGTTGAGTGAAATTCCATCTTTGCATTGGTTGGATCCTGGACTTGTACAACATCAGCAGATTCCATCTCAGCATCACTCGCAGGCTTATCTATAGAAGCGTTAATACCAATGTTTGACAACACAAGAAGGAGCCTCTCCAGATCTGGCATAGCCCAATTCACGAGTGACTTGTGTAAAACTTATATAATATTTGTCTCATTAATAATTATGGTTTTAATAATATTAAGTGCTAAATTCTAATTGGGCTATTTTATAAAGTTTTTATTTTAAACTTACTGATTGATAGGAACGATTAAGATATACCTATTTTATAGAAATTGATCCTCTCTCTCTCCTATATGCCTCTCTTTATGTTTTCAACATAAAAAAGCAGGGTTATTGAGGGAAAGAGGAGAGAAACCAAATTCCTCCGTATTCATTCACTTTGAGGAGTTTTCCTCAATTAGGATTAAACTAATCTCATGGCCCAAGGTATATAATTCCTATTTTATATTTTGGTGAAAAATATAGATTTTTAAAATCTAGGTTAAAGGACTATTGTAATTATGTCTATACAGTAAAATTTTGCTCATATGTGGTATCAGAGTCTAGTTACATATGTATATATATATATATTGTTTATTTAATTGGTCTCACTTGTTCTTGCTGCTTCCAAGCATTGAGATGGTTTTATGCATTGTTATGAATACCGGACTGTGCTGGCCAGTACTTACTATATCAGACTAAAACTAGTACGGTATATTGACTTTTGGTACCGAATTTAAATACCGGTTGGTACCAGTTGGTTTCAGCTGTACCGGCCGGTATTCAAAATACCGGTCAAATACCGGCTGGTACCGAAAATTTTAAAAAATTAGGGGAACTTTTTTGCAAAATTTTCAAAATCTCTCTCTCTCCCTCCGTCCTACCTCGCCTTCCCCCCTTTTTTTTCAAAGTTTTTAAAATAATAATAAATATTTTTATTACTAATAATAATTATAAATTAAATAAAAATTAAAAATAAATTATTTTTATTTAAATTTATTTAAATATTTTATATAATATTTATTAATAAAAATATTTTATTTTTAAAAATAATAATTTAAAAAGTATTATTTATAAACTAATATTTATTTTATAAAATTTAAATTATTAAATCAAAATTTATTTGAAATTTATATATTTTAAAAATATGTTTTAAAATTAATTATATTTATTAATAATTATTAAATTAATTTTATAAATTAAACTAATATTGTGATTATTATTTATTATTATTATTTTTGGATACATGATTAAAAATATATAGTACAACTGTATAATATGACAATGAACTATTTTGTAATTTTTAAAAAAATTAGAGACTGTTTCATAAATTTAAAAAATTACCCGAAACGATACCTAGTATTAACTAATACCGATATAATATTATATCAGAACCCAATTTGATATTAAATTCAGTACAATATTTGAAAAATTGGATTAAACGAATGGCACATTATTATCGTTTTATATTTTAAAAGATCCAATTTCATTTCATGTGTACGCCGCATTATGTTGCATCAATTCAACCCTACCAACTGATTTTTAAAATAAATTATTGTTTTTTATTTATTGGTGGAGTCTACTATGACCTACAAGTACAAAAATCTTTAGATTTAAATTACAATTTTGGCCTACAAATTTTCTTAGCCTTAGCCATTGCAATCTAGCCATAACTTTTCTTTTGATTCATCACTCTCAAGTACAAACATCAACATCAAACTTTGCAATTTGGAATCTGAATGGCGCTCGGACAACTTTACTGTGCCGTTTCCTTGTCATAGATGAATGCTTCCACCACCCAAAACGACCCGGGTAGCTTCTGAGTCATTAGCTAATTTAACAGGTTTCCATTCCCAGTCACATGATTATTACAGCCAGTAACTACGAACCAGACCACCTGTGCACATTCTTTTGCAAAGCAATAAAGCAAGTAGGGAACAAAGTTTCGTCTTCATCTCCTTTTTCTTCAGCAGCTAACTTAGCTTGTTTCTCCCTCTTTTTCAACCGACAATATCTCGTATAGAGAGATACTATTCTGTGTATTGTTGTTGTTGTTCTTTGGAATTGTTACGCGTAGTTAAATTTTGCTTAGAACAATAGCATGGTGGTTGGAAGGTAAATCTTCAGTTTGATTAGTAAACCACCGTAGCTTCATATTTCCAGTGAAGTAGAAGCACGCGAGAATATTTCTAGCCCAGCCAATAGCCATGGAAAGAAAAAAAGATGAGACACAAACTTGTAAAAATAAAGGGCTTACAGGATAGGAACATCTCACTGGGTTTGATTGGCGTGATCTCAAGGACCATTGAAGGGGATGGCGATATCAGGCTCAAAAGCTGGGACGATAATGATTCGTTAATGGAACTGCTAGTGCAGCCATATCTACGTCTTCTGGTGAAAGGTCGACGCCTCGCCCAAAAAGAAAAAAGAACTAGAAACAAAATTAGGTCGTCGACAATGTATCGACCTGCCCTTCTTGTGATAACTTAAAGAAGTTCATGGAAATGGACGTGCCAATATGCAAGAGAGAGCTATTAACTTTTGGTATGTTCACCATGAATTTCCAGGGCCAGAGCGATTGGAACCATTTGTCCGTCCAAACTGCATGCTTATAAAGTTATTAGCATCTAACTTTTGAGCGAAAATGGGAGAATCTTGGCCACACTATCATGGGGAATTGACTGAAAGTAAGAGGGAAAAAAATGAACCCAAGTTACTATAGATTGAAGGTCGTGTTTGTGATGGAACAGGTACAATACAACCGACTTTTCTCGATGTTTCCGTGTTATTGGACGAATGAGGGCTATCTTGAACAAGGAGTGGACAGCAGATTCCTTTTCTTTCTTTTTACATCATTCACAAGGTCCACCTTTATTGTCCTCGATACTGTATATCCACTTTAAAGAGGTAAGGACAAAGCGTTATGATAAAGTGACGGAGGATGGATTAGGCCATATCATAATTCGTAATATTAAGCTCGAGTAATTATGACTTCTCTTATTAATCCTATCTCAAGTGTTCAGGTACTCTTTTAAGTGGGTGAAGGGAAGAGAGCAGCTATATATACATAGAGAGAGTCAGATGGGGTCTGCATGAAATAAATCCCTTCTATAGCCATTGCGATGTTGTTGGCAAGGACTGCAGGGGAATTTTGAATAAGTGATAGGGATGGGATAGATGTGAATCATACCATTTAACTCGTTGCTGTCAGAAGGCAAAGTAAGCTTCTTTGATCAAGAATCATGGCAGTAGAACACCCTAATGAGCTAGCAGATGGTCGATATGATGATGATGGGCACCCCTCAAGAACTGGTTAGAATATTATTTTGAGTTTTTCTTTTTAATTTGAATCCAAACTTAAATTTGTTGTCGGTGGGAACTTAGGAACACTGTGGAGTTCTGTAGCTCATATTATAACAGCAGTTATTGGATCTGGAGTTCTATCCTTAGCTTGGAGTACATCGCAGCTAGGATGGATAGCAGGGCCTGCCTCTCTGCTTTGCTTTGCGATTGTCACCTACATTTCTGCATTTCTTCTTTCCGATTGCTATAGGTCACCTCACCCTGTTACCGGGACTCGAAACTACTCTTACATCAATGCTGTTCGCGTGAATCTTGGTAGTTCAACGCTGTACCCTTTTGACTTTAGAACTGTGTTAGGAAGAATGCTTCTTACATAGGTATTGGTATTCCTAATTTGGTATAGTGATAGTTCAGGTAGAACACAGACCTGGATGTGTGGTTTGCTACAATATCTAAGCTTGTGTGGAACTGCTGTTGCGTATGTTATTACTACTGCAACCAGCCTGAGGTATCACTTGAGATTACTACCATCCAATGTATGGCATGCATTAGATAGCTGCTCCGTCGCTTGATATCAAATACACTTTGTGCAAAAGAATTTAAAAGCTGATTTTCATATCCTATCACTTGAATTAACGCAGAGCTATTCAAAAATCAAACTGCTATCACAGAGAAGGGCACAAAGCTGCGTGCACATATGAGGATAGTTTCTATATGCTGCTATTTGGAGCTGTACAGATAGTAATGTCTCAGATACCAGATTTTCATAACATGGCATGGCTCTCATTACTTGCAGCAACCATGTCCTTTGCCTACTCTTTTATAGGACTGGGACTTGGCTTTGCCAAAGTTATAGGTACCAGTCCCCTAATTGACAATTATTTATTTATTTTTATGTTGATTATATCATTCCTAAATCCTACTTTGTCAGAAATGCGAGATTTTTCAGATATAATGGTTACCAACTTACCATTAACTCACCAAGTCCTATATAAAGGTTAATAGATCTTCGCGTGTATGCAACGAAAATTACTTCTAATTTGTCAAATGGCAGAAAATGGGAAGATCAAAGGGGGTATCAGCGGAGTGCCAGCTGCCAAGATAGCTGACAAACTATTTCTGGTCTTTGAAGCACTATCTGACATTGCTTTTGCCTATCCATACTCGCTTATTCTACTTGAGATACAGGTTTGGCTTCAACTTTCTTAAATGTTACAGAGCGTTAGCTGGTACAGAGAGAATTATTTCAAATTCTAGGAGCTGAAGTGAATTGAGGATATTGTTACTGAAGGATACCTTAAAGTCGCATCCACCAGAAAACAAGACCATGAAGAAAGCCTCGATGATTGCAATATTTGTTACAACTTTCTTTTACCTCTGCTGTGGATGCTTTGGATATGCAGCTTTTGGCAACAGTACGCCTGGGAATCTACTTACAGGTTTTGGGTTCTATGAACCCTTCTGGCTCATTGATTTTGCAAATGCTTGCATCGCTCTTCATTTGGTGGGAGGATATCAGGTATTGTTATTAAGAACCCTTTGAACTCTTTTTCTTGTTAACGCAGCAGAACTGATAGTATCAGATTAGTTTCATGGATAACTATTATACGTGTTGGCCTTGGAAGTCTTGCCTTGTGATTTTTTGTTTACCTGTCAGATATATAGCCAGCCAGTGTTTGCATTTGTGGAAGGTTGGTTCTCCAGGAAGTTCCCAAACAGCAGCTTTGTGAATAAGTTTTACAGCCTCAAAATCCCATTGCTTCCACCCCTTCAAATTAATATGTTGAGGCTATGTTTTAGAACAACATATGTAGCATCAACCACTGGTCTTGCTATGGTGTTCCCATACTTCAACCAAGTTCTAGGGGTGCTGGGAGCCATGAATTTCTGGCCTTTGGCCATATATTTTCCTGTGGAGATGTACTTTGTGCAGAAGAAAGTAGGGGCTTGGACTAAAAAATGGATTGTGCTTAGGACATTTAGCTTTGTGTGCTTGCTTGTAACAATCATGGGACTAATCGGATCTATTCAAGGAATTGTAAGTGCCAAACTAGGCTGAAAAATTTGAATTTTCAAGTTTTATATTATGTAATACCGTACATTAAAATCCTACTTTGTTCCGTATTCAACAAATTCTTCTCGTGCTGATTTGTCAACATTAGATTCACACGAGTTGCCGACATTTCTTGCTCGGTTATGTTTTGTCCTAAAGTCTCTTTGTCTCATACTTTTACACGCGGAACCATAAAGGCTCCTAAAACGGCACGTACACAGATAACAAACATACTTTCTTTATCATTAAATTGAATAAACACTTTTAACATTAATCAAATTATCAACATTAATGAAATTATCGCTCTTAAGAAGTGGTCAGATTGGGGGGCATGAAGTGAAATGATCTTATATTTAATTTTCTTACTTACGCACTTTCGATTAAGCATGTCGTATAAGGCTTGTTTAGTGCAAAATATTTGGTTGATATGATTTGCAGGTTATTACGTTAATCTGAAAGTTTACCGATGCATATCTAAAAAATAATGCTGCGAATTTTTAGTTTCAAAAACATAAAATAAAATTATCTGCATCAACAAAAAATAGATAATATAGATATTTTTCCGAAACAAAACTAAAGAAGAGAAATAACATAATTTTTTGAAGTTTTAAAATTAAGACGTCCTTAAAAAAATACAATTATAAAATTATATAAATACTATTATTATTAAAAATTACAGTATTAGAATTGTCATCAGAAAAAAGCAGTTCACTAGGCACGAAATCGTCTATTCCGTAAACTCTATTCTTACCGTGTGCCATTGCATGGCATCCGCATATTTAAACGGTGTCTTATTTATTCGTCGTTCAATATGTGGATGTCGCGTAATGCATAGGGTGGGAATAGGAATTGTGGAACAGACGATTTCATCCCAGTTCACAAAACAAAATATGTGATCCAGGTGTCCAGCGGCCACACCACTTTATCATGTCAATAAATATGTAAACGAAAGAAAAGACGATGTCAACAACTCGCATCCAACAACCCAGCTTTCACGAGTTCGAGTTTGACACGAAGACTTTGTCAAGGAAAAAGCGTATACCACTCAATATCCTCTGATCAAAAAGCAGCCCAGCATTGTTGTAATCCACGTGAGTGTTTTTGGAATAAATCAACAGGGCGATTCAAAGAGCTACTGTGATTTCTTGCAGGAAAGACATGCTGGAAAAAACAGGACAACTAGAGGCACAATTGCTGCCTGCATATGCGGCGGAGACTACTCTCAAGAGAACTGGTTATGCTCTTTCATTCTTTTTTTTTTCTGCACTTCTTTAAATTTTCGATTCATCTTCGGTGTCCTTTAAATCTTTTGCGGTACTGACTGATTGGAAAGAGCTCAAGAGTTATCATAGAGACGATCCTGCAACGGAAGGACAACCAGAACAAAAGTAGTTCTCGGTTACAGGCCGATCTCTGTGCTTTCATTTTTCTCTAACTTTTGTAAGAGCAAGGAATCAGGAATTAGGATATATAGCCATGTAGATTCTAGTGCGGGTGGAAAATGAAAATGATGTGATTTTTCTCAGAATTTAAACTTATCTTCTACAATTATATTGACTAAAATGGTTTGATTTCTGTGAAGGTACCTTATGGACTGCCGTGGCACACATAATAACAGGAGTGATAGGATCAGGAGTCCTATCACTAGCATGGAGCATGGCTCAGTTAGGGTGGATTGCAGGTCCCTTGGTCATGTTGGTTTTTGCTGCCACTACACTTCTCTCCACTTACCTTCTCTCAGATTGCTATCGATCCCCAGATCCTGAATTTGGTCCTAGAAGACATACCTCTTACCATGAAGCTGTTGACATGAGTTTAGGTAAGCTTCAAGTTCGAAGCTACTACTATATATCAATAGTTGAATGGTGGTTGGAAGAGATATTTGGGTAGAATTCTCATGTCCAAGTTATCTCATTTACCCTCTGAACTTGAATCACAAATCCTTATTCTATAATAATATTGTAAAATCGACATTTACAAATGCCTCTTCAGTCTACCAAACTAAATATTGGAATTTGAATAAAATAGAATATAGATAAATTAAACTGGGATTTTAAGTTTCCAACTTTCAACCTGACTACCGAGAATAACAATTGGTAGTGGGTTTCTTTCACGTTGATTAGATATAAGAAAACTACTCCTGAGAAGAAACCTCCAACTTAGCCACCTTCATCTTATCTTTGGATACGAAGAGAATGCTAGAACAACAATAACTGGATCTAAAGTTGGAACTGAATTTTCTATGTGGTGCCATGTATACCTGCACGTATTAGACTGAATTGAGTACTATCTCAAAACTTTTAAGCCATTAGCTACTGAGTTGCTATTCCAGTTATACTCAAATACCTGTCTGTCTAAACAGACCAAGCGGATGCAGTTAAGAGTGAAACGTGCTTTGAATTTGAAGGTCTTAACATTTTTATGAAAAAATTGAGATGGTGATTTACGTGAATCCAGGGAAAAAGAATGCTTGGCTGTGTAACTTCTTTGTACAAGTAAGCTTATGTGGGAATGGAATTGCCTATACAATTACTTCTGCTATCAGTATGAGGTATCATGTTAAGCTAATCTATCCAAATTCTAATTATTTGGATTCATAGGGGTTTGGTTTTTATATCTTCATCAACTTCATTTTCCCTTGTTTTGTTTGTGAAGGGCAATCCAGAAATCAAACTGTTACCACAGAGAAGGGCACGAGGCTGCATGCGAATACGGAGACACTTCATATATGCTAATGTTTGGACTTGTTCAGATAATACTATCTCAGATACCAAATTTCCATAACATACAATGGCTATCAATTGTTGCTGCAATTATGTCCTTCTCCTATGCCTCCATAGGTTCTGGACTTGGTGTAGCAAAAGTAGTAGGTATAATCCGATTTTATGTGTTAATAGAAATTCTTATTTGATACAAGATTAATTATGGTACATTGAATATGCAGAAAATGGATATGTTAAAGGTAGCATTACAGGAGTCTCAGCTTCCACTGCATTAGGTAAAGTATGGAAGGTATTACAAGCAGTCGGAGACATTGAGTTCGCGTTTCCATATTCCCTTATACTCATCGAGATACAGGTGTGATGTCTGATCGATTCTTGATATATAAGAAGCTACCTTTGAATATGATACACAAATCTGCAACCATTTAAAGACTGATATTGATTAATCTGGGAAAAATGAAGGACACTTTAAGATCTCCTCCACCTGAAAATGAAACCATGAAGAAGGCTTCTACAATATCTATCTTTGTTACAACATTCTTCTATCTTTGTTGTGGAGGCTTTGGTTACGCAGCCTTTGGAGAAGACACTCCAGGAAACATCTTGACAGGGTTTGGCTTTTACGAGCCATACTGGCTTGTTGACTTGGCTAATGCATGCATCGTCATTCATTTGATTGGTGGCTATCAGGTATAGCTATCTGTGCTTAAGCTACGCAATCATAAAATCTTAATTTTGGGCAGCAAAAAGTGAGTGCAGAGTGCAGAATGTAGAGTTTAGTTGCTTGTAGTTTTGAAACTGACATTTGATCATGTTAGGTATACTGCCAGCCACTATTTGCAAGTGCAGAGAAGTGGCTTGCTATGAAATGCCCCAGCAACTGGTTTGTTCACAACAATTACACCCTCAAACTACTACCAGCCGTTGAGTTAAATCCGCTTAGGCTGTGTTTCCGAACAGTATTCGTGATGTTTACAACAGGAATCGCGATGGCATTTCCCTACTTCAATCAGGTACTCGGTGTATTAGGAGCCGTGAACTTTTGGCCCTTAACCATATACTTTCCAGTGGAGATGTTTTTCAAGCAAAGAAAGATAGAATCTTGGACGACGCTGTGGATTGTGCTTCGAAGCTTCACCATTTTTTGCTTCTGCGTAACCCTGTGTACATTGACAGCATCCATAGAAGGGCTTATAAGTGCAAGATTAAGCTGATGCAATGAGGGGACTTGGAAACCCAGATTTCCAAAGAGGGAAAACTAAGTAGGTGGACTGCACCATCGTAGAGCTAGTCCAAGAAACATAGTACAGAGTGAAGTATAAATATAGTAGATTAATTGCAGGCAAGGATCTCTGAGTTTTTATTAGAGAAGGTTGGGAAGAACAATTAAATAAAGTAATTGTTAGAAACTGAACTGGGTTTACTACATGCTTCTAGATTGTGAGTTGATGTATTTGAACTCCTTTGGACAGCTTCATTGAAGCTGGCAATTATAGTCTGTTATTAAGGACTCTAGTTCTCTATAAATATAGCTAATTTGGCCGTCATATATGTATAGTACAAGAATCAGAAAGAAAAGGGAGTGAAAGTTTTGTAAGGTGTTTTAACTCTTAACGGCTTGTGTAGTGCGAAGTATGGATAACATTCTGAGTGTGTGTTTTGTTAAACAAGTTTGTTTCTAGGAATTTAATTGCGAACGTCTGGCATTAAAGCTCGGTTAAAGTGCTTAAGTATATTAAGATGACTTCGGAGTTCAGCAACTAAAGTTCAACAAGTTTGATGGCAAAAATAAGTTTGCGTTGTGGAAACACTTGATGGAGTTATATTTGAGTAGAATCGAATATGGTGAAATTTTGGAGAAAGGCTTAGTAGAAAAATTAAAAACTGACAATTGAAGAATTACAACTAGTTCGTGATTGTTCATTGAATGAAATGACCTTGTTTTCAATTTGTCAATAAGTTTTGTAGATTCTTGAAAAAAGATCTAATACTAAAACAACAAGGGAGGCTTGGAATATTCTAATACTAAAACAACAAGGGAGGCTTGAAATATCCTGCTTAAAACGTATGAAGGAGCAAACATAGTTAAAAGAACAAGACTAAGATTTGAAAAGACAATACGAGTTGATGGAGCAAGGAAAGGATGAAAGTATTCATGACAAATTGATCAATGAGATGAAAAATAATGGTCATAAAAATTACAGAGAAAGATGTCATGGAGAAGATCATGCGCATGTTAACAAGTTGGTTTGATTATGTTGTCACAGCCAAGAAAAGTCTAAAGGTTTGGAGTTCAAGATTCAATGATTTGCAAGCCTCATTAGAATTATGTGAAATGTGAATGAATGAAAGATCACCATATGCAACAAAGCAAGTTCTAGAGCGCAAGTAAATTTGATAAATGAAAAGGAAACAACAATAGGGAAAATAGAACATACTCAAAGAAGTTCAAATTTTAGAGGCAGAGGAGGCAAAAATTTTAGAACTAATTCTAGGGCTGGAGCAAGAGAGAGTGAAACTCCTTGGGATAAATCTAACATTCAATGTTACAAGTGCAAAAGGTTTGGTCACTATTAATCTGAGTGCAAGCCACATATTCAGTGCCATAATTGCAAAAAATATGGTCACTATAATAGAAAATGTCGTGCTCGAAGATAAAAACATGAAGATAATCGAGCTGGAGTCACTGAGAATAATAACCCAGAGACCTTGTTGATGGCCCCTCATGAAACCAGTAACAGTGACAACTGTCAATGATTGTTAGATTCAGGTTGCAGCAATCACTTAAGTGGAAGCAAGGAAGTTTTTCCAAATTAGATGAATCCTTTCATTCTTCAATAAAGCTTGTAGATATGGGAAGAGGAAAGATTGTTATAAAATTAAAGAATGGGTCTTTAAATTATATTTCTGATGTGCACTATGCTCTTACTCATTGCCATAATATATAAAACTTTAGACAACTATCCGAAAAGAGTTATGATTTACACTTCAATAAAGATGGATGCACCGTGAGTGATTAAAAAAAGGGCATGATTCTAAAGATGAGAATTACATCCAATCGTCTATTTCTAACATATCTTAACTACAATAATACTTCTTGCTTAAATACTATAACTATCAATGATAATTGGCTATGACATATGAGACTTGGGCACTTGAATTTTGGAAACATTAAGTTTCTTTCAAACGAAGATCAGGTTTGCCAACCATTCGCGTTCCTGACTAGATTTGTGAGTCATTTGTAATGAGTGAAAAAACATAGAGATCCATTTCCTACAAAGCAGGCATAGAAAGCCAAATGTCCACTAGAGCTAGTGCATTTAGATATATGTTATGTGGAGGTTCCATTAAATGGAGGTAACAAATACTTTATTACACTTATTGATGATTATAGTAGGAAGGAATGAGTTTGGTTTTTGAAGCAAAAATTTGAGGCATGCGAAGTACTTAAGTTTTGTAACGTATATTAGAAAACAAAGTGTTTATTGTATCAAGACTTTGAGAACAAATAGAGGCACATAATATATTTTTTGTTATGATTTCTTAAGAAAGCATGGAATTAAGCATCAGTTGACAACAAGGTATACTCCTCAACAAAATGGAGTGGAAAAAAGGAAAAACTAGAAGTGTTGGATCCCAAATTGTTCTTGGAAGTTAGAACTATTATATGTGAAATGTTGGAAGTTAAAAAGTTGGAAAAAATGTTACATGGAACATGCTTCGGTGTTTTAGCCATAACTCTTTCTCTAGTTATCGAAATGAGATGATTTTTTATTTGAATTAAACTAGAGAAATAGGGCTACAAATTATCTGATGAAATTGAGTTTTAATTTAGTCTCTAAGAGTTTCA
>JAOTBA010000005.1:18764745-18787030 GCA_025629845.1 Erythroxylum squamatum | reverse complement strand
ATGAGAAAATTGTATCAGAGACAAATTAAAAAGCTTATAGATTAACCTATCTTTAAAATTTTATCTGATTAAAAAAATTCTTATCCGTTTCAATTTTAATTAAATGTACTAGACATTTTTGCTGCGCATTTGCACAAAGTTAATATGTTACTTACCAAAATTGCTTGGCAAATGGTCGGCAATACCACCTCAGCTTCCTGGATGCACTGATTATAATATGAAATACTGGAGCACCAAGCTCAAAATAAAGCTTACAGGGTTCTGTGATTGTTATCACAATGGCATCACACTTGCTCGCCTGGCGGAAGCAGGCTGCTGAAGCCCCTGGATGCTTTGAGGACGAAATACTCAAACCTCCTTACTAAAAAACGCATCTGATTCCAGCTGCAAGAGACCAGAGCAGTACCAGGAAATACCTCCGCCCCATGTGTTCCTTTCAAACGTGTTGAAAATGAAGACACGAAGCCAGTGCAACAATCTGGCCTGTAACCTCAAAACAAGATATGGGACTCTGCTACTGCCGCGTCAATGAAATTTGCCAGCTGTACCAATTAATGGATTTCAACGCGGCGCATCTTTTTAGAATGAAGGGGCAGCATAACATAACCCTGAAGCCAGAATATGTGCACCGGAAGAGCATGACGAGCAAGGTCACTTGCATGAAAAACTAAGGACAAAAACACAGGAATTGCTCCACTATATTTAGTGCAGGCTGCGTGCTGTGGGATTTATCATCTGATGATCTTACGAATCCTATGGCTTGAAAGCATAAGGATCAGATGCCAAATTAAAGGTGATGACATCTTATAAAAACAAATGGTGCAAATCTAAATAAAATTCATTTTATAAATGAAATATCAATAAGTTTCACTATTTCTTACTTCTACTCTTTCAATCATTGAGCTTTTGATTTTCATTCCAGTCATTCCTATGTTTCTCTACCTAGGCTAAGCAAAATACATCAAGCAAAATATGACGATGAAGAAGATGTATCGGCCAGAACCTGCACGGTTTAAATAAACAAGATCAGAAACCAAGTATAAAGACAAAAGTTTCAGTCTCCCCAAAAATAAAAAGAAAACTATATTAGAGAAACCTCAAGTTGCTCTTCAGTAAACTCAGCTTTCTGAATGTTCCATGTATCTGCATGAGTCCGACGGAACTCAGCAACTGCTTTAGTAACGGTAGATTTCACTGGAGATGGCTCTCCATCAAAGCGAGCCAGTAGAGTAACATGCTCGGGCAACCATCTGAAAATGAATATTACCCATAAGAAGTCAACATTTAAGAAGGAAACAAATGAGAAATAATCAGGAGTCATAAGATGATGGAACTATGATCTGGGATGTGTCACATCCACAATTAAATTTTTTGAGTATTCCATCCACATCTCCACCTTTTAAGAGGTTAAAAAACATGTTCACACTCGTGAGAATCAACATCCAATTAAGAACTGAAAAGTAGAATTCAAGGATGTCATTTACGAGTTCACATATTACTTGAATATATTCATAAAATACTGAAACTTCCATGATTCAGGTAAGGTGCATGGTACATGCAGAACAAGCGAGAAAAGGAGCTTCAGATGTCCCCCAAACCGAATACTTATCTACTTTCCAGCAGGATAAATCAAATAATCAGAGTTAAAATTTAAAAAGGAATGTTTGGTTGGCTAAGGATTTAAGTCACAAAAGGTATAGCAATCAAATGGAGTTCAATGTCAATCATAAATCAGAATCACATTGCAACAAGCTTGTGATCATAGGCATAAGGACTGACCCGGGCATATCATAGGGGACTGATAGTACAGAAGCCACCAAAGCAAGTACAGCACCGTGAACAGATGCAATAGAATCACCACTTCTTGCACTTCTGCACTCATGCACCAATCTTCATGTCAAAGATTGAAAAGGGAAAAAAATGAATGCACCATTTGTAAGTTCTTAATTACCAAAATAACGTGATGAGACACAAGAAAACCCAGGTCATAATCATATGCAGAATAATCATGGTTGACAAGAATTACTGGAATTTCAATCAACATGACTAAAAGTAATCATAACCTTTGCTTTCTCTTCTTCTGCATAGCTTTTGCCTCCATGTAAGCTCTATCACGGAAATCTCTAGCAAGATCTTCATCTCCACCCTTCATGAGACCTGCTAGAACTGCAGCAGCATGCTCTCTCACCTGAACAATGTTTTAACTGTTTGAGTAGAAAGAGAAAGTGAAATAATGATTTGCAGATTCTCATGCCAAAGAATTCCATAGCATTATGAACACACATAAATATGCCAGTTTTTGAAACATATAACTTTTTGAACCCCAATCTGAACTTGACACCAACCAATCTGCAATGTTGTTTAGATGGAAACTTGCCTCAACTTGATTGTCTCTTAGTAGACCCTCAACAGTTCTCCAAATTTGTTGCTTCACATTTGAGAGAATGAAAGTGTGCCTGCAATAAATGGAGTAAGTTGGCAAAAAGAGGATGTCATAAATAACTAACAGAGACTTGAAGATCGTGTCAGAAAGAAAAAGGGATGAACAGATAATGGTGTTGGGTGGAAGAAGAAAAAGAACCAAGAAAACAGCATATGAAATAGTCTCAAATAAACCATATTGAAGAAATAAAAATTATTTCATATGATTAAGTCGATGCCTATGAAATTCCCTAGCAATTGCATAATACCTATACATAAAAGTGCGAAGGTACGTCAAAGTGGCCGATCTGGTCCTCCAGTTAGAATCATTGGCACAATAAAGAATCTCCGAAACAACCCTGTGGATATGGGGTTCCCAGAAAATCCTCCATTTAAGCAATTCAAAAGCTGCTTTGGCAAGTGTTGATAGATCTTTGTTTGATGTTTCCTTCAAAGTAAACACATTTTGGTCAATAAAGAGTTATAACAATGTTAGACAAAGGAGCGCCGAGATTTCTCAAAATGTACTCCATGCCAAAGTAAATCAACTTGGCAGACAGAGAAAAGGACACCAAGTGTATATCCATTATCCAATAAGAACCAACATGACAAAAGAAAAGGCTGCAGCAAGGAAACGAGAGACCAATTAAACTCATTTCTCAGGAATCTAATTGAGAGAAAGAATTTGTTTCCAACGAATATCAAGTTTCTCCTTTCTTTGTTATAATAAAGATTTTTTAAAGATGTTAGGAACCTCTATAGAGATTGCTTGTATTGATGATATATCGGTACAATTAGATAGAATACTGCTGGAGCAAAGCTCCCCCTCCTGGACATATAATCTCCAGGCCTATAGAATATCTGTATATTCCCATATGAATCCCGATGATCCTCCCTACTAAACAGAGTCCTCTATATCCTCTCTCCCCGTACCCTCCTTGTCTACAACCTCTCTCCATAACAAACTCATAACAACCTAGCCTATGTGGCATTTGCCCCCCTTACCCATCTTACCCCTTCGGATGTAGGTTTGGATGGGTTTAGTGGGCTATACTAGCATTAGCAGATTGATCAGCACTAGCATGCTGATCATAAGAAGGAATGCTAACAAAAGATAATTGGAGTGGTGTGAAACAAAAATCAAATAGCCAGGAAAAAACATAAGTCATCTGCAAAATAATGAAATGACGCAACCCACTTACCTGCAATGCAATTACAGGATAAAGAAATCCAACGATAACATCCAATAAAAAAGAAGATCTTCCAGACTTCAATGCTGAGATGATAAAATGAAACAGCTGCAAAATAAATTGTACACATTTAACAACTACAACATCTAAGTTACACCAGGTAGTTAAGTCTTAAATAAGTACCGTTTCCATCCATTTCACATCATCTTGTGCATCACCATTCAAGAACCCATTTTGAGGACTTGAACTTGGTTGAGTATCCACGATCTCCAACCGGCTACAATTCTGTATGGTTGGGATCAAATCAGTTGCTCGTTTTGTCAGAGAAAGAACCCAGCTTTCTTCATTTAGTTGGTTCTTCATGGAACTTTTTCCCTTATCGGCAGAATAGCCATGAGGAAATGCTAAATGAAGCCGAATATTAGAGCACAGCACAGACAAGGTAATACCTATTGCTTCCCTAACCTGTCCCATTAAAACTTCAATTAGGCAAGACCAGAGAAAAGGAGTATTAAAGTATCTTTCTTTGTCATCCTTTAATCATTGTCCTCGTGCATCATTAAGAGAGTAATAATTTGTTTATTGCTTTTAGGGTTTTCTAATTGTTTCCCAATAAAGTACAATGCAAAATAAGATAAAATTTGAATAGACCAGTAGAGCTAAAAGTTGAATGAGTGAATTGGAAAGGAGTATAAAAATAGCATCCTTACTTGGGCAGATGGATGGCACATATTAGCCAATAACTCATTCAAAAGTGTTTTATGGACCTCTATCTCAGCAACTGGCATTTTATTTGGAGATATCTCTATGAGCGCAGCCGATAGAAAAGTATATCGCTTTGCAACAACAGTGGTCGTTGCAGATGGAGGCAAAGGTTTCATTAGACAGTCCAAAATATGTTGCCGGAGAAAAGGAACTCGAGTACCATATTTCCCTTTCCCTGTAACTGCATAGCGTATGCAAGCTGCCCACTCAGGAATAGATTCCACTGACTGGGAATGAATGATGTTCTTTAACTGAAGCATCATCCAGTTGTCCCATGCTCCTAAAAGACCTTTCACATCTGAATGTAACACCCCTGCTAATGCTTCAGCAGCAACACACTGCTTGGATCTTTCCTTAGCACTTGCAAACTCCTCCAGTGTACTTTTAAGCGACAGCAATACAGACATGCCACACTCTTGTGTTAGCCGCTTAAAAATTCGTGCAAAGTTTGAGTAGAAAGTATCATTTCCTAACAAAGAATTCCAACTAGGAGTACGTGGCCATGAGGCTGAAAAGTCGAAATAAAATCGAGTGATTGATTTGTCTGCCAGGCTTTGGAAAGAACTACCATGGTTTCCTCTGGAAGATGAGCTCTCAGTATCACTTATTATATGAACATGAGAAAGGCTACTCATAGTATCACTAAAGAAACCCTCCTCCTGAAAAATTCCAACCAAGGCACCCTCAAGAGATGATTTGCCATTTGCATGCAACCCTCCTGAAACTGCTGCTTGTTGCTCAGACGGCAATTTATAAGGCGACTCTTTTAATAGAATATTTAGAGCAGATATTGCGAGTATCCTTGTCTGAGGAAGCTGACTCTTTAAATTTTTTAGGAAGTGACCTGAAAACCATCAAGAAGATAATCTCTACACTAATTTTCCAAGACAGTTTTATTTGATATTTATAAGAAAGAACATAGTCAACAAGACTGACCAGCAGTTTGACTTAGTATTTCTGAAGAGCTATTTGGGTCATTTCTTGATGCCATAGCCATCAAAAGAAGTAACCTATTGGCCATCAGGTTATAACTGGAAGGAAATAAAGAGAAATCAAATCAAGCTGATATCTTGAATATCTAGAAAGTCAATCCCCAGCACAACAATAACTTGCAAAAAGAACCATACAGTCAAAACTAGATGTGCCTGTTATTGAGTCATATTAAACCACATTGTTTTGAAGCCCAACAATAACAGGGCCTTACATACCTTACATGAACCAAAAGAAAGCAAGATATCCATTAAGCAAAGCAACTAATGAAAATATGAAAGCTGGTGAATATTAAACTAATTACCGCCAATGAATGCTAGTAGAATCAAAACTCATGGATCCAATCTGAGAAATAAGATCCCCAAAATCAAGCCCATCTTTATGATTGTCTGCTGCCCTGAAGATGTTCCTAGAGACTCCCGAGAAGTGGATATTGTACTTGACAAATAGCTGTTTGTATTCGGAATTAAGGGGGAAAAAAAAAGAACAGAAATGAAGACATGTAGAATAGAATCCTCAATTTATTGGTGGTGTGGCATATTTTACCTCATTGATTGCCTTCTGGGCTTTCAGAGACTCGTGATGTGAACTGTACAAGAAAGGTACAAGCAAGAAAAAGTTGGAACATAAACTTTAATAACCAACTCCAAACTAAATCATGTGGCCCGTCACCAAATGAAGGGAAAATCAAAAGCCAAAAGATGAATAAGGAATTGAATTGTTACCTTGAAAGAACCCCAAGAAGAAAAGCAGAAAATGATTTAGGATCCTAAAATAAAAGAACACATCTCAGGAAGTGATATTTACGGAAACCAGTTTTAGATAAAGAATGCTAAACAATTACCATGGTCAAATGCTTGAGAACTGTCTGTGAAGAGAGAATAGAACATGAGCCTAGTACTGCATTTTCTGGTGCGCTAGAATTCTCCAAGTTTTCAGTCAGAGAGAGCACACACTTTGAGATCATAGACGGCCACCTCTTAATAATCTTCAGCAGAGATTTTCCAGCAAGTCTGCACAATCAAATATCTCATTCTTTTGTTAGGTGATCCAAACCAGACACTAAAAACCGTGAAGCAAGATTCAGAAGAAAAGCAAAGAAGCAGAAGCCTCATATGAGAAAATATGCATACAAAAAGTTTGGCAAAAATGATTAAAAAAATGTCTTGAGTTAACAACATGGCAGAATCATCCAACCATTATTACTCAAAAGCACAAGAACTATGAAAGTACAATCATTTAACTCATATGAGATTGTAGAACAATATACTTACACACGAACAGTTTCATAGTTTTGCAAAGAAAGTCTTAGTAGATCATCCACCAGGAGACGCACATGTTCTGACGGAGTGAAGTTCCCACTCGTACGAAACTGATGATAGGATGATTGAGATGACCTCCATGTAAGATGCATGTAAGCCTTGTCTATATGAGCCCATCTGGGCCTGAAACAATGGAGACAGTTCAACATTTTAAAGCATTAGCATTGCCATACATAGTTCAAGTAATACTTCAGAAAGTCTGATAGGACTAATTACCTTTTCTTTCCTTTTGTATGTGAAGTTGCAATAAAATTTATCGGAGGTTCTATAATAGCAGCAGATTCCAACTTCCATGCCTGCCTGTGATTGAGCCATTCATCATACTCCAAACTTCCTATTTCATAGACATGAAGAAAATAGGTGTAAGTTAATACACAAATTTGATGCTGCATAACATGGGCTCACAAAAAGAAATATGATAACAAGGAAAAAGAAAAAAGAAGATAAGAACTTGAAATCATCTAGGCACTGCATCATTACCATAGTTTCCCAAAGCATCCATGATACGAACAATAAGTACCAATAGGATACTATCATCTGATTTTTGCTGTAATAGGTATCTGCAGGAAGTTGCAAATATTATAGCATTCAATATAACAAACCAATAAAAATCCAAAGTCTTGTACGAATAGCAAAGCTTATCATTACTCGCAAGCTGCATGTATAATCTCAGCTGCTTTTACACGAAATTCTGTGCTGCCAACACTTGAACCAGTTGCTCCAGCTATCAAGAAAGAAGTATGACTCTGTTCTCCAACAATATCACTCCTAGATGCGGTGAAATCAGGTAAGCAAGATAAAACACCTTGCAATGAGGAATCAATACGCAGAAGAGTCACTTTCAAGTACTCTTTCTCATTTCCTGTTACAAAGTAGCCACTCAATAGCAGTAACTAAGATAGCAACAAAATTAACAAATTGCAACTGTCAGTCATTGTTGTTTTGTACCGTAAAATAAAATTGGTTTTCAGTCAATGAACATATCATAGCATGTAAACACCAATAAAGCACTAGAACATATGCATAAAATCATAATGGACAAAACTTGTAGCAGGTGCTCTTCTTTGCATAACATTTTGATGCATCTAAAGAAGGCTTAACAGGACAAGTGCACATTTATTGACATACTTAAAAAATCAATCATCAAAAGTAAAGAAAAACGCGTAATTGAAAAAGTTACCATACCGGAAGAAACAAATATTATACCTGTATCCAAATGAATTTTATTTTGGCATATTCTCAAAAGGTCATCTAAAGCCGATTCAAAATGAAGTCTCAAAAGTTCATTGGCAAATTTAACTTCTTCATCAGTTGCAACATGCCATTTTGGGACCACCAGAGGTTCATCACTGCTATAATCTTTAGTGCTTATCCATTCTTCTAGAGCTGTAGCATCAGGATGTCGCATGATGCACCTAGTTTACCGTAATAAACAAACATTTGTCATTACAGACAGCCTAAAAGACAACATTAAAATACTGAAGTGAAGACACAAGCTTACTTGTATTGACCAAGAGGATAATAAAGGATCAGGCTTCCCAACAGGGACCGAAGAAGATGATCACCACCTCCATTAACCTACAGTAATTTAAGGGGGTGCTTGGTTAGTTGGTATGGGAAGAAAGGAAAGGGTAAGGAATGAAAAAGGATGTTTGGTAATATAATATGATTGGATGAACAGTATTTTCATATCCCCTTATGGGGCAATACTGCATACCCCCCAATATAGTGAGGAATGAAAGTCATATCCATTTCTATTCCTCACTATATTCATTATAAATCCTATTACCATTTCCCCAAGTGAATATGTTAGCTCCCTTCCTATTCAAATGCCACATAGGGACGTAGGTTAAGAGTTAGTTACGGAGAGAGAGAGAGAGAATAAGAAGGTACAGAGTCTATATATATAGGACTTGGGGATAGGAGGGACGGCACTCTCGATTATTCTGGAAAAATACAGCTATTGTATTGGCTTGGAAACTATATTTCCAGGAGGGGAGCTTTGCTCCAGTAGTATTCTATCTCATTGTACCGATATATCATCAATACAAGCAATTTCTATAGAGGTTCCTAACAGAATAAAGCACACCCTAAATAATAATCTTTCTTTTCAAATAACTACCCCACTTAAATACCAAATTCTGCAGGTAATAAGTAAAATAAAGGCCAAGTGAAACCTTCCAAGAAGGAGAATCAAAAGCAGACATAATGGCTTCTTTAAATTGATCCTTGTAGGGAAGAAGTGCAGGTCCTCCATAGCTGATAGCAACTGATAATATCTTCAATTGATAATCAATTGCCCTTTCAAGAGCTGGAGAAAGAGTTGCTTTCACCTAGAAAAAATCAGGTTTAGCATCGGGAATCTCGGCAAACAAAAATACACAAAACACCTCTGAACAAATGAAAAACCTTAGTTGACATTGAGATATCAGGACCTCCCCTTCCCCCAAAGCCAGTTCCTGGTGTACCCTTCAAAGAGGATATGACAAATGATAAAATTGGCTCAACAAGTGAACCAACTGCCTCTTCTGGGTTTGTGTGAACACATGCACAACAGAGCAGTCCAACCTCAGCTATTGCTCCCGGGAGAATATTTGTCCTGACAAACTTTGAAATTTTCTTCAAGGCCTGACAATAGATTACATAGTTTACACAACTTATTGCACAATCTCAATATGAAGTAGTGTAAAGCGAGACAACAGCTATAACCTGATTGTAGAGCGATTTTGAAAGCCTCCCGAGTAAGATCTCAAGCATACAGTAATAATAAGGACCATCCTCAACAAGAAAAGTTCCTGATGTTGCTGATGAATGCAGGCCTTCATTCCTACGACATGATGTAAACCAACCAGTAGTTGTGACTTAGGAAGTAAACAGAATTGAGATACATACTCTTCAGGTCCATCCTATGTATTTATATTGGAAACAAAACGCATATTGGGAAACAATAGCTATTAACTTACAGAACACTACTTGGTTCTAGATGTTGGAGTAATGAAAATAGTCGGCACAAGAACTCATCCAACCACTCAGAAAAGCGAGTCATTCGCAAAGATGACTCATCCATGTTATCATCCAAAGTAGCAATCTGCAATCATAAACAGATTATCAAAGCACTAAACTAACCAAGCAGAAGTTTACAGTAAAAGCAATGACACCCTCAACTTACATTGGAAAATATGGAACCAATTAACTGCATTGTAGCCAAAGTTTTGGGAGGATCATTGGCATCCATGCCAAGTAATGCATTGGATAATGAAATTTTCAAAAATTCAATAAAATCAACCCGGACACCATCAACATCAACATCAACCTCCTTAGCTGAAGTT
This sequence comes from Erythroxylum squamatum, assembly GCA_025629845.1. Classification (NCBI taxonomy): domain Eukaryota; kingdom Viridiplantae; phylum Streptophyta; class Magnoliopsida; order Malpighiales; family Erythroxylaceae; genus Erythroxylum; species Erythroxylum squamatum. The sequence continues at coordinate 18,777,013 of JAOTBA010000005.1, read as the reverse complement.
GATAGGGACGTGAGAAATAGAGAACGTCCAGCATATGCCACTGACATGACAGCAGTTTTTAATTGGTGGGTGGCAGTCATCTGACTAATGGAAAAAGTTGGAAAACAGAAGTCAAATCCTCGATATCATTGAAATATAAAGTAGTTAACAGAATCTAAATCCAATCAGGAAATAAATGAACAAAACAAATACACAATTTACATTCCACATAGTATTTAAATAATCTGATCCATTATGTACACTTGGAACACACTAACCGTCTCCAGCGCTAAGTGGAATCGAGACGCTAAAAATGGAAGAACCAAAGTAGGTTCAACATATGACAATATAGAAGTTGCCGTGGCAACTGTTTCCGATAGGTGCTCATCCTTGCTATATTGTCCACGATCAATTAATTTCAGCAATATATTGACAAAAGAAGTCCTCTCAGGTCTACCAAGAAACAGTTTGGCATGCCTATCATCCTCTGTGCTCCTATAAGACCAAAATTTTATAGGAAAGTTTTAAACACTGATAAAGCAACTAAATGGCAGTGATCAGAACAATGGCAGTATATTCTTACAATTGTTGTTCATGCTGAAGGCGCTTCTGGAATGCAATCACCAAGTATAGCAAAAACCGCTCCAATGAATAAGTCCAGCGACCTCCATTTGAAGGATGGTAATACCTACACCAATGAAATAGGGAGGGACAGCAACAATCAGAATTCAGGAAATGTCAGATTATGTACAGACAATAATCTAAAGCATTAGAATGTCGTTAAACAAACTGTTCCAAAAGGTTGACCAATTTCTCTAAGTGCTCTTGTGCTGAACTACCAGGTTTTAGTAGATAGACCTGCATTTGCAATTTCAGAATAGAGAACAGATAAACTAAGAATCACTTCTAAGGTGAAAAATAAGGAAAGATGCAAAATATAGAACAAGCGTAATAATCTTACAATCGATTTCGCAATTGCTTTTGCTGGGGTGACAGATTTGTTGGAGAACAAGAATCTTGTGTATCTGGGAACATCAACACTGAAAGGATATGATCCACTTCCATTTGCCACAGGAACCTGTGGTTTCCATAGGACAAAGTTAAGTAGGTAATCATCTCCAGAAAGGCAAAGGGGAAAATGCAGATTTTCTTTCGAGATCATCTCAAATGTCTATGTTTTCTATGGCAGTTACTTCTAAGGCCCAGCTTACTAGTCTGCTAGCATAAGCAACTAAAGATAACTGTTATAAGAAGCAGGTAATACCACAGATAGTGCACACTCCACCATGCAACTACTCAAAAAAATCATTTTCAACTACATGACCCAATATAGTGATAGAAATTTCAAGGAAGCAGATTGTGTACACCAAACTATTCATAAGCTCACCTCAAACATATTTAAGAATCTATCAAAAAGTGTTGGTAAGAAACACTCCCAGTTGATAAATTCATAGTTCTTTATAACACGGGCTGTAATAGCTGTCCACTGGCCATTCCAGAATTGGCAATTTGGTATTGAGTCCCATAAGTCCAAACTCCTTTTAACCCAATCACTGCAGTACCAATACCAGGAATCTAAGCTTTCTTCTTTAGTTTTGCACAAGCCATGAAAGACAGTACTCTCCAAATTATACATTACTTACTCAGTGTAGAATGCCTGGTTGTCTGCATTTGTAGGTAGAAACAGTCTCACAAACCCCGACCCCTCAAAGGATGAGTTATGCCATGGATTTTCCAGAAAAGAACTGACAGTTTATTTTTTGGAGAAAAAGATAAAAAAGATGTAAGGTTGCAGTTTTATAACCTAAATTTGCGAAAAGAGCAATGATTATAACGTAAACTTGACATAACTGTGAAATTTAATTTAAAATAAATGTGAACCAGGGGATCTATTTGTCAGGATTGGTTTCGGGCAAAACTCAAGATATCTTACTACTGGGGAGGAAGAAACAGAACATTACCTAAACTCAGACCATATCTCCAAGGCAGAACCTGGTGGGAAGAATCTCCTGGAAGATCTAACAAGGGAAGTAACAGTCTCAAAATGTCGTTGTCTCAGCCTCCATCCCTCAGGACCAGTGTTCCTGTCATGCACACTTACAGTTGTCAAAAAACTAGAAAGTTCAATGACAGAACAACACAGACAAATCCATCAAATTATAAGAAGATGAAAAAGTAAACAAAGTAGAAGCCCCGGAGATTCTAAGGGAAATTGGAAACGTGGAAGTCAGTGTTATAAATAGGAAGATGAGGAGATAAGGGGCAAAGAATAATAATTGATATATGATAAACAGAAGAATTGAAAATGTTTTCCAAGTAGAATCAGCTGGAAGTGAAAATCAACATTAAGGTAGTTGTAATGGAAGGTAGGACAACACACAAGAAATAAGAAAGAAATGAGTGGAAAGAGAAACGAGGTGACCATACCTAGTGAAATGGGTGTGGACGAGAGCATCATACAAAGGGCGCCATTGGATTTTCAGGCTCAACTTCTTTCTGTACTTATTAAGCAATTTGACTAAGATATGTCCCCATCGAACCTAATCCAAACACAGACACACAAACAAAGCAGTTATACTGCTTGAGGATAACAAGAAAAAGGAAAACAAGAATATTAGGATATTACAGAGAGGAACAAAACAAAACCTGGGCGTAGAGTTTGTTCTGTGATAAGTTGAACAAATGGAGACCAAATTGAACAAGTGAAGCCACATCTTCCAAAGCCACTTCACTTTTAGCTTTGATGAAGCTGCAATAGCAAATCAAACGATTTCTAAGTCACAGTCCAAAGGAATAAATAAGAGAAAACAAATGAGTTTGGTAAGGATAACAGAACAAAGGCAGGGCAATATGATAAGAAATGAAACAAAGTCAAAAGAAGAAGAGAGGGAGAGAGTAACCGACAGGTCAAGAACGGAAATCCATTTGAGGGTGGAGAAGACAGAATCAGGATCACCGGGATCGAAAGAGGACTGGAGAGAGCTAATAACTGAAGCGAATGACTCCTTTTCTCTCTTCGTCTCCTCCGCTACTGCGGGTGGTAGCCATGCATTATAGAGGTGCATTTTTTGTTCCTTGCAATCAAATTCAGTTTCCTTCTTCTAATTTCAAAACACAGACACCAATTGGGGAAAAAAAAATGGATTCCACTCTCTCTTTCTTTCTCAAATATAACAACTATCTATGGACTATGGGTGTACATATATATACACACATAGAGCATACGAAATTGGGCAGCCTGAATTTGCCCTCTTTTTTTCTCTTTTAGTGTTGAATACGCGTATTAGTTTCTTTTCTTTTCAAGCAAGCCAGGAGAAAATTATAGGAATCAGAGAACGGCGCAAGAGACAATTAAAAACTACCTGGCAGTGCCCACCTGTGAGGTGCTTTTATTTTCTCAATGTCAATTGATTTGATGCAATCTTTTGTTTCTTTTATCTCAAATTTTTTAGAATAATTATTTTAAAATTAAAAATATAAAATAACATAATTTTAGACGACACAGACCTATTCAAAAACTTAACCCTTTTAAATAAAACAATATTATTTTATTTAAAATAATTAAATCTCAAATTTAATTGTGATTTTCTTCGCTAATTATGAATTTCTTTATATATAAGAGCTATTTATTTTACTTTTAAAATATAAATTTTATTTTAAGTAAATGAAATAGATACATAAAGAAATGGGAGACGATTGATCATGTAAATTTAGTAAAAAAATCTATTTATTTGACTTTTTATTTTTTATTTTTGGTGTTGAATTTTTTTTTTTCCAATTTTATAAAAACCATTTAAAATAGTTTTATTTTCTATCTTTGTTTTTTAATAATTTGATTTATTATCGATTAAATATACAATATTTAATATATTAATTATTAATAACTACTATGAATATTTAATAAATTAAAATTATAAATAAATTTATTTTATTTAATAATTTATTCATTTTGTAATTAATTTAAATTACTAGTTATTGATAAATTAAACTAAGTTTAAAGTATCCTTCAAATGTATAAATTTGAAATAAAATTTTTAAAATAAATATTAAATTATAACTAAAATTTGATTTTAAACTAAAATAAAATAAATTTATTGATAATATTATATAAGAGATTAAAATAAATTTAATTAATTAAAAATAATCTATCCTTAAGTTTTATTAAATATATAGTCATCATCAATAATAAAAATTTAACTAAATTGTCTTTAAAAATAAAATAAATTTTAATTTTAATTAAAAATAGAAACTAAAACTAAAAACTACTAAAATATATACAGTTACATCGAATGTACAGTAATTTGCCACCTGTTGAAGTTGAAAGACAACAAAACTAAAGTAGGACACCTCGGAAGTAAGCCCTAAGCAGAAGGCATGACTTCATATGCCAATTCTGACTTTGTTTGTTTGGAATGTAAAACTTGGTGGAGGGGTAAGAAAATTGAACTATTTCATACGTAAACATCCAAATCTACTCAGCATCACACAATCAACATTCCCCTCATAAATAGTTTCACCACTAATGTTTTTTACAATTGTAGAAAATGGTAAATATTACGAATAAATACTTTGTTTTTTTATTTTTCAACTTAAGCTTTAGTGTTTTAAATTTAAATTTATATTAAAAAAGATATTATAATAAATACGTTTTATGAGAGATTTATGTTAGAGAGTCTCGTATTGACCAAAAATGAAAATATTAAAGGATTTATAAGTAGTAAGGGAAAACTATCAAAATAACTAGTTCTAGTTATTTAGCAATAGTTGACCCAAGCTCAATTCTTGTTAATGAACTCTATACTTTGCCCATATTAAAAATTCAATATAATGTCAAAGTAGGTTTGGTCCGGATTATTAATTTTTCAATTGTTCGTCTGGATATATAGTCCCAAAGGCCTAGTCCGATTACCACTGTGTTTATTTCAAATGACAACTAGATGTCCAATCCTAGTTGCACTTGAGGAGGAGTATTAGAGTGTCTTATATTGATTAAAAATAAAAATATTAAAGAGTTTATAAGTGGTAAAGGTCAATTAATTATTTGGCAATGGTTGACCCAAGTTTAGTTTTTATGAATGGACTCTACACTTTGCTCATATTAAAAATTCAATAATTTAAGATGTTAAAGTGAGTTGAATTTGTCAATTATAATCTTCATTTAAGATGTTAAAGTGAGTTGAATTTGTCAATTATAATCTTCAATTAAGACTTACAATGACATGCATAATTTAAACTAAAAGGGACAAAGACAAATAGCTCTATCGAATTGGGAGGAGGAGCCAAGGCAAGGCCCGTCTGATTGAGACGTGGAAAAGTCAAGTTAGTGAAAGGCAGAATTGATTTGAAAGACACCCCCCGTTTAACTTTAACCTATAGGACACGGGGAACTCCCCCTTTCAGAACTCAATTTTTCAACAACAAGCCTTTCTCAAATGAATAACATCCTCGTCTTAAAAGCCTCAAATATCAAGGTTAGCCTCTCTTTCTAATGCTTTAATTATTTCTACATGAATAATTGTTAACTGATAGATTTTTTAAAAGATTCAAAAACAATATTATAAATACTATACTGAAACTGGTACCCATTAATACCGAGCATCAGTTCGGAAAATTATAATAAAGTTTTTAAATTTTTTAAAATTTCAAAAATAGTTTTTAAATATATTATGCTATATAATTTTTAATTTTACACCAACTATGTCTCAAAAAATAATAATAGGTTAAATTTGAAATCACAACTATTTCTTTATTTATATTAATATCACTTTTTACATATTTCACATATAAATAATAATCATAATTAAGATAAGAAAAAATTGTTTAACTATTTTACATATATAAAACTAAATTGTTTAACTATTTTACATATATAAAACTAAGTGTTAGCTCAAGGTTTATGATTAACAATTTTGATGATAACTATATAATATTTCAAAATTCAAATTGGATTTATTTTATTGTATAATTAATGATCTTATTCTCAAAAAGAAATAAAATCTTAAGAAACATATTTTCTTTCTTGCAGGAATTTTCATTATGAACTTTCCTTATTAGAAATGGTTTATCCGAAAGGATTATACTAATTGTAAAGGACGTATATTAGCCCTATGATTATTAGAAGATTTTTGGCAAAGATGATATCAAAGTTATTCAGATTTAAACTCATCCAGTTGACTAAAGATGCAAGTGAAGCAACAGTTAGTTGAAGAAATTGACTATTTAAGAAAGAGTCAATGCTACTGTGAATAACAACTGAGCAATACAGAAGCTTGCGAAACTATATTGTCAAAACTCGTCAAAAGCATATATATTATTGAAAGTGATATCTTTGTAAAAATTCTTTTGTGCGTTAGAAAGTGAAATTCTGTTAAGAGATATTACTGAAGCTCATATTGAGTAAACCTCATTTTTATTTAAGAGCTTGTAGAGGCTAGTGAAATACTACTAGTGTGGAAGGTTTAAGAACCTTGAAAAATATTGACTTGTGAGCTTGGAGAGACTCGTCAAATTACTACTTGATTTTGTAATGAAACACTCGACTTGGATACTTAGGGACTGGACGTAAACTAGTATAAATCGACTACATCCTTCTTCTCTCTCTCTACTTATCTTTTATATTTCTACATTATATTGTGTGTGTGATCATTTTAGCAAGAGGCTCCTTCACTTTTATAATAGGTCCCTTATATTTTCAACTTGTTGACAGTTCCTTTCAGTTTTAACAAGCGCCTTTGTTTTTAAATTGTTTTAACAGGATTCATCATTCATTACGATTCTTTCATTTACATAGGGTCCTATTATGCAAAAGGCTCTTATTGCCTAATAAGCTCCTGTCATTTAAAAAGCTTTATTGTCTGACATACTCCTACTATTTTTATTCGTTAACTATGATTTGTTTTTTATACGAATTGAAAGTAACTTGCGAAAAAAATTACACACAATTCACCCCATATTGCGTGTGTTTACTTTATCATTTGGTATCAGAAAGAGATTTCATATTTTTTTATTTTACAGTACGTGATAGATCATGGTAAATACCTTGAGAAGTTTTGAAGGACAATCTGTCTCAAAGCCTCCTTACTTTAATGGAAACAACTACTTATACTAGAAAGAAAGAATGACCATATATATCCAATCTGCAGATATCGAAGTATGGCAAGCAATTAGACTTGGAGTTATAATTCCCACTTCTAATAATGTAGAAGTATGAATTGATGCTGATAGGAGAAATGCATAACTAAATGCTAAGGCAAAACATCACCTAATATGTGCGTTGTCTCCAGAAGAATACGAAAAGATATCATACTGCTCTACAGAAAAAGAAATATTGGACAAACTTCAAGTTACCTTTGAAGGGACGAATGAGATAAAGAAACATAAAATAAGTCTTTTATTCCATCAATACGAAACTATTGGCATGAAACAAAGGGAGACCATAGACAAATTCTTCGGACATTTTAACAACATCATCACGGCCTTAAAGAACTTGGGAAAATTTTATCCCAATGATGAGCTCATATCGAAGATTCTAAGGTCAATACTAAAGGAATGGAGACCTAAGGTGATAGCTCTAGAAACAATAAAGGATCTAAACACTATTTCACTCGACTAGCTATGAAGAAATCTGATAATCAATGAAACCGAGCTTAGGCAAGATGAAGGATCCTCCTACAGAAAAGAAATGTCGTTAAAAACAACTAAAGAATAAAACGGTGATGAACGTGACACTGAATTACAAATAGATGGAGATAACGAATTCAACCTTATGGTAAGAAAATATGCCCACTTCTATAAAAAAAGAACTTGGTGAAGAAAAGAGAAAGAAACAAGAAAGCTAGAAACAATAGGTTCCTATCAAAAGGCAGCAACAACAATAGCAATACACAAAACAATCAAATCACATGCTATCACTACAAGAAGCCTAGACACACAAGACCATAATGCCCTCTTCTTCAAAAGGACAAGTCAGAGAATAGAAAATATAGAAAGCAAGCAATGACTGCAGTCTGGTCAGATGAGGATTCTAAAAACTTTAAAGAAGAAGAACCAAAAGAAGTTAGCAACGTTTGCTTCATGGCTAAATCAGGAGACGATAAGATATATTATTCTGACTCTGATATTGAAGTTGATAAATTGAAAAATGCATATCATGAATTGTATGATCCGTACGAAAGGTTAACAGTGAGGTATTTCAAAGAAGTTAAGAAGTCCAAGAGCAATGATGCATCTTTGAAGAGTAAGATTAAATCATTGGATTCTGCGAATGAGAAATTGGCTACCAGGAATATGTCTCTTGTGGTTGCCTATAAGAAAAAGGTTTCTAAAAAGGAATTTCTAAAAGAAAGAGTAGCTAAGTTGGAAAATACACTGCTCAAAACTGATTCTGATAAGGCAAGACAGTTAAGAAAAAAAATTGTCGTTTTAGAACTTGAAAAGGAGAAAAATGTTGGAAAGATCATATCTCTAGAAAAAAGATCTGGAAAATTTCTTTGACGGAAAAAAGAATCTTGATGCATTGCTTGGTAGTGGTAAATGCATTTTTAGTGATGGTAGTGGTAAATACAATAAAAATAACAATATCAGGCCATACAAAAACTTCTTTGTTAAATCCAGCAGCACCTATAGCCAAGACAACAAGAACCTGCTAAGTGACAAAAATTATAACAACTATCATTCATATGTTTTGTGCGATTACTGTGGTAAACATGGTCACATTAGTCATTCTTGTAATTTTCGTAAAAATAAATTGTCTCAAATGTATATTTGGAGATCGAAAGGTCAAACTACTAACCCGAAATGACCCATAAAAATTTAGGTACCTAAAATAAGATAATGCTTTATGCAAATATGTTTCAAAACAGAGATAAGGGAGAATCAATAGATAGTTCATAATGGTTGTTCGAGACACATGGCAGATGAAATATCACACTTCAACTACATTGAAAGAAAAGACGGAGGTAATGTTGTCTTTGCAAAAAAAAAAGAGCAAAGGTCACCAGAATTGGTAAAATTGGTAATTCTGACTCTACCTCTATTGATAATGTTCTCTTTGTTGATAGTTTGAAACATAACCCGTTAAGTATGAGACAACTATGTAACAAGGGTTACAAAGTCATTTTCTATGCATCTCATTGTGAAATTGTTGATATTCATAATGATAACATTGTGTTTGTTGGTCCTAGAAATTAGAATATATATTGTGCTCTGAAAGACGTGTCCTCACAAAGTGTTAAGTGTTTTGTCTCTCTAGAAAAGGATTCGTTTATCTAGCACAGAAGATTTTGACATGCCAGCATGAGCATTCTATCAAAATTGTCCAAAAACGAGTTAGGAAGAGGACTACTAACCTTAAAGTTCGAAAGCAATCAGGTTTATGAGGCTTGTTTAAAAGGTAAACAAGTTAGAAGCAACTTTCCTCCTAAAAATATTACGTCTACTAACCAACCACTTGAACTTGTGCATATGGATTTATTCGATCCCACTAGAACTCAGAGTTTTGGTGGTAAACATTATGATTTTGTTCTAGTAGATGATTACTCTAGATTTACATGGGTTTATTTCTTATCAATTAAGGATGATGCTTTTGAAGTGTTTGAGAAGTTTTGTAGAAAAATTCAGATAGAAAAAGGGTACTGCGTCACTTCAATTCGGAGAGATCATATAGGAGAATTTGATAATAAAAAGTTTGAAGAATTATGTGACAATAATGATATAACTCACAATTTTATTGTCCAATGACGCCTTAGTAAAATGGAGTTGTAGAGATAAAGAATAGAACGTTGGTTGATATGGACAGAATCATGCTATGTGAAAGTGGACTACCTCATAGATACTGGGCAAAAGCAGTATCCACAACATGTTATGTACTTAATAGATGTCTTATAAGACCTATTCACCTTATGAGATCTGGAAAGGAAGAAAACCAAATGTTGCTTACTTTCGAGCATTTGGCTATAAGTGTTTCGTCCTAAACAATAGAAAAGACAACCTTGGAAATTTTGATGCGAGATCAAATAAAGCTATTTTCTTGGGCTACGGTACCGCTAGTAAAGGATTCAAAGTATATAATAAAAGAATAAAGAAGATTGAAGAATTGATGCATGTGGTATTTGATGAAGCACTACCTTTGACAACAACAACTGACTCAGATGATAAAGAGCATCCTTTGATTCCTAAAAATACATTGGAGAATCAAACCACTCCTATAATACCTTCAGAATCACAAAATCAAGAAGGTCCCTCTGAAGTTAGAACAGAGCAGACTCCTTCATCTCAGCAGGAACCTATACAACGAAAACACCGAGAGAATGGAAAGGTCTTGATACACATCAATATATTCTTGAAGATCCCTCTAAAAGTCTAAGAACAAAATCATCATTTAAGAACAACCTTGTGGCTTTCATCTCACAATTAGAACCAAAGTCTGTTGAAGAATCTTTTACTGATGGGAATTGGGTCTCAGCTATGAAAGACGAGCTAAGTTAGTTTGACAAGAACAAAGTATAGAATCTGGTGACTCATCCACCAAACAAGTCAGTTATTAGATCTCGTTGGGCATTTCGAAACAAACTTGACGAAAATGGTAAAGTGGTAAGAAACAAAACTAGACTTGTAGCTTAAGGTTACAATTAATAGGAAGGTATTGATTTTGATGAAACTTATGCATCTGTTGCTAGATTGGAATCAATTAAAATTTTACTTGCTTTTGCATACCATAGAAACTTCAAGTTGTTCCAAATGAATGTTAAAAACACATTCTTAAATGGTTACATTAACAAAGAAATATTTGTTAAGCAACCCCTAGGTTTGGAAGATGAAAACCATTCAAATTACATGATGAAGTTATCCAAAGCTCTGTATGGTTTAAAGCAGCTCCTTAAGCATGTTATAAGAGGTTAAGTAACTTTCTACTTGAGAATAACTTTAAAAAGGGAAAGGTCAATAAAACCTTATTTATTAAGAAAAAGGAGAATGATTTACTCATAGTGCAAATATATGTTGATGACATAATATTTGGTACTACTAATCCATCCTTCTGTGAAGAATTCTCAACATTAATACATGGGGAGTTTGAAATGACATGATGGGAGAACTATCATTCTTTCTCATATTACAAATCAAACAAATAGAAAAAGGAATCTTCATTAGCCAAGACAAATACATAAAGGAACTCATCAACTCATTAAGAAATATCATTTTGAGAATATCAAACCGATGGGTACTCCCATGTGCACTGGAACTAAACTTAATAAAGATGAAGAAGGCAAAGCTATGGATGAGACAAAATATAGAGGAATGATTGGATCACTACTATATCTTACAAGCTCAAGACTAGACATTATGCTTAGTGTGTGTCTTTGTGCACGCTTTCAATCAAATCCAAAAGAAAGTCATCTTTAAGTAGTCAAAAGAATCTTTTGATATCTGCATGGAACTATGGATTTTGGACTATGGTATCCAAAAACTAACTCATTTGACATAATGGTCTATTGTGATGCAAATTATATAGGTGATAAAGTTGATCAAAAAGGCACAAGTGGTCACTATCAATTTCTTGGAGGATGTCTAGTGTCTTGGTCCTGCAAAAAGCAAAATTGCACAGCACTTTTGACGACTGAAGTGGAATACATAACAGTTGATAGTTGTTGTGCTCAAATCTTATGGATAAAGCATCAACTACAATATTTTTCTCTAAAATTTTCTCATTTTCCTATATTATGTGATAATATGAGTGCTATAAATCTTCGTAAAAATCCTGTGCATCACTCTAGAACTAAGCATATGGAAATTATATTTCATTCTTTTTATCTCGCTTCCTCACTGTACTCCTTTATTTTTTGATAATGACAAAAGGGGAGAGTTATGTGCATATGCATATTTTTGCATATTTTTGCATATATGATGATATATTTCTCAATGTATTTTTTTCTTAATGCTGGCTCGATTATATATATGATTGAGTATGTTGTTAAACTTGTGAAAATATGTTATATATAAACAATAGATTCCTTTCTTAAAAGACAAGTTCCTTCTAATTATGTCTGAACATATAAAAGTCACAGGTATTGATCGCGGCTCTGTCGTTCGATCCTAAAATCGACCTTAGAAACCGGTCAAAATAATAAAATTTCAAGATTGCAGCAAGCTGAAACCTCGAGTCGTCTCTCTTGTTGGAACCGACGAAAAATGGTTTTTAAAACTAGCCTAGGTCAAAAATATGCAATTCAAAGCTGATAAAAGTTGGGGTTTGGTATACTGCTTGAAACTGGTAAAAGTATTTAAAATTAAA
>JAOTBA010000005.1:18726442-18744990 GCA_025629845.1 Erythroxylum squamatum | reverse complement strand
AACAAAGTAATACTCATTCTGTTCTATTCCTCATCTTTTCTATTCCTAAGAATAACTATTCTATTCCCTATCTATTCCATTTCTTAAACCAAACAGATCGTTAGTTGTAGATAAGATGCGGATCTAATTTCATACCCCATCAATTCAAGAGAAACTTAGGGCGTGATTGTCTAATTTCAAATAATAAATTATCAAAAGAAACTTAGTGATTTCACGTCTGTTTTTTTTTTGGTTATAGTTTTTAGTTTATTTTTTTTCATGTTAAGTTGTTAATGCTAATCTAACTATATTCTTATTATTGATGATAATTAAATATTAGATAAAACTTAAAAATAAAAATTTTAAATCTCTTATACAAGATTAACAAATTATCAATAAAAATTATTTAATTTTATTAAAATAAATAATTTAGAATTTATTTTAAATATATTTTAATTATTAAATTAAAATTTGGTTAAAATTTATACATTCTAAAGATATTTTAAATTTAATTATATTTATTAATAATTATTAATTTAAGTACAAAAATTAAATTAAATTATTCAAAATTTTAATTAATGCTTAAATAGATAATATTAAATTAATCATAATTCTTATTAGTAATTAATATATTAAATAAAGTGGAAGCCGGTGACAACGGCACTGGTGTGATTTGTACGGCAGGTCTGGTCCTCCCAGAAACCAAGTTCATCCTCTCTGGATTCTAAACAGCAAGATGCAACTGGGGCTTCGTCAAGACTTTTTGGATTTTGTTTAAACTCAAGTATGCATAGTGTAATTTGTTTAAACTCAAGTATGCATAGTGTAATTTCTATACCTATAACAAAATATATAAACATAAATACTCTGATTTACTCCTTATACCTGCAGATATCCAATCGTTACATGTCATACAAGCTGTGGCATTGTGAGAGAGATAAAAAGTCCCCAGCTAGATCGCTCGTGCTTCCTTAGAAACTAGGGTCTTGTATGCATTGCAGCATACAGGTCCGACAATCTCTTGTGATCCTGTTAAATTTCCAACGACAGATAATGCTGCAAGTTGCTTCGGGGTATGGCAGCTCTAAGTGCAAATTCATTTTAAGTGGTTCCAAAGAGTTTAAGTGCGCCGCAGCAACCTTTGGGCCAGTTAATGCATCTAAACATTTTGACAGCGTAGTTTGTCATCAACGTAGATTCCGTACTAGTATCAAACAAGCAACACATCTTGTGTGCTCTCTCGTGTTTCAACCATGCAATCAATAAATCTCCAGTTCCATCAAAAGTTCCAACTTTCACGACCATTTATCATTAGCACAGAAATAAAGGTGGAAAGAAGTGAAAATGTGCATGGAATGACAGTGACCTAATAATCACTGTTGCACAAAAAAAATCCAGCTGAAACCAGAGCTTCAGCTCCATTTAGGCACTGTCAAAGCCAAATATTCGGAAGACACCTGAAACCAGGGACAAAAGGAGAACAACAGGTCATTTTCCAGCCCAATCTTAAACGTCAAACATTCAATCAAGTTAGTCCAAGTTAAACCTTCATCAGCCTGGTATTTGTTCTTGTCATCCCCTGCATACGCAAGCAAATTGTATTTTGGATTCCACTCAACACTATTCATAGCTGCTCTGCATGGTATTTGGTGCACTGTGCGCCCGGTATGAACATTAGACTGTTTTAAAGCAGAAATTGTAAATCATTTATTTTTAAGCGGCCAAAAAATATTTCCTTACATTCAAGAGCTTCTATTAAAATTATTATACAGTAAACATACAATGTCTATGAACAAGTCTTCACTGGCAGAAGCAATATAATCTCCTGTGTGGTTGAAACTTATTGTCCTTACAGGCCATCTATGTAGAATACACAAACATCACCTCAAACAGGTTAGCTCAAAAGACTTTCATGTAAAGAGCCTCATTTACACTCAATCACAAAGAAGTTAATAAAATAACAGGGAAGGCGAACCTCTGAATATGCTAATAAAAGCAACAATCACTTGTCAATTCTAGAGAAGAGGCATGGTACTTACTCAAGTTTGGTAAATGTCCTCACACATAGCATCTCTGATATATCCCAAAGGCTAACCAAGGAATCAGCACTTCCAACAGCAAAATATCTGCCCAAGGAGGAACACACTTAATAAAGAGTTGAACAATGTACCTATACGTTTATTGGCATTTGAAAGTACAAGAAACTGATAATCCAAGTCGCAAAGAAAGTCGCTCTAACAAGTATATTGCCCATAAGAAATTAAATCTCACTTTCCCTTGGGATCAATGGCAATGCAATAACAACCGGCAGTGTGAGCCATTACTGTATCAAGTGGTTGAAGAGATGGATATGAAAGCACTTCAACAGTACCTAAACAAGTGGAAAACAAATTATGTACAAAGATACAAGCCGGGTCTTTAACCAATGCGAAAAATAAGGAACCATTTTGCAGCATTCATATAAGCATTTCCACTCCAGTAAATTATTCTCACCATTCCCAGTAGTCAAAAGGAACATCTCTCCTGTCATGTTCCAAGCAATCTCATTTACCTGGCAAAAGAAGAAAAGTTACAGAAATTCACTTTTTATATTATAGATGAATTACCGTTAAAAAGAAGTAAGTTATGCTTTCTAATATGATCAATTCTAGTTTTGTTTAGTTTCGCAAATACAAATCCTTCTTTATAAGGAAGTATTGGAAGTCGAATTTCAAAGCATTCCATGGCAAGTTTATCCACTCAAATCTCACATTTAATAAAGCCGTAGTAGTTATGTCTCTCTAAAATCCAAAGTCTGGATGTGAGTTTTACCTCATAATTGAACTTCCGTCTATGAATTGGCTTGAACTTTCGAACATCAAGTATTGTTAGTTCATCATCCTACCATAAATAGACAAAAGACAAATATGAATTTGTGAGATTACAAATGGCCAATGAACCAACAGTTGAGTAAATCCAGAAGGTTAATTTACAGCTATATATTAACTATTCCCATATAAACAGCAAAAGAAGTCAATACCCTATTGCCAACAGCTATATGGGTTCCATCAGGTCTGTAAGTTATATTTATATTCTCCCCACTTAGGTCTGCCTGCTGAGAGCATTTTCCACCTGCATAGCATAGAAATTATATGATTACTAATCCTTTGATCAACAGTCATCAACACATTGGATAAATTCATCAAATTTTAGTCTGTCAGACAAAAAGTTACCATTATCATAAACTAGATTCCTACTTTGAGAACAGGTAAAAGTCTAGTATAAGGCATTTTTTGGTTTATTTTGCTTTCTATTTTTTTTAGTTGATCAAAGATGTTTATGCAATGGAATAGTTCTTACTACGAGCATCCCACAAACGAACTGTTTTGTCACCCGATGCTGTTGCAATCAGCTCGGCATGTTTGGGGTCCCAACACAGCTGATCCACACTGTCAGTGTGCCCTTTCAATTCTATTTCTTTGGTTTTACCCTACAACAAGAATATCTATAAAGTATAATAGGATTTCCACTAAGTAAAAAGATAGGTATATATAGTCAAACACAAAATTCAGATCTAATAACAAATGAGCTTGCGCAAAGGAGGTGAAAGTAAACAATTGTGAGTGCCTTTCTGCAATGAGGAAGGGAATAATGACAATTACATCCTTTTGACTACACAGTTACTGTAGAAATTTCATGTACGAGTAGTACTGAAAGAGAAAGAACTATCTTGCTATTAACAGATTTTGATCTGATAGCCGGGGGGAATGAGAATAGAACAGGCAGCGTGAGAAGTTGAAGTTATAAAAGCTTTCAATTAACTCATAGAAATTTAAAATGAAAGTTAAAGAATCAACAAACCCATGGGTTGAGGCACAGCAGTCTCGAGCTACTCGAGAGGCCTACAAGCAAAATGTTTGTGAGGCTGACTTTGAAGCTCTCAATGCACAACAAAGATATTCGCACATTACCACTTAAATTGCAGGGTTAGTGTGTCCATCAACAAAGAGAATCAAGAGGGTCAACAAGTGGGTGATTATTGAGTAGAAAGGGGGAAGAGAAAAACTAAGAATCATAGTAGATAAACCAGGTACAATGAAAGGACTAAACACGAAATGAAGTGGGGGAAAAAAAAAAGGAAGAATGTTTACATGGGCATGAGGTTCAATGTGCCAAACACGAGCAGTCTGATCAACAGAACCAGAAGCGAGCTTGGTACCGGTGCAATTCCAAGCCACCGAATGTACCTAATCAACGACTCCAAACAAAAAACAAGCAACAATTTGAGATTTTGGAAGCACAAAAAGAAAATGAAAATGAATAAAAAGGACCTTCTTTTTGTGGCCTTGATACTCTCTACTGTGAAGATTCTTGAAGGGTATTGCTTCCTCCATCCAATACAATTCAACCAAACTAAAACAGCTCTGGCGACGGCGCGATCCAACCTGGGACGGTAAGACAGACGACAAGAAAATCCCAGTAAATTTTGCTTTCTAGGGGTTTGCTTGCTTGCTTAATCGACATAATGGAGTTAACCAATTACTCCATATTATAATTAATAATAATAAACACTATTGAATTAATAAAATACGGATTTAATTAATAAGGGGGCAATTGTAATTTGATGCAATATTGTATGCGTTTATATATATATAAAGATATCCACCGACGATTTACAGAGAGAGAGAGAGAGACAGAGTGAGATGGTCTGGTCGGGATCGACCCACCACTCCAGCCACAACCACAACCACAACCACAGGCACAGACGCCATCACTTCTCCACTGACACACGAAACGAGACCCCCTCCCTTTTTTTTCTTATTCTAACAGTGAGCGAGTGAGTGAGTGGTTATAACACTTCAATATTTACTGCTATTGCTCTTCCTTTTAGATTTTTTGTTTCATGTTATCCGATTGTGATCATTTAGCTGATTTCTACAATTTTATTGCTCCCAATATGTCTGCTTCCGGCGGCGCCACTGCCGCCGCAGCCCGCTTCATCCCATACTCTCCGTCTCATTCTGCCCCTCACTCTCCTCATCTCTCTGGTCTCCGTTCCTCCTCCTCCTCCTCCGTTCTTGTCGTCGAGCAGGAAAAGTAAGTACTTTTTTTATCTGCTGGGATCTAGTGCTTCTTTTTTTCCAATCTTGTTTAATTTAATCAGACTTCCCCTTTTTGGTGGTCTTGATCTTTTCTTTTGTGCACTTTTACTAGATTCGTCACTTGATTTCGCCTCCTCTACCTTCTCCTCTTCTTCCACTTCTATGTATTAGATCAGTTTTATTTTTCTCCCCATTACTTGTTTCGGTTTCTTATATCATCAGATCAGCTGTTGATCAAGTTATATTCTTGCGATTGCTTTTATTCTTTGGTTCATTCAACTATTCTCTCTTGCTTTGAATTCCTTTTCTTGGAGATCTGTTACTGTTTTCAGTCCTCTCACTTGTTTTCCACACCCTACAAATGATCTAGCTGAATCTATTAATCCCCTCGTTGATTGCTTAATTGATTTTAACTTTTTTACTTCACATTTCAAGTTGTTTTTAGTGTTGATACGGAGATTGTTATGAGCCTCAATTTAAATATATTCGTTCATATTTTTGCTTTGTCTCCCCAGACAATCAATCTCTTTAAGCATACTATTCGTTTGTAGTTTATCACGTGGAGGTAGATACCTTCGTGGACACCTCCTACAGTTGCATTTCCATTGACTCAATCATCTCTTCTCTTGCAGATATCTGGCAGAGTTACTAGCAGAGCGCAATAATCTCAATCCCTTTATGCCTGTGCTTCCTCATACTTATCGCTTGCTGAGCCAAGGTGTGTTTTCTGATTTCTTTTGTGTAGATCAGCTACACACTTGAGCTCCTTAATAGTTTACTTTTGCACCTCCATTATAACTTGGCGGCAATAAATTGAAACAAAATGTTCATATCAACGACCTCTACAATTGGGTGCCTTTCCTCTATGTAACTATATTTGGCAGTTTGAATCATTTTTCAAAAACTTCATGATCGTGGTCAACTTCTTAACACAAAGGCATGTGGAAATCCATGTAAATTAGAAAGTAATGTTTTCTTATTCACCCCTTTGACGGCCAATAATTTTTTTTATACTGTCTTATGAATGGCAACAAGATTAGTTCAATACATTAAACAACCATCAAAGATCATATTTTTTTCCATCAGTAAATCATCATAACAAGTGAAAGAATGAAACTTCATCTCAAAGTTCCATCTTTTTGTTATACATGTTAGGTTAATAACAAGTGGATGCAGCATGCATTTTCTGTTACTACATTATTACACATTTGATAACTTTTTTACTAGCACTTGTCCATTCATTGTATGATTTCTTTGTGATAACTTTGTTACTAGCACTTGTACATTCATTGTATGCTTTCTTTGTGATGACTTTGTCACTAGCACTTGTACATTAATTGCATGCTTTCTTTTTGTTAACTTTGTTACTAGCACTTGTAAATTCATTTATGCTTTCTTTGTTTGTCTTTTGCTTGTGGATTTATACATAAATCTGTGTAACACACTTGTTTAGTAGTAAATGATACAGTTTTTTGAGGTTGGATAAATCTTTTCATTTCTTGCTAAATTGGATGGCCATGAGTTGTGACCTCTTTTGTGGCTGATGAAAGTGAAGTTGAAATTTATCCTTTAGATCATACGTCCTATCAAACTCACAAAATTATTGTGGGGCTAAAAAAAACAGATATAATGTGTTGGAAGAACATCAGCGCTTATTTGTTAATATGTAGTAACTATTCTTTCACCAGCTGTATTTGCTTTTATTCCGTGATTGTAGTCATATTTACTATTCATTCTTGCTAATCTAACCCCTTCTAATTAACAAATGCGTTCTGGGTATTTGTGAGTTGGTTCATATAGACATTGAAGATGTGAAGTAGACTTCAATTTGATTCTTTTAATGCCACATGCTTCTAACCTTTCCTGCATCTCCCTCCTAAATGGAGTGCTAGTCAGACAGCCTAGGAATAATTGACTTCAAGTGCGCATTGGATCGACAAATATCTCTCAGGAGAGTTATGATGCATATTTTGAAAGATAGTATTAATGGGATTCTTAGATTTGAAAGGACATCTAAATTGAAAAATATGGGATCTGAGCAAGATCTAGAAGAGGTGGAATATGCTTATTTCTGGTGAAAACCTAATGGACATTATGCATTATGCATTATGCTAGGGATTTCTGCGTTTTGGTCAAGTTTTGTAATACTCCCATATTGCATTTGGTAGGTCTTACAAGTTTTAGAGCACGCAAATGATTATTGACAGATACAAAGAGCAAATTAGTTGTATTTGAACTTGCAGTTACTTTTGTATCACGCATATAAGATTCAGATATGTTTGAAATATTTTTCTGTCAGGACACCAATGACCATGTACTATGTTTTTATGGATGTTTTCAACAACTGAGGAGTTTAGCTTTTTTTATTTTCTTATGTTTTTCATAGGTCATCATTTGTACTTACTTTTTAGCTTATATTAGGTACAAAAATGTACATTCTCAGATGTTATTATATCAATGAAGTGCATCTACGTAAGAAGTTTTTATCTTCGATTTTCATATGAAATGTAAAACTACTGTCAACTATTGTCTTTTTCTATTAACATCCTTTTTAGATTCTGAACTTTTTGTCTTTGTCAGTTAATATACAATGTTATTAGACTACGTCTTCTTGGCAACTTGGATTATCCTCCGTGAGACAGCAATGTCAAGAATCAGTTAGCAGCGATCTACATTATAAATTTGTTTGTGCTCATGATAGTGTAGGACAGAAACATGATCCTTAATTTTTCATTTTTTACCAAGTTCTTCTGAAAGTTTAAATATTTGTTTTGAGCTAGCATCAAGCTTTGACCTAACTCGGTTAACATCAATGTTATCTGTCCATTTTATGGTAACTGCTAACTAATTTGTTAAATACTGCTAACTGGTACATCTTGTCTTGAAAATTGACATTTTTGGAGCAGAAATATTGCGTGTAACTACACTGTTGGGGAATGCGTCAGTTTTAGGTCAAAGTGGGCTTGAACATGCTAGCCCTCTGCCCTCAGGAGGAGTATTTACAAATGGAGGAGCCGATTCAAATGGATGGGCATCACGTTTTCAATCAGAAGTACGGATACTAACTATTAACATAACCTTCTTTTGTCAATCTAATTTTTCTACTTTTTAGAGGTATTCCTGACTACATCCTTTCATATTATGCTGTTAAGTTTGTAGTTTGAATATCAGAGTTTGTCATCAACAGCTGGTATGAGTTTGAGGCTAACATCATTTAACTGCCAAAAGCTTAACTACATTGGCATTTATTTCCAGAACTCTCTTTCATTAAATGGTTCCCCATTCCTTGTTTCCTTCATTCTGGAGATGGAAACACGTGACTATTGGAGAAAAGTAACATGGGCTTCCGTACAGAAATGAAGACACATGGATTACTTAGGGCCTTCTGATATGACACTGTAATTACTGTTTTGCAGGATGCTGACACGATAAATATCGACCTTAAGGCTGTAAACTTAGGACTGCCAGGAAATTTGAAATTTTGTGCTTTTTTCTCAAGTACTACCCTTCATTTTATCGATCAATCATTACTCAGTTGGATGTGTTATCTAAAACAAACAAGTCTGTTGAGCTTGCTAAACTAACGTTGACTTCATATTAACATAGTCTGCTATCAACCTTGGATTAAGGATTAGAGAATCTGCTAACAACCTTGGATTTAGGGTTAGATTCTTATGTACTATTCGTGATTGCTGTTGTACTTGAATATTGATTTGTACTTTCTTGTATTTTGTTTGGTGCCCAGTGCACTTTGGCCTTTCTGTTTTACTTGCTCTGTTCCTGTCATAATGATTTAAAAATGGACTGTTGTGCTTCAAGGAAGCTCTGGAATTTTCCAGGAACTCTCTTAAGCTTTTTGTGAGGGCTAATGGCTATTTGTTCTCATATGAAAAGCTGGAGAATATTTGTATGATTTGTGATTTTCAGCTCAGTTGCTACTATGCTGCGCAGATGTCAGGTTTAATACAGCCCACATCAGCACAAAACTGGCTCACTTCCCAAGGTGGCTCGTCTGGACTTATTGTTAAGAGGACCATCAGAGTAGACATTCCTGTAGACAAATATCCCAGTGTACAGATCATCATTCTAGATCCATACACCTCTGTAGATTTTACCAATCTTACTCTAATCTGACATCAGTCTCTTACCACAGTACAACTTTGTTGGGCGCCTGCTTGGCCCTAGGGGAAACTCTCTTAAGCGGGTGGAAGCAAGTACTGAGTGTCGTGTTCTGATTAGAGGTCGTGGAAGCATCAAGGATCCATCTAGGGTGAGAAGCGTTTATCTTCCCTCGGTGTTGCTTATGTGATTAGTTTATTTATTTAGATCAGATTTGATTGTGAAAGAATTTGGAACTAACTTGAAAGATTTCTATTCCAAAGAACTGGCATTTGAATGCTTGTTTGAGATTGATTTGGTTATCAATTTCTACAAGTTCAAAAACCATACTCTGTATATTTCTGCTGAAGATAATGACACCTTCTTAATTTATTGAAGGAAGAAATGATGAGGGGTAAACCAGGGTATGAGCATCTAAATGAGCCTCTGCATATCCTAGTTGAGGCTGAATTGCCAGTTGAAATAGTGGATGCTAGATTATTTCAAGCCCGAGAGATACTTGAAGATTTACTGAGGCCCATGGTAACCAACTTTTGCATTCTCTGCTTGGATCTAGCATGATTAATGTCTTTTATAACAAACAATGACAAGTGGGTATCATGTTAGGATGAGTCTCAGGATTTCTATAAGAAGCAGCAACTAAGGGAGTTAGCTATTCTCAATGGTACGCTTCGCGAGGAAGGTTCTCCAATGTCGGGCTCTCTCTCCCCTTTCCACAACAGCCTAGGTATGAAGAGGGCCAAGACTAGGGGGTGATGTATTCAGATTCCTAGTGGGCGTTTGGAGCTTGTTCTATCCATTTGAGGTTACATGCAACAGTTGTTGCTATGTCAGCCAATGCCTCCAACTGTCATCGGGGCACTGGCACTATTTTTGTGCCAGTTATGACTTGGTTTCCGTATGATGTGTGTTTATTATCTTTTATAATGAAGCGTAATGAGAGTATCCCATAGTAAGGGAACAGTTGAGCTGGGGACGGGGGTTGTTTTCATTTGTATGTTGATTAAGGCAGATTGAACTCCAGGAATGCCACTCTGTTAAAATAGGGTTTACTATAAGCTTGGATTACAGTTTTGATGATTGGTAGGGATAGTGTGAGAAGAGTATGGTTTGCTTGTATAAACATAGAAACAACTAGCCTAATGCAGTGCTAATCTGCGGTGGTGTGTTGTACTATTTGAGTGTACATGATACTTTGTACGTCTTTTTTGTAAGGCATTTTTTGTCAGCGTACGGTAGAATAAATTTCCGGACTCTAATTCTTTTCAAGTTGATGAATGTATTTGTTAGTTGCAAGTGACTATTGGTCGCAGAATCGAACTTAGAATTCAAGAAGGAAGCATCTATGATTGTCACTTTGTCAACAGATGAAGTTGAGGAAGCCTTTGTGGAGAATGTAATCTGCACTTCCAGAAGTTCATAGATAGGATAGCCTTTCAAACGAGTTCTCATGGATGGGGCAGTAAACACTTCATGCCCATGGTTTACACATGACATCAGTTTGTGCCTCTTGTCTGATTAGGCAACTTCCATCCTTTAACAAGGAACAAATCCTCCTCACTCACATTTTCATGTAGAAGGCAACACACAAAGCAATATACAACAGCTCACATAAATATCAAGTGTTACATCTTATTGAAATTTCATTATTTACAGAACAAATTCAACAAGAAAGTTTTCTACTCCTACATGTTACCATCTATTGTTCGTTATTAAATAAGTAAAAACCAGGGGCTTGCCCAGAAATTTGATTACATGAAGTCCACCTTCAAACATCATAACCTATTAGTAGGCAGCAGGAGGCCGTATTGGTTCAGACCTCTTCCTTCTCTTCCTCATCCTCAGCATCATCAATTCCAACCCAACAAGTGAAGGCAAACAAAAATTCCTTGAAGTTCACCAATCCATTTTTATCCCAGTCCATTTCTTCTGCAACAGAAAAGCAAGGCAGACTTAAGGTTCTGTCATGACATGTCTCCTGACACAAAAGTCTAGGCCTCAAACATAAACAAGGTCGTTTACATCTAAATCTCAGGCTCATCAAGGACCATATCATAACACATGAAAGCAAACAGATCAAAGAGAGTGGTCGGTAAAGAGATAAATGTACCATTTATGTATACAAGCAGAACAGAAAATTTTGCATAAACCTAAGTACGGGTGGTACTGCACATATTTGAAGAAAGAGAAAGTGAGTGTGGGAGAGCTAACCAAATCTTTTCAAAGCAATCCGTCCCGAGGAACGTTCTCCTGATTCATTGATCGCCTGAACCATCTCATTCTTGCTGACATAACCATCCTTGTTCTTGTCCAAGAATATAAATGCATCAACAAGAGTTTGAAAGGTGGTCTCCAAATTTCGTGATTTCTAGCATTGTCATGGAACACAAATATAGCAGAAACAAAAAATAAATAAAATAATTCAGGAAAGGGAAGATGACGATCCCCCAATCTGTGCACCTAGAAGAATTACTTATGCAGAGATTAAAAAATCTCAACTCTTGTTGAGAGGTTTAGGCATTCTATGTCATTGCAAATGCAGTATGCGACAAATCCAGAAATCTAAAAGAAAATTCCAGAGCACAGAATGATTAATGTTACTAGGTCCCTTCAAATATGAAGTCTCTTATTCTGGAAAAAAAGAGGTGGAACAACCTGACATATTGACCTAAAAATATGAGAACCATCAACTCAAAGCTCAACATATGCTACCAAAAAGAACCTCCTTTTTTATAGAAGTGTTACCTGCCAATCATAGTTTAACAACCTGTTTTACATGGCCAGTAAGAGCAATAAGGGTAGCTCAAAAGCATAAATGACGAGCAATAAGTACTCATATTTGGATACAGCACAAAGAGCACCAGGATCATCTTTGAGAAGATAGACTAGGCAGAGGAGTACAATGAACTCATTGAACTCCATGCCCATATCCTCATTTATATCACAAGCACCAAAGAGGTCATTAACTTCCTCCTCTTGAAAACAGATATCTCGCCTGAAACATTTTCGCAGCTCTTCCTGATCGATTGCGCCATTGGAATCTTCATCTACACAATAACAGACAAATTTATAAACATTCAACAAGAACTTGTGGGTACAATGGAGGTGTGTATTTATAAGTTTCTAGAGAGATTAAAGCTTTGAACTTCTATTAAGTAAAAGCTTTATGAAATTTTTTCCCCTGCTTGAACCACAAGAAGTATTTCAATGGAAAATGAAAATACAAGATAACTGTAAGCTTTATGAAATTTTTTTCCCCTGCTTAAACCACAAGAAGTATTTCAATGGAAAATGAAAATACAAGATAACTGTATTCATACCAAACTGTTCAAAGATGGTCTTGCATTTTCTTAAGCTCTCATCAATTTTTGGAAACTTCAAGATTATGCTGTTGAAAGATTTTACAGTAGTCCCTTCAGCTTGCCTACGTTGCAGAGCTTCAACCATGTTAGCCTCAAGCTTTGTTTCTGGAATCCACGCCTTTCTAGGTGAATCAACCTTTGTCACTACTCCTCCCATTGTTTGTGAATAATAGATAATAGGAGGCAGGATATGTAACAAAACAGTACTTGCCTGGACACAGAGTCAAATGGATATTAGAGAAAATGCCCAGGAAAGCACACCAAAAGATTATGATGAAGCATAGAATATAACCATTTTAATTGTTACGATCAATAAAAATCAATGAAAATATTTATTTGGGTGAATTCGACCCACGTACTTATTAAACAGAAGGGAAAACCCATGGTGATAAGAGAATTTGTGTTCCTTCCCCTCTAGTTTGATAAGAACAAAACCGTGTTGTATCAACTCTTGTGTTTGGTTCCCTTCAGTTTTAACTACCTTTTATTGTAGTTGATCTTACTGTGAAAGATACATCAGTAGTGTATAGAGATATCCAATTGGTAGCTTAAGTGGATAAGTAAAGAAGGATACACATCTGTCATAGAAAGTGAAGATGAGTATCAAGATTAATCTACAATCACATGCCAAAATGCCAGTACAGATTCACAAGATGATACGTAGCATTAACATCAGTTAATTTCCAAAGTTATTTCCCCGCATCTCCCTTTTACGAACCGGAGAATCTCATATGGTCAGTCCTTGCAACTATAAAAGTGGAGATCTCGACCAATAAAATATCCCACTAAAGAGTCATCATGCCAGTGAATACACAGAGGGAAAAGAATTCTGAGCATGCAATCCGACTAAGTTGATAAAGATCTGAGCTTTGTTGAGTTAGTGAAACATATGGACAACGGGGGAAGTACAAAATGTGCATACTGACCTTAAGATGATGAAGAGAACTGAAGAAGGTTATCCTCTTCCTCTCAGGAAAAACAAAAAGACAAGACAAAAGGAGATGTTGGTTAAGGAGAAATATGATAAATAGATGATGTCCTGAGACAGAAAGGTCTGTCTGCCTGTGAGGAGGGTTGAACAGCCATGTTTTGTGGTGCACCCTCCACGTAGTCCGCTTGTGGTTGCACCACTTACGAACCACTTTCGCTGACTTTATCCTCTAACCCACGCTCCTGCCTCCCTCCTCACTTGCAAATGTAAAATACAAGTGGTAAATAGTAAGCATAAGGTGATAAGATTACTCCGTGTTAGGAAGAGGGACCGCCAATTATAATATTAACATACATAACCACTCTTTTGTTTTGCTTAATCCTACTAGCTTGGTTGATTAAAATGAATAATTGGTAGTAAAAAGAAAGTGGTGGCTGAGGAAGAAGGAAGCTTCCTAACGCAACCACACCTCACCCAGTCATACGCTTCTTCTATTCTCATTCAACCTTTTAGTATTCTTATGTTATGTAATCAAATTTCATTTATTATAAATAAATAAAAACCAAAAAACACACTCTTCTTCATTTTATAGCCGCAGGCAGAGGCAGGCAGCTCTCTTTCCATCTTCTTACAAACAAACCTCTGTCTCTCTCTCCCTCCACCATAAGCAATAGATAGTCCACCACCACCATAAAGTAATCTTCTTTACTCTCTCTCTCTTCCTCATGTTCTTTATTCATTTTTGTTATTTCTCTGCTTGGAAATAAAATTTCCTGCTATTTTCTGTTGGGTCATCTGCCTACCTGAAAAGATCGGCTGATCTAATTGATCTTTTGTCAAATTCGTTAATTACTGAATTGGTTGTATGGTTACTCCTATTTCAAAAACAATAAAAAGATGTTAATTTAGACTTTGAACATAAAACACTAATCTGGGTAGGGTTTTTTTTTTTTTTTCACTTGTACTAGCTTAACTGTTGCTGTAAACGATGGTTTGTTGCGTAAAAGTGATAATATTTATGGTAAATGCTATGTCCTTGCAGGTTAATGGCTTCAAAACGCATTAACAAGGAGTTGAAGGATCTGCAGAGAGACCCTCCTGCTTCTTGCAGTGCTGGTTGTTTTCTTTTAATCTATTCTCTTCTTTTTCCGTTGCGTAAATTGCTACCCAATTGGCCACTCTCTTCATTCTCAACTTCCCAGTCTATCTATGAAAACTGATCTAACATTTCATTTCAAGATTGCTCCTTTATGATTTGCACCCAAAATAAGGGGGAAAAAATCTTGCACTATGCGCCCAAAATAAGGGGAAAAAAATCATGCACAATGTTTTCGTTATTGTTTTATGCGCATATCAGTGTTATTTTTTGCATGCTTTATGCTCCTCCTTTAAATGGATGGCCTCCGTTGGAGTTGGTGTTTATGGTCACTGCTGGGTATCCTTGCTTAGATTTGAATATAGAGATTTTACTGTGATATTAGTTTAATTCTGCTGGGGTTGATGATGACCATAGGTTTGTTGCTTTTGTTCTATATGTTATACTTGCGGTATTCGGTATTAACTTACAATGATTCTATGCTTATAGGTCCTGTTGCTGATGACATGTTTCACTGGCAAGCAACTATTATGGGTCCAGCTGAGAGCCCCTTTGCAGGTGGTGTTTTTCTCGTATCCATTCACTTCCCACCTGACTATCCCTTCAAGCCACCAAAGGTAATGCCTACGCTCCTTTTATTTTGTGGGTTTCACTTTTAACTTGCAATTCTTTTTGAAAAGTCTTCGTGTTTTTTCAAATGGGAAAATGAAAGACAACAACTGTTTGGTCATTACTTGTTATGAGTTTCTAGTGAAGCAATCTTTCATTTATACAGTTTGTATAGTTTTGGGGCAATCTTCATTTTCACAAATTTAGTTCCTCATTGTTTCTGCATTTTGTGTCCTTTACTCGTTACACTTGGAGAGTATATTTCAAGTTTTACTCGGTCACAGCATTGTTTAGGCAGCTGATTGACAAAATTGAGTTTCTTCCTTTGATCCACACAGGTTTCCTTTCGTACAAAGGTTTTCCACCCAAACATTAATAGTAATGGAAGCATTTGTCTTGATATCTTGAAAGAGCAGTGGAGTCCTGCCCTTACTATATCTAAGGTACCATGCTTACATCAGTTAGTTGATTTTGGTATTATTGAAGCTTTTATTCAATGTGACGCTGGAATTGGTTTGTAATTTGTATGATTTTTGTAGGTTCTTCTGTCAATATGTTCCCTGCTCACTGATCCTAATCCAGATGATCCACTTGTACCTGAGATTGCTCACATGTACAAGACAGACAGAGGCAAGTATGAGACCACTGCTAGATCCTGGACCCAGAAGTATGCTATGGGTTAATAGTTCGACTTCCGTAAGTGAGGAATGAAACCCTTGGTCCTATTAGTAAATAATAGACATGTGGGTCTGTTTGGCTCTCTTGGATCTAATATTTTATATGCTGGGATGTTGTGTAATATGTTGTCCTAAAGCCTTAACTGCGAATCTTATACATTAAGATGTGTGCTTTGATAGGTTCCAATCAATGTTATTAGAGATTTTATATTGGTAGCATTCTACTCAAGGTGAGAATTAACATTGATAATCCCTTTTACTGCAGCCCAAGTACTTAAAATACATTAAGAACTCAACTGCTTTGTTAAACTGTGAATAGCTAACAATCTCTAATTTATTGACTGAATCCTATGCAGACTCAAACGACTACTTATGTTGAATCAAATAACAATATTATTAGTTTTAAGTTATGATCTGCAAATCTGTAATCTTGGAATATCCACATGATCTACATCTACAATTTACATGTTCACATTTAATTCAGGTATCTTGGTTTTTTGATGGGCACACATGCATGTTTTATCATTGCCCCCTTCCAAAAGAACTTTGTCCCTAAGGTTTACTCAAGTTGATGAACCTGTTCCCGCAGCTCTTGTCTATTTTCTCATATAGCATCTTCTTTTGGAAGCTTCCTGTACTGTCCTTCGGGGTCTACAATAATATCTCCACCATCATCAAAGCAGTAGCAGTTCTGTGTTAATGGCCTTAGTCTCTTCTACTTGCCTTTTAAACATAAAAATATGGAAAATAGGGTGAATTCTTGATCTTTCACAATCGGAGTTTCTGAGATACTTTACCAACCTTACTTTAATTTGGTACAGATCATAAAATCGGTTAATGGCTTTTGGATTGTTATCCTATAAATAGTTTGCTGACGATTAAGGATGTATTTTAAGGAAGACTAAATCTTAGAACTCTTCTTCTATTAACCATCCTATGTGAATTGACATAAAGTTCCTAAAGAATGGTATTTTGTTATATCAGAGATTTCTGCATTCCATAGACAGAGGTTTTCGATAGAATTCCATACAGGACCAGTGAAGGGGCATTCAGAAAACATATGATTCCTGGTTTATTTATCACCCCCGTATAATACACATTCAAGTCTTTGGTTCAAGAAACTGAGTCTGTCCACAATACTCAAAACTTATCTTTGATTGCCAAACACAAGATACAAGTAGTACTAGGTCCAATATGTTTCAACCAAACTATTTTGTGCCATGGTACATTAGGTACGTTAGAGAAGTGCCTTGTCCTGAATTTACTGGTATTGAATTCCTGAACTGGTTTATTTTTCAATAGGCAGCAGTCTTATAATTGGGAGGATATTGAGGGATAAATGTTGAGTAGTCACAGGAAAAAGAGTCCATTAGTTCTCAACAATATTGTCGAGACCTTGGCCTTTTCAAGGTGGTTGGAAAATGCAAGCTATGCCTCATGATGATGGATGAGGGGACTTATCATACCATAGATAGAGAAGTTCTCTTGCCATCCCCAAATCTACAGAACTATATCTCTTGCAACCTCATTCCTGGTCTTCAGTAGTCGATTAAGGAGGTTAGAATAAGAAGGGCTAATTGTTAGGGCCCAAAAGCTTTTCCCTTTTAAGGAAATAACTATGTAGTCGTCTCGTCTATAGGGAATTCCTATTCTCCGTAGTATTTTAATCATAAGAGTTTTGCCACCTTTTTCCTTTGGTAGACATGTTTCACTCCACTTCACTTTAGGAAAACCAAAACTTCCTCCTTAAGTTGCCCCGAAGATACTTCTTCCTCAAGCTCTCCAAAGTTTTGATTAGACTTCTAGATAGGAAAGAAAAAAAAGAGAGAGAGAGCTCCAATACATTTGTAGTGAATTGATTGTTGATTTGATCTATTGTTAACCAATATGTCTACTGGTCAAACAATTTCTTAACGGTCAGTAACTCTGATGCTCTCAATGTACAGTGACCAATGTTCTGTAACTAGTTGTTATAATAGTTATTTCTTGGCACGGCTAACAGGGGCTCAAAACGCTATATATTTATGTTTTTTTTAGTTTTAGCATTAGGATTATTTTGGTATAATATATATATATTTGAGCATCTTTGTCTCGTATTTTTGTGAGTTTATCGAGTGATAAAGTGAGATATTTTAAATTGTAAGGTTTGTTTAGGACATTATATTATTATACTTGAGGGTGTTCCAAGTGATATTAAGGTTCTTCTTCACCTTAGAATAAGACGTAAAAGAGTTCTTTTTGACAAGAAAGATTATATGAAGTTTATTCTTCGCAATAAAAGAAAAATTATAGTAAAATTCTAAAAGGAATCTTGAGAATAGAGGTAGGCAAGTTATTTATAGATTTACTATAAATCGTTTACATTCTTTTTTACCTACCATGTTTAAATTATTATTCAATTATTGTTTAATTTACTATATTAATCATTTTCCTCGTCCTTATTTATATTAATTGTTATGAAATATACTAATCAGAAAAATTCTTGAATTTTATAAACACTACTCCCCTGGGGTTTCATTAGGCTCTATAGTTAGTATAAAAATGGCAAGTTCTATCTATACCTAACTATTCAAGCCACTGCACTCTTAAGACCATATCCAATCTAGTTAAGCATTAACAAAATACTTACGGCCTGTTTGGTTCAAGGAATGGAATAGATGGGGAATAGAATAGCTATTCTTAAGAATGGAAAAG
>JAOTBA010000005.1:18689599-18713012 GCA_025629845.1 Erythroxylum squamatum | reverse complement strand
TGTTTAAATTATTGTATTTTGAGACATTATTTAACATTTTCTTAAGTTAGGAGGGAACATAACTTTACTATAATGTCATTTTCCTAATCTTTTGTATTTGTCCATAACTATATTTATCAATCCTTTCGATTCAAATATTGACCAAACTATTATGCCTTCTTTGTTGTCTTGGGATCCATAAATTTATTTTTCTAATTTATTGTCATGGTTATGCGTTTACAATATTGACGCTGGAGGCAATGGAATCACTCAACTCTAATCTAGGGTAAGACAAAAGAAGGCATTAAATGATGGAATAAGTTGATGACAATAATATTACACTATATTATATTTTATATATATTCCCACCTCTATATAGTACATAATTCAAGAAATAATCTAAAATAGAATAGAACCCTCTTTTTCATTTCCTTCTTAAGTTTAAAATCTGAATAAAAAAAGTCTAGTCCAAGTATTAGTCGAATAAAACAAACACTTAGCTAAATATTACATACACAATTAAATATTAATAACTAATAACAAAACTCACTTTCTTTTAAAAAATTTCATACTTATTAAGTATAGGTATGAGGGGTCCAAGTATACGTTATCATATAATAGCCCAAGGGTCTAATTCAAGTACAAGAACCATTGCCTCTAAATGGATGGCATGCGAAAAATGTGACTTTAGATTTCAAGGGAATAAAAAACATTATACTTATAGTTTTCAAGAAAGAAAAATATTTGCTCCTTAAAAGTCTACTTTTGAAGATAATGCAATATTTGATTTGATGATAAATTGTAGAATATTATCATTAATACTCATTAAAAGTATCAAATTATCTATCCTAACCAAATTTTAACGGAAGTCTTAAAATAAACAATTACAAGTTAGCACAATTGAAGTCAAATTAACACCTTTACTTCAAAATCTTCATGCCATTGCCCCAATCATATTCATATCATATTCATAATAGGTCAATAATTTCCTAAATGACCAAGAAACAAACAAACAACCATGTTAAGCATTCCATCGAACACCTTGAGGGCAAAACCATCTCAACCCTATCTACACACAAATGGTTTAAATCTTCCCATTATTTACATGCAAAACACTCACACAAGACCAATCAAACCTAAATAAACAAACAAATGCCATTAAATCAGTCCAAACAACATGAAAAATATTCATGACCCACGGCTTACCTTCGGCAGCGGCAGAGGAGAGACGACAGGGGCTTGTTGTCGCCAGAGAAGAGGGGGAGGAAGGGTAGCCAGAGACGCAGCAGCTGGTCGGAGGCCAACGGAGGAGGAAAATCGCCGGAGGAGAGGAGAGAAAGAAAAGAGGAGAGTCGGGCGCGAGGAGAGAAGAGGGGAGGGAGGACGCCGATTTTAATTATTTTTGGCGACGGAACAAATCCATCGGTATAATAAAAAATGCCATCGTAAAATTAAGCTTCTGACCCTAATTTCACGACGACTTTTTACACAATCTTGACGGATTTTTTTCGTCGGCGAAGAACTCACCCGATAACTTTACCGACCGAAAATATATTTCGTCCCTATTTACAGACGGAATTCTATGCATCGGTATATTTCCATCGCTACAATTTTTCGCGAATATTACCCTCCAAATTTAGCAATGGATTGCTTGTCCGTCGCAATTTTCATGTTACATTCCGACGGAATAGGAATTTTCGTCGCAATTCACATACGAATACAGTTCCGTCGGTATATTTCCATCGTTATTACACAATTTTCTTGTGGTGTCAGATTGAGACATAAAATTGTTTGTACTTTAATTAGATATGGTGTAATTTGTCTAGACTATGTCAAGCTAGAGAGAAACTTAGCGGATTCGTTTACAAAAGCATTGTGTAGGGAACTAATTTTAGAGCATGCTAAAGGATGAGGTTGAGCCCAATTGTGTAGTAACCTCGTGATGGACACCCGTCATGAAAAACCAAGTTTAATGGGTCAAACTAGGTTATGTGGTGACTATTTACTTGTACATTGTTTGTATAATAATATTGATATACATTCAGTTATTGCATTGCGTCCCTTAGCATAATTTTACTGCGTTTGATGAGGTTGGATTGTTTAATCCTTAATGAGTTCCATAGCCCAAGATTGGGTAGTGTGAGCAGTACACACTTGATGGACTCACCTATGTGATAGTAGGGAGCTGGGAGCTAGCTACCCTCCTATGAGAGTATTTGGGCTATCTCTCTAGAGCGATCATGAGACCAGGGCATGTTGAGGCTGTTTATTTCTCTAGCAGGTTCTGTATCTAATTTTCTTGGACACCAGGTTCAAGAGCTAGTTCACCTGGTTGTTCGTCCATCTTTCGCTTAAACTGTGACGGTTTGTTTCTCATGTTTTGGACCAAATGTGGGATTGTTAGTATTGATTGTTCCAAAATGTCCCACTTTATTACACCTTAATGCCTTACATCTTTATTACACAAATGTCCCAAACGTCCCAGCTTATTATCATAACGCCTTACATTCGTGTGGTTCAATTGTCGTTGTTATTGTACCCCAACGTTCTTATTTTTAGTATATATATATACAACTTATGCATTGCTTTACACCCACTTCTGCTTCTCAATATGTCGTACTTTTTTTCATTTTTCTCCATACAACGTTCAAGACCTCTTTACATACTCATTCACGTTTGCAGTATAAAAGTTTATCAAGCATTGTTTATTATTATTCTTTTTAAGCTTCATCAAACACAAGTCTTTATTTTTTGCTCTCGAAGACAGTTCTTACTTTGCCATTTGGAGTGCACCAAAGTTGATAGAGAAGGCGTTAACTTTGGGGTCGGATTCCGTTGTCCTGCTACACTTTAGAGAGAAATTTCTGAATTAGGGTAGTAATTTTCAAGACACTTTGTATTCAGATAAGCTGTTCTTTTTTTTTTTTTTTTTTGCACCAAAGTTGATAAAGAATGCGTTAACTTTGGGGTCGGATTTTGTTGTCCTGCTATACTCTAGAGAGAAATTTCTAACTTGGGGCAGTAATTCTCAAGACACTTTGTAGGGGCAGGGTGCAATAGGAATGTGGATGTTTACCCCAAATTCAGACAAAACAACACCATGATATGCTAGTTGCATGCTATATCATCCAACACTAACTAGTCGCCTTCTCTTCTCTTCCCTACCTGTATCCGTCTATATATTATGTAATAAGACGGGGGGACCATTTTTTAATATATACACGTAATACAAGGCAGAAAAAGATTAAAGATTGAGAGGGACAGTATTATATTGGTGAGATAGACTCCTAACTCAAGCCATTTTTCCCCTTCATGCACCTAAATCCTATATACGACTTTATATGTAATATTTACGATTTTGTTGTCTCTGTCTTTGTGAAAGTGACTTCTCTA
Organism: Erythroxylum squamatum; assembly: GCA_025629845.1. Taxonomy (NCBI): domain Eukaryota; kingdom Viridiplantae; phylum Streptophyta; class Magnoliopsida; order Malpighiales; family Erythroxylaceae; genus Erythroxylum; species Erythroxylum squamatum. The sequence goes on along the minus strand of JAOTBA010000005.1, from coordinate 18,709,640 downwards.
CCGACGCTCATCCTTCCTCCCGTACCTCATCTGTCTTTACTTGTTTGGCCCTCCTCGAGAGTTGTGTTATACTTAATTCCCTACCTAGCTATCTATATCCTTGCCCCACTTTTCCCTAGAAGTTCTTCCTCTTGGTGGTGGTTTCTTCATCTTCCTGGTTTTGCCCATTTTAAAATATTTGATTGAGAACAAGAAAACACGATTTGGACGGTAATATCGTGCTAGTTGTTTATCGTGTTAGTTGTTTATATGGTTGAACCACCTTGAAGATCAAAGGTGGTATGAATGTATGAATAGCCTAATGAGATTAGATGGATCGGTGGAATGCAAAAAGAAGTAATTTATGAAAGTAATTAAAGATAATTAACATCAAGTACATGACAAGACTGTTTGAGGTTGCATGTTCCTACGCTATAACTATATATATAAGACATGGTAGCTTGTTTTTGATTTACAAGTGATGGTTAGTTAATGTTCTTTTTGCCAGGGGAATTCAGAGCTAAGACATCTAATCTAGGAGCAGCAGCTGCGATAAGTAGGACGAGAAGAATTTGTGAGGTGAAAAGCAAAGTGGAATCATGGTGGCATTATGAATACTAGAAATAAATGAGGAGAATGGACATGACTGTGTTGCATTTACTATCCTCTGTTCTGTTCTGTAAACTTCTGGTCTGTCTTCTTAATAAATGAAGTTTGTTTTGCTTTTGTTCTGTTGTGCTGTATATGACTCCTGCATCCATTTGCCGTTTCCACTTGGATGTATTTATAAATTGTCGACTGTGAAGTTAACCTTACATTCCTCCGAAAGCATTTTAAAAATAACACATGGCAATCATCCACGGATGGGACAAAAGCTTGTGCCTTTTTTACCGTCTCCTTTCCCAAGAGTCAAGAGAAGGGGAAGCTGGAAGAAGGTAAGTCAGACTCTCAAGTTAAAAAACCATAATTAGGTAATCTACGAACCAACCACTGTTAGGCTAACTAATTAACACTGTAAAATGTAAATCACAGTGGACGGGCATGCAGAGAGACTGATAAGACCTCCCCAATTCTTCATGCTCGGTTCAGACAAAGGACAAATGCTTAGTGAGACACGCAACGCAGGTTGGATGCTCTAACTTACGAAGTCTTAACGTCTACACCTCCTTGTAGGTATGTTTCTCTTTTCTTGGAAATCCAAATATCATTTAATAGATATTTGTGGAGTAAATGACATAAAACAAAGTTTATTGTCTAAAAGGAATAATCTTTTTACAAAATTGAGATTATCTAATCGGACACGTAAGCACAAGTTGACAGCGTAAAAAGACCAATTCATTCTCTACGCTTCATCGCTGGAACCTTCAGCCGCTCCTTTGCACCTTTCTCATTTGCGTTGGAAAACACATACATACATATTGTACACAAGAAGACACGGGCAGAGACAGAAAGAATCAGAGAATATGAATTTTTTAGACAGATAAAAAAAGATGAAAACTTGCTTTGGTACAGAGTGAGAAGAAGAGAAACACACACGCATTTGGCATTCAGATCTCTCTTCCCTTCTCCTTTTTCCTCTTGTCCTCAAATTAGTTACATTTCTCCGAAAATATAGAGTTTCTGCAGCCTCGCTTGTAAGCAACTTCAACCAAAAATAGAGCCCTTTTCGATCATGTGATAATCCATCAACATCAAGTTTGCTGCTTTCCCTTTGGGTGAGTTTGAAAATCCGTACGTTTCCTGATTTTGTTTCTGGGTTTCAATTTGAGGAGCTCTTCCATAAATTTTGCAATCTAACGTATGATGCCGATGGCTTATTGCTCTACTTTGTAACGCTCTTTTGTTTTCAGTTCACAGAGAACTTCATTATTTTCTTTCCCTCTTTGTTCCTTTTCAGCTAGTAATAATTTTAAATGACATGGGTGGTGTGGTGGGGTTGTCACCTGGGGTGCATTTATTAGCTGAATAAATACAACAGAAGTTGTTCTTGGGACATCGATCCGTATGATTCCCTGTTCGATAAAGGACTGAACTTGGCTTGATGCAAACCTAGAAAAGAATTGAACTTGACAACCGTTGGCAGAATTATAAGCAATGTATTTCCCATAATCATCCAAGTTTTTGTCTTTAGTTCATTCAGATCCACGAGCTTCGTCAACGACTTTAAGTGCCTTTTACGTTCCTTGTTCCGCAGGTTTTATTCTTCATTAACCGTTTGTTAATTTCAGCAGAGATTTTGCACATCTCTACTTTAATCACTTAGATGCAAAAGAGAGGATGTCTGAATGCTGAAGTTTAAAAAAGCCAAAAGAAAACTGTTTATTGCAGTATACGTCTCCCCAATGTATCTTTTTTCTTTCCCGTTTTCTAATTTACTAATCCTTTAAGTCACTAAAGAAAATAGTAATCTGTTGGTGTTTTCAGTACAATTTATTTAAGTCGCTAATTCCTAAATGGTAATGCTTCTCCTTTTGTATGTTAGCAGTGTTGATGACATTATCTTCGTTTTTTGATAGTTCAGAGCAGCATATATGCTTTTTCTTCTGTGAGGTTTTCCTAGAAGCTCTTTCTTCCTTTGAACGTTTTGGGTTCCTCTTCCTTTTGTTGATATGTCAGGTACGTCTATTGGTAGTTAGTTGGTTTGTGATTCTGCGATTTAAAGTTGGAGAGAAGGTGATCCATTTCGTGTTTAACCTCTTTTGTCACTATTTCTTCTGAAGGTTTGGAAGGAATCGGAGCTAATGATGATATAAGAGAGAAAAGATCTGAATTTGAGAATTCAGAAGATGAGAGGAGGCGGTCAAAAATCGGCAATCTTAAGAAGAAGGCATTGAATGCGTCCAATAAGTTTACACATTCTCTCAAGAAAAGAGGGAAACAGAGAACTGATTACAGAGTTTCTTCCATATCCATAGAGGATGTTCGGGACGCAAAAGAGGAGAGTATTGTATATGAATTGCGCCAAAAGCTTCTTGCAAGGGACTCGTTGCCTCTCAGGCATGATGACTATCATACTTTGTTAAGGTCTGTCGGCTATATCTTTTGGTCTCTGAGTAATCTCTTTGATAGATTTGCTCAATTACATATGATTTTACTCATGACTCATAGTTGTGGTGGTTATTCAAACTTTGTAGATTTCTGAAAGCCAGAGATTTTAACATAGAAAAAACAATCCAGATGTGGGAAGAAATGCTTAACTGGAGGAAAGAGTATGGGACTGACACCATACTAGAGGTAAGAACAAAATAATCTGTGGCACTTAAAAATGAAAAGGAGTTTTCTTGAGTATTTTCTCAATGAGAACAGAGTAGCAGTTGTAGTTGTATATTGGCTTTTTCTACCATAGTTCCTTCCTTAAATTACCTTCCCATTTTTCACTTAACTGCAACGGTACATTCTTTAAAAAATAATTATTAGGATTTTGAATTTAAAGAGCTGGAGGAAGTCTTGCAATACTATCCTCACGGGTACCATGGAGTGGATAAAGAAGGCCGACCTGTCTACATTGAAACTCTTGGACAAGCTCACCCCAATAAGCTGATGCGTATTACCTCTATTGATCGATACCTAAAATATCATGTCCAAGAGTTTGAGAAGGCTCTACTCGAGAAATTCCCTGCTTGTTCAATTGCTGCAAAAAGGCAAATATGTTCGACAACAACAATATTGGATGTCCAGGGCTTGGTATGTATGATTCTGAACTTTCCCCTATATTTACTTGTAAGGGCTTAGAAATTTGGGTCACTGCCTAACTTTCCTTTCCTCATGCACTTTAGAGGGTGCAATGAATGCTCACATCCAGTTTTCATGTTTCATATGTTCTTCTTCGTTAATATGTATGAGACACTTATATCTGGAAAGGTAAAGAAATGTATTTGTTCAATATCGGTGATGGGTTGTGTTGTTTTCATGTTTCATATGTTCTTCTTCATTAGTATGTATGAGACACTTATATCTGGAAAGGTAAAGAAATGTATTGGTTCAATATTGGTTGTTGATATGTACTCTATCTCTGTTGCTGAATGTTTGCGGGTCTTGGTGCTGGTTGTTTACATATTTCAACTGGTTATTGATGTATGTTTTTAATTTTTCTTCAATAAAAAAGGGCATGAAGAACTTTACTCGAGCTGCGGCAACTCTCTTGGCTTCCGTGACAAAGATAGACAACTGTTACTATCCTGAGGTACTTATTTCATTCAAATGGTGCCTATCCTTTTGGATGCTTAATTGATTCTAACATCATATGAGCCATCAGACATTGCATAGGATGTTTATTGTCAATGCTGGTCCTGGTTTTAAGAAGATGCTTTGGCCTGCAGCACAGAAGTTTCTGGATTCAAAGACTATAGCAAAAATACAGGTAAAAGATACAGCATTCTGTGTGCAACTTTATATGTTTCTTTTCCAGCAGTTGTGATTGACTATAGCTGTACAATTACAGGTTTTGGAACCCAAATGCCTGTCTAAGCTGCAGGAAGTTGTTGATGCAAGGTCTGAATTTTTCTATTTCCTTGAGATTTTTTTCCTTTCCAAATCTCTTAGTTATTTATGTATTTTTCCCACTTTCAGTCAGTTGCCACACTTCTTGGGTGGTTCTTGCGCTTGTTCTGCTGCAGGAGGGTGTCTTTATTCCAACAAAGGTCCATGGAACGACCCTGAAATAGTGAAGGTAGGCTTCCTTCTTGTGGAAGTTAATTTTGCAAATTCTTTGTGCCGCGTTTAATGATATCTCTTTGTGGCTTGAGCCTTTTCTTTGAATTTTTTGTAGTGGAAATTAACAATTTTCATGTTATAGCTTGTTCATAATGTGGAAGCGACTCTTGTGAAACAAATCAACAGGATGTCTAATGACCAGCTGAAATTAGACTCCTGTTTTCAGATACGTTCTTTGAAGGTATGGCTCTCTCACAGAATAATTCATAGCTCTAATATACTTGTCCTTGATGCAGCTTTTTTCTTTTTCGCTTTCAGGGAAGAACAAGTGACACATCAACAGCAGAATCAGGATCCAATATTGACGATCTTTCTTCTCCAATAGGACGAAGGAACTCTACATGTACATGTTTGGGCCCCGTTCATGAAAAAGTAAGTTTCACATAATGCAATTTGTTAAACTGACGCAGCTGTTTGAGCTTACATGTGCAATAACTTGCTTGTGTCTGATTGTGTATGTAATATGTATTTTTGCAGGTACAGACATCAGATTCAAATGCATACTACAGTTGTGATGATAGTTTCTCAGTAGTAGAGAAAGCTATAGAGAGCAATTCACTAGTTAAACATCCTGAAAATCAATCTCATATCAGTGATTTTAGAAACATTCATCGCGGAGGAAGATCAAATGCTGAAGGTAGTACTTGATGTTTTCTTGCAACATAGTGCATTTGAAGATAATGCTTGCTTACTGCGACGACAATAAGCTTGAACTCTACAAAAGGTTGCTATAATGGACACAAAAAGACAACTCATCTTGGTTTGCATTTATATGCAAATGATGCCATTCTCTCTATTTGATGGATTTGGTGCATTTTTGTGGATGTGTGTTGTGATTCCTGCAAATGGTTTTCTTTCTCGTTAGACATGTTATAGTGTCCTGTCAGATTGAAAGGAGAGTTTTAAGCATGACTCTGCTTGTAAGGTTCTCACGTACACTAGTGCTCTGCTGTTGTTCTCATGTGGTTTAAGTATTTGATTCATGTCTCATTTCAGGAGGTCTTCTCGTTTATTGGTCTGGCATCATTAAGGAAAAGCTTGGGAAGAGGAATGTCCTCTGTGTGACAAGAACGGCAATATCATTCATAGTCCAATTAATTGCCTTTTTACAAAGTTTACCATCTCAATTTTGGAGACGATGCGACAGTATTTGCCCGTCTAATGTGAGCGAACACAGCATTATGAGACACTCTACAGTCGTTGAAGCTGTGATTGATGAAGAGTGCATCCATCCATGCATAGACCGTCTTCAGAGACTAGAAAAAGTAGTCGAGGAACTAAGCAAGAAAGAATCTAAAATACCATTGGAAAAGGAACAAATGCTCATGGAATCCCTGGAGCGGATAAAATGTGTGGAGTTTGACCTTGAGAAAACAAAAAGGGTAAGTAAATTTTGATAAATGGAAGATGGATATTCATTGTAGAGATGAAAGAGCTTATGCACAATTATATTGTTCTTGTAGGTCCTAAATACTACAGTAATAAAGCAACTTGAGATTGTTGAGCTTCTGGACAATGTACGAGAGTCTGAAAGCCATGTAAGTAACTGTTAGTGGATTACAAAGACTATAAGCTTCTCCAGTTAGAGAACTTCCCTTTTACCACCTTGGATATTTGATCTTGTTCCAGGCTTTAAACTGAAGTTTTGTTAGTGTTGTGTAAACAAATTGTTGAATGGCTTGAATTGTTGATGAATATGTTTAAAGCAGTTTTTGTTGCCTTGTTTAAGATTATAGATGTTGCTTGTAACACTGAAGGGATCCTTCTTGCAGAGGAGGCGGCGGCTTTTCTGCTAAGCTTAGCAGCTAAGAAGCAGGGACTTATATGCCAGTGGATGTGAGAATAGGAAAAGCAGCAACGGCTGTAGGCTGTAGGAGCATGGTGCAATATTTTTAAAACACCCTTTTAACTTCTTTATTTTTGTAGTCTTTTCTTCACTGTTGATTCCTAGCCGACAAAGCCAACCCTCATTCCTCGACAGTGGTTTTTTTTATAACCCCCAGTATTAAAACTGTAGATTACGATGGTAAAACAAAAATGAACCCTGACAAAGAAAATGGAGGTTGTCAAGATGTTCAAACTTCAAAGTATACTATACCCTCGTTAACCGGTCACTTCCATTCTTTTAATTTCCTTTCTTTCCAATCTATTCTCAAGACAAAACCAAGAAAATGTTCTTGCAAGAACCTACTTGGTTTGTTGATATTCACATAGTTCAATAGTCCTACATATTTTATAACAATCAAGATAGGAAAATTGTGTGTATTAAGGTTATATCATCAATGAATTAAGGTTTAATGTACGTTATACAAGATAGGAGAATTGAACTATTGATTATAAAGAATCAATAATTAAATTTATTAAGTGATTAGACACCATAAAGGAAAAATCATTTGATAAGTTCTAAGTTTGATAAAGGTGATGGGTTGTGTTGTTTTCTCTCTGTCATATCCAAGTTATAAATTTTCCTATTACTAAGGGGGCGCTTGGTTCACAGAAGAGAATGAGAATAGGAAAATGAATGAATATAGTAAGGAATGGGAATGGAGTATAGCCAACAATGAATCCCATTCCTCTAGTAATTCACAGGTATAGAGTATTGCTGAAAATGGGGGAATGAAAGTGTTACCCCTGTTGATACCAAACAGGGGTTTTCATTCCATACCCGTAGATTTTTCCCCATTACCCTCAAACAAGCACCCCCTAATTTTGGTTATTGTTTTTGCAAGCGCACAACTTAGTTATAGCTAGCACGAAAGAGTATGAGTTGATTCCATAAAGACTATTGGTTAACAAATTATTATTCACAAACTTAATAAGGTGGAATAATTATTATGGATGATTGAATAAGAAAAAAATGAAAAATGAATCTGAATACTTAAACAAAGCAATGTTAAGAATAAATCAATCTATGAGACATAATTAGGCTAGGTTTTGCCTAGGACTTTGCTATATTCAATTTCCTTTGATTTAATGAATGCCTTGAGTTTTTTGGACCATTAAGAGTTCCCAACTTTTTTTTTATTCTCTCTTGAGACATAAAACGTTTATTTATAATTTAATTAACTAAAATCCTTTCAAATCTAAGCAACTTAAGAATGCTTTAACTTATTTTGTGAACTCTCTTGATAAATTAGACCTTAACCTAGGAAGATCTTGCATCTCTCAAATAGCTCATGCTCAACCTCTTTATCAACTTTATGATCTAACCATATATCTTATCTCTTGAATCTTGATGCATGAATCAAATAATTGAATTTTCCACTTTTGCTCCTTTTACTCAATTAGTATAAAAAAAAAGTAAATAAATCTCAAGAAGACTATAACTTCATTAAATCGGTGTCAATTACATTATATTGCACATTAAGTTCATCCTAGATAAACCTATATTCCAATTTGGTTCACAGTCAAACAAATAATACCAACATAAAAACAAGAAAGAAAATAAGATAAAGAAATCATTGTTCTTGAATCTTGAATCTTTAAATCTTGTTCTATCTTCAAAGAGTGATGTAGTATTGATCAAAAATAATGTAGAACAATTTTAAAAGTGACTTTTTAAACATTTCTTAGGTAAAGAGCTCCTTTTTTACCTTTCTTTTTCTTTAAATTCGAAACTGTACAATATTATCTTGGTACTTCTTTAGAATTCTTCAATGTAAACACATGACTTACTCAGGACCATATAAGATATTGTGTTCTTTATCTAGGGGTAATATGAGGGGATGTAGGGTTGTGAAAGAGAAACAAGGTAACCACCTTTAGACATAACCCTCAACTCGATAGCTTGTAGGTGTCGTGTTTATGGGTCCTCCTTCATTTCTTTCAAAATTGTTTAATTTCTTCTCTAATTATGCTCCTTTTCCTTGTATAAGTAGAAATAAGACTTGAAATGATAATAATTATTAAATCCTTTTAAAATTATTTAAAATATAAGTAACATACTATGAAAATAATGCTAAAAGTAATATATGTCTAACATACATCAAGCTCCCCCATATATAAGCAATTGCTTTTCTTCAAGCAAACTAACTCCATCATTCAAATCTTAAATAGAAAACAATTCCATAAAAATGTCAAACAAATCAAACATATGAATGGAGATTTTTCATTTCTTATTCAATCATAAAGGTCATCAAAATGCTATGCAACTAACTACTTGCTGATAGATGCTAGTTTGACTATAATTATACACTCATATTTGATATATTTTACTTGATATTTTATAGTTTTGTTGTATATTTGGTACTTAATTAGCTCCAAGTGCATTCATAGGTTATAATTACCTTTTCAGAACAAAAAGAGAAGAATTCATATGAAACTAGGGCATAAAATGGAGATTTAAAACAACTAAAGATTAGACTTATCAAAGCCCCGGCCTGAGCCCAGCCCAATCGTAGACCAGGGTGGCCCGACTCAACCCCGACCCGTAGCCCGACGCTGGAACATCATATTTTTTAAAAAAGAAAAACATCAAAAATGCGCCGGAGCATCATTTTTTTAAAAAGAAAAACGTAAAAAATGAAGTCGTTTTTGAAATAACGTTTGGGCCATAGGCTAGGCCGGGTCGGTTCGTGGTCAGTGGCTCGATCAACCTGGGCCAAAATCGAGCCAGGCTGGGCAAAAATCGGGTTGAAGCAATTAAGAATAGGTAACCAATGTACTCTATTTTAAGTACAAAAGCTTAGTATAGATATAGCTAGCACTAATGTGTACATGTCAATTCCATAAGGAATAGTGATTAGTTATTAATTACTTATTCTTCGTAAGTTTAATTATCTAGAATATCAACCATGATTGATTAAAACAAAATAATGAACAATTCTAAAGAATCAAATTGAAGCATGATCAAGTATAAAACAATCTGTAAATAAACTAGACCTAGGTAAGAAATTCCTTAGGACTTTACTGTGTTTCAACTTCACTTTAATTTATGAATGACTATAGTTTCTTAAACCAGTAAGAATTTCTAAGGTATAATTATGTTCTCTCTTGAGCAACACAATCCTTATTTTTAGATCAAATTAACTGAAATCTTTTTCTAATAAAGATAACCTAAGAATGCATTAATCTGATTCATGATTTCTCATTATAGGTTTTACCTAACCTAAGCGGATCATATAATTCTCTCTTGACTAGCCCATTTGTACCTCATCATTCATTTTATGATCTAAACATACAAATTATCTCTCAATCTCAATGTATGAATCTAATTATTATATCTTTTATTTTCATTCTTTCGATTTAAACCATTATATGAACATGAACAATTCTAAAAAAACTAGGAATTTCATTAAACCAAAACATCACATCCTATGGTCCATCCCACCTTGATCTATGTCCTAATTAGTTTACGAATAAATAAGGAAGAACAAAAGATAAATGATCTTCAAAAATCTTGAATCTTTAAATTCTTGTTTTTCTTCCATGATTTTCTTTCACCTTGATCTCTTGTTGTTTGATTGGCTCCTAATTGACACTTTTTTACTGTAAAAAATTATTTGTGAAAAAATCTCCCTTCTATTATATCTACCACTTCTTTTAATAAAATTCACCTTAATTTTTATGCACAATACGACATTAACATGGACTATATAGGCTCTATGTTGTTTTTATCTCCCATTTTGGAACTTTTCATACAAATAATCACCTCTAAACATGGGTAAACAAGAGGACATGTTGTTTATGATTGCAGAAATAGAATGTCCCTTTTTGGAACATAATCTGAACATAACCTGAACATGATGATATTTACGTGTCGTATACCCTAGATGAAAGTCTCTAAGAATAAACAAAATGGGATGTGATAGAATGAGTCCAGTGACATAATAGTATGTTACTACTATATTTTAGGTCCTTTCTTTATATCTTTTAAGGTTTTTCAATATTGACTCAAATTCTTCTCCAAATTCACTTATTTTCCTTAGAGATTCTAAAAAAGATCTAAAACAAAATATAACTTGTTTCAAGCATCGAATCTTATAAGAATACCCAAAATACAATCATAATGCTATAAAAAATCAGGCTAAAAGTAAAGTCTATTTAACATATGTTAGTGACTAATGATATATGCCAAATAAAGTTCTATAGTGTAATTTAATCATGATACAATCTTTATATAGATAAAATTGATATCTAATTCAATCTTTTGAAATACTTTAAATAAAAGGGCATCAACACCCATATTTCCAATCAATATTTTAATGATAATAAAACTTAAATCCTACTAATGTGTTTGTTATCTTGATAAGAAGCTTTATAAGAACAAGATGAAATGATGTATAACTCAAAAAGATAATTTTTGAAGATGATAACAAAAAAGATGAAGTTTATAGCCTTCAAACTAAAGATCAAGTTAAAAGCAAAAGAAGATCAAGGTAAATTAAGTTTATTTTATATTTTGTAATATTATTTATAATCAAACTTTGTTAGTTTGGTAATGTTAAAGGCTCTCCATACATAAGCATTTCATATCATTTTATTGTATGAATCTTTTCATTCATCAAGATGTATAAGGTTTTTACTTAAGAGAAAAGTTTTTTGATCTTTAAACACTCTTTAGGAAATATTTTGGATATTATTTTAATTATAATTGCATTAAAAGTTTGAGCATTAAAACTTTTTTAAATTATGATTTTGGAGGGATTAGTCAACCAATATAGGCTAGTAGTTGATCAATGTAAGCTAAAAGTATAATATGAGAATATGTTGACACATTGGTCGACCAATCTAGTATAAATATGAAAAGTACGTCAAGCTAATGACATTAAACAAGTTCTATTTGGGAGGCAACTCAAGAATTAGAATATTTTTATTTTTTGTTTATTTTTATTCTATTTTATTGGTACCATCACCACTGAAATACTATAAGTATTCTTGCTCTAATTTTTTCTTTGTTGTTATTTATCTTTATTTGTATTGTTTGTTTTCATATTGAGGACAATGAGTTGTTCAAGTGTGAGGATGTATATGCAATTGCATATCAATTGTATACAAAATTTGCATTTATATCATATATGTGTGAATTTTGCATTTGTGTGTATCAATTGTGTGTGAATTTTATATTTGTATTATGTTGGTTTTTTATTAGGATGGAATTGTGATGTGTTAATGCGTCAATGGCAAGAATTGAATAGAATTAATTTATTTTTGAACATGGTCATTTAAATTGTAAAGGCATAGTAACTTATGAAATTTGGGTTTTAAGTATCTTTGGGATGAATATGCATGTTAATTAAGGCATGACACCTATTCTTTTATTTTATGAAATTTGTTTGTATACATTTATTATTATAGTTAATTGAATTGGTTAGCATCATTAGTACCCTTTCATAAGAATGATTGACTAAGAAGAAATAAGGTAGGCAAAGAAATTAAATGAAAAAATAAAAAGTATTAAATAAATTCATATTATGTTGGCCCTTTTTGAAAAAAATTGGGTTAAGAATAAAACTGATAGTCAGTTGAGAGTTGTGATATAGCTGAGTAATTAGGGGCAATCACGACAAAAATATTTGTTTTCTAGTCAAAAGGCTAGAATGACACTCCAACCAAGCTAAATGAAAAAAATTGGCCTAGTTGAGTAACCGGGAGATATTTATAATAAGGTATTTGCCTTCGCATCAAAAGATTAAGTTATCGTTAAAGAAAACATTTAAACAATGGTGTTATAATAAATAAACATATTGATCTTTTAAACATAACAATAATTTTCATGAAAGGTTATTTAGTGATAGTTTGCTTTTTTAATTGATTAATAATAATAAATGCATGCTTATAAGGGTCATAGGTGTATGAATAAGGTGTTAATATTTTAATTTATATGTATATTCAAATCAAAGCACTTACACATGAAAGGAATAAGATAGTGTGTTGACACTCTTTAAGTGATTGATATTTGAGGTTAGTTAAGTCCATAAGACTTGATGCCATTATAACATTATTATATTGTTGCATGATTGTGTATTTATATGTTTTATATGTTTTGTTTGTGTGTGTTTGTTTTGTTTGAGGACAAACAAAGGTTTAAGTGTGGGGATGTTGATAAATGTAGATTATATTATGCTTTTACAGGTGTTTAAGTGTGTTTTAAAGTATTTCTTAGATGATTATCATGTGTATAGACTTAGAATTGCATTATTGTTAGTGTTTATATGTATTCTAAATGTTTGTTTGGTTAAAACAAAATTTGAATCTTAATTTTATGTTTCAAGAGGTGTTTGATGTGTTTATAGGTATTGAAAATAAGGAAATTGAACAACGAAGAAGATGTAAGATGCATGTGAGCACAATCATAATAGGTATGTATGGGACTACATGGCTCTCTGTCACAATCATGACAAGAAGCACGATCGTGAAAGAGAGGCTGAATTACGCGAGGCACAATTTTATAATTATAAGGTGGTATTGGTGGGTATAAAAGAATAAAAAGAGAATGAAAACTGGAGGAATAATATAAATAAAATTAAAAAATTTTAATTATGATCTCATCATAATTTTAATTATACAGTAACTATTCCAAGAATTTTACTTTATTATTGAAATATCAAATATAATAAATAATATTATAAATTAAAATACATGCACTAGATGATTCAAAGGGTCCAAAAAGATTAATGGGCTTAGTGATGAGCTAAAAGTAAAATTTAACAAATTTTATCTTTTCAAATTAAAGGCAAGGATGTATATTTTCAGGATTCTTACAAATTTTATCTTTACTAATTAAAGGTAAGGTTACATATTTTCAGGATTCTTGGGATCAATATGATTTTTACACGAAAAGTGGTAGCAAATTCACATTTGAATTCTTGGCACAAATTGAGAGAAAAAAACCAATTGAAAGTCCGAATTGTTTGTAGAATTCTTGCAACGAAGATGGAGAACCATCAAAACTAGGTCAATATAGTTTCCAAATTAATTTTCTAAAAAATGCAATTATTTTTCATTCTCAAACGCAACGCTAAGGCCCAATAATTATATTTATTTAAATGATTAATCATCATCATCATACCTCGAAGTCCCGTAGTGAAGCGGGGTCTGGGGAGGTCTGATAGTACGCAGCCTTATCCCTACATAGTAGAGAGGTTGTTTCCGGTAGACCCACATGCAGATGTGACAGGATAATAATGAAAAAAAATCAATTCTTACACCCCTACAAAGACTTATCTTTTCGTTGCTAGTTGCGCTAGGAATCTGCACTGAGTGACCCTGAGGATACGACAATCCTGCGATTTGATACGTCCATCTCGGTAATCTGCCCTCTTACACCTGAAAAAAATTCCTTTGCGGTAAGGGTGAGGGGCGAGGACTCTAAATTATGTTGTTTACCCTTATTCTATCCCGCCAGACTTTCCTAATTCTAGCCACTGCCTCGGTGAGGGCCAACAATGACATATCTTTCTTTATTACTTCCCTCCGGGTCTTGTAAGGCCTCTCTTTTCTCCTCCTGTAGCCACTAAGGTTTATGTGCTCACAGCGTCGTATCGGAGCATCCAAGGGCATCACTTGAGAGATTTATTTATATTGGTTTTTATATAAATCAATGTAATATTGGTTGCTATAGAGATTAAATTTAGGGGCTGTTTGTTTTTTATTTTTAAGGTTTTTTGTTGTGGTTTTTGTAAATTAAGAAACGACTCTTAAAATCGTGTTTGGTTAAACACGTTTGTATATTTTGTTTTTAAAAATAAAAAAATGACAACTATTTTACGAAAACGTAAAATAACGTTTTCGTGATTTCTGAAAATAGGTTTTCTTAAACTTTTTTTTTCACAAAAACAAATCATATTTAGGTTTTTCTCTCCTCTACGTCGACTTCGTCTTCTGCGTCTTCACCGGTGTTGCAATATCTCCAGGTTTGTTTTCATATCTATCTATTGCTTCTGTGATTTCTCTTATCTCTCTTGTCCATAACATCAGACTCATAACAAAATAGAGAAACTAGGCGTGAAGGAGGAGAGATATGAACCAACACATAACTGTGAAAATGAAAAGAGATATGAAGAAAATAACAGTATTATAGATGTAGCCATACTTACTAAAAGCAACATGTAGAACTTCTGCTTTGAGCATAAGCTTCTACAATTTTTTGTGATGATAAAGAAGATGATGCACTCTCGTTCTTCCTCTAAACAATAATTTTTCTAACTAGAATGAGTTTTCGTGCGATGTCAGTTCTTCAGTTTTTGCTTCACCTTCTCTGCTAAACTTAACGACGACTTCATCTGATTCTTTATAAAGAACCAACACAGAACCTTGAACAACCATGAAATAATGTTATTAAAATCGAAGGCTATAGCTTTTTTCTTGATCCTCACGTCATTTTAAATCCGAGACAGCTATAGTTGTTTTCTTTTTCCTCATGTCTTTGTAGCTATTTATTGTTGGACTTCACGTTATTCTTTCTCCTTGTCCTCACGTCTTTATAGCTATTTTCTTCTCATCATCATGTCTTTAGCATAGAGTGGAGCACAGGTGGCATAGAGTGGAGAAGGTGAAGCCTATTCTTGTCTTCACATCATTTAATATGGCTGAGGCTTTATCCTTTACAAAAGTGAAGCCTAGTCTTCACATCATTTAATGTGGCAGAGGCTTTATCCCTTACAAAAGTGAAGCCTAGTCTTCACGTCAATTATTGCGAAGGTTGTTCTTGTCTTCACGTAATAGCTTATTGTTCCTTATAAGCGTGGAGAACTGAAACATTAAATGCATTTGTACGTGAGTTCTTCACGTCATTTATTGTGAAGCCTATTCTTATCTTCACATAATAGCTTATTATTGCTTATAAGCGTGGACAATTGAAACATTAAATGCATTTGTACGTTAGTTGAATTTGATATATATGTAGCCATACTAACGTTAAATGCATTTGCTTATGAATCCTTTTGAAGTGGCTTATTACCTGAAGCTGAAACCGAAATGAAGGAATGTGTAAATGATTTACTGTAGTGGTTTTGCTATCAGGCTTTCACATATAGTGAAAATTTAATTTGTGTACAAGTTTAGACACTAAATATTTTTTAGAAATTATTATGGTTGTCACATGTTTATTTTAAACTATATTTAGCATTTAATACTTTGTAAAAATTGTTGTGATTGATGTCACTTATATGTTATTACATTTAGTGATGGAAGGCTTGAACAATATGAATAATTACAATGATTGTATGGAAGTAAATGAAAAAGATGGGGTATGGAATGATACTATAGAAATGTATTTAATCTTCTTGATGGTTAAAGAAGTGAAGAAGGAAAATCGAACGACTACTACCTTTTCCAAATCTAGTTGGAAAAATATTAAAGCAGGGCTTCAAACAAAATTCAATAAGGAGTATACTGATATTTAATTAAAGAATAAGTATAATGGATTAAGGGCTAGATTGAAGAATTTCAAGAACTTACTCAAAGAAACAGGAATCCGTTACAATTATTTTATAGGTGAAGTTAATACTACAAATGAATGTTGAGAAAACCTATTTAAGGTAAAATATGTCTTTTGTTTTATTAATATATCATATTATACAATATTCATTCTCATATTCCTTTTCATCATTATAGGAGCATTGGCTCACAGATTCAAGAAAAAAGGAAGTACGAAATTTTTAAACTTGTGTTATATTTTTGGAGATATTACTGCAACTGGTGTGTATGCACATCCATCAACTAAATCTCCATTGAATAGTACAGAAGAGAAACATGGAAATGATGTTGATGAAAATTACTCGTATAATGAAGAAAAGATCAAAATAAAAGTTCTCCATCTAAGAGAAAGAAATCTCCTAAGAACAAGAAGGCAAAGAAGACACATTCAAACATTGGAGAAGAAGCCTCACTTATACTTAGAAACTGAGTGAAACATCTTCCACTGTAGAGAATAGATCTCAAAAGTCTAACATAATGATGGAATGTCTGAATTTATTAGATGAATTGGGCGTTGATGATGTGCAATACAGAAAAGCTGTGAAGGCATTATATGATTCTCCACTTTATAGGGATATTTTTAGGAAGATGACATAAACAAGGAAGTTGGATTGGAATATGTCGCTTTAGTTATATTTTCATGTTATTGCATATTGAATTTTTATTGATTTGACACTTTTATATTAAGCACTATTCCATATTTTGAACATTTTAAGTTTGTTCTTTGTATGAATATTTGAATTAATTTTAAGTCTATATTTTGTATGAATATTTTTTATATATTTGATTAAATTTACTTGATTGAATGTTTTATTAATTATTTAATATTGGCATTGTATATATATGAATTTCTTATTAGATTTCTTAATAGATTCTGATGATGAACGGAAGAAGGTAATCATTATTTTTGTAGCTGGGGGAGAGAACAAATATTTTCCTTTACAAATGCAACCATATAAAACTTTTACTCTACCAGGTCATGATTGGATATTAGAACTTTTAAATATGAATCCTACAAGGATTTATGAAAACTTAAGAATGAGAAAGCTAATCTTCTTGAGCTTATGTGATGAGTTGAAAAGTTTAGGAGGCTTAAAGGTAACAAGTCATTTAACTGTGGAGGAACAAGTAGCAATTTTCTCGATGAATATAGGGCATAGTGAGACAACTAGAGTCAATGCAGAACGCTTTCAACATTCGACCTAGACAGTTTCTAAGTACTTTCGCAAAGTCTTTTATGTAGTTAATCGTCTTGCAAAAAGAGTCATTACTCCACCATGTTTTACTAACAAACCTTCTGAGATTTAACATAATTCAAAATTATTTCTATAATTTTCGGTACATTCATATATTTATTTATTATTTTAATTATGTCCTTATGATTAATAATTATTTTAATATATTTTCAATTTTTAGGATTGTATAGGAGCAATAGATGGTACACATATTGATGCACATGTTCCGACCGATGACCAAATATCATACAGGGGCAAAGAATTAATCCAACCCAAAATATTAAGTGTTGTTGCTCATTTAACATGTGTTTTACATATGTAATGGCTGGATGGGAAGGTACTGCAAATGACTCTCAAGTTCTTTTTGTTAATATTATGTTCTTTCTATGTTAGGCAACTACTATTTCGTTGACTCGGGCTACACTAATATGCCTGGATTTCTTTCACCATACTGAGGTGAAAGATATCAATTGCGAGATTATAGAGGCAGAGGAAGACCTCAAAGTCCACATAAATTGTTTAACTACAGACATTCTTCATTAATAAATGTTATTGAAAGATGTTTTGGTGTTCTAAAAGCAAGATTCCCTATACTTAAAAACATGCCGAGTTATGTATTGGCCAGGAAACAATACGAAACTGGCCTCATTGGTACTTCGGTACTTACAATTTTGGGTGATACCGACTAGTATTGAAGGATCATTTTGCAACTTTCTACAACTTTCTATTTTCAATTCTCTTTCAAAAAGTTGAAGCAACATTTTGTAAAAAAAAAATTGTTTGTGTGAGCTGGGAAATTTGGGTTTGAAAATTGGAATTGTTTGTGTGAGTTATTTCAATTTCAATGTAATTCAGGCATTGCAAATTTATGAAAAAAATTAATGCATTGGAAAATTTGGATTTGAAACTTGGAATTGTTTGTCTGAGTTGGTTTAATTTAATATAATTTAGACATTTTCAATTTATGAAGAAAACTAATGCATTGGAAAATTTGGATTTGAAAGTCGTAATTGTTTGTATGACTTAGTTCAATTTCTATATAACTTAGACATTGTCAATACTATGGTACGTGACATTGTTACACCATATGAATCGAGAAAGCAAGTTCTCGCTGTGACCCTAAGCTCGTGGAATTTTTCATCGATAAGCCTCACGAGAGCTGCATCACGGGTTTCTAGTGTTGGATCCCAAATTGTTATTGGAAGTTAGAACTTTTATATATGTGAAAGGTTGAAAGTTAAAAGTTGGAAAATGTTACATTGAACATGCTTCGGTGTTTTAGCCATAACTCTTTCTCTAGTTATCGAAATGAGATGATTTTTAATTTGGATTAAACGGGAGAAATAGGGCTACAAATGTCCTGAAGGACTCAAGTTTCAATTTAGTCTTTAAGAATGTCAATTTTTGAATGGAAGTAAATTGCTGGAAAATGTTTTAGCATAAGAATAGTCTGAAATGTTTGGGGCATAATTTTTGGCGTAGTGCACCAAATTAAATGATTTTGGTGGCGTTACGAAATTGAGACAATGAGGAACATTTCTCTAGACGGAAGTTTTAGCAAATTCCTTCAATTTGATGGTTAGAAAAATGTCCTAATGTAAGCTTGAATTAAAAAAGATTTAAGGGGCAATTTTGGAAGTTCACTTAAAGGGTTAAGTTTTAAGGCTAATAAATAAGGGCTTTTTGGTCTTTTGGCTGTTATTAAATGTTAAGAAGAGTGGCTGTCGTTTTAAGAGGAGAGAAGCATGACAAATGAAAGAACAAAACAAAAGAAGAAGAGAAAGAGAGGAGAAGAGAGAGGCTTTGGTGATGGAGAAGAAGGAAGAAGGAAGAGAGAAAGCTAGGGTTTCGGATTTTTGGTTTCAAGCAAGATTTTTCATTGATTCAAGAAGGAAAAGAAAAGAAAGAAGAGAGGGAAATGAGAAAAGTCGTGAACCATGAGAGAGAAGAGAAGAGAAGTCATGAGAGAGAAGAAGAGAGGAAGGAAAGAAGAAGAAAAGAATAGAAGATTCAAGCTTTCAAGGTAAGCTTCATCTTTGTCTTGTTTTAGTAGAAGGAAATAGGTTGTGGTTTTGTTGTGATGAAGAAAACCTAGAGAGAGAAATGGTTGGAGGAAGAAGATGATGGTTGTATTTCAAAGGGGTTTTGGGTTCTAAGCTTAATATTGGAGTTTTCTAACCTATAGGAGCCATTGATAGGTTAGATTGGAGTTTGATTAGGGTTTATGCTATGTTTGTGATTTTGGACATTTTGGGGGAAATTCCCAATTGAATTGGAAATTGAAAAGAAATGTTGGTTTTGTTAGGGAATCAAGAGCCTATCCAAGAGCAAGAGGAAGGAGGCAATTGATGTTGGAGTTCCAAGAATAAGCAAGGAATTTAGGTGGGTGGTATGTTTATAATTTAAGTAATGAGCTATTAAAGTTGCTTTTGAATTAAGAAAATAGAAGGATTTCAAGTAAATGTTGCTTCATTGTTTTTGAATGATTTAAGAAATTGCTAAATTGTTGCATTCAATGTTTTTGAATGATTTGATGAATTGTTATGTGAATTTAATTGATTGAATTGTGAAAGATTTATGTGAATGTATATGAAGTATGCCATGTGCATGAAAACAAGCTTTCAAGAATGTGCCATTTGAGGCAAAATATTTCCTATGCATGAATTACATGTTATGTGGGTTAGGTATAGTCCATC